>JAODKM010000099.1:30022029-30033818 GCA_026780845.1 Petrocephalus sullivani | reverse complement strand
TCCTGCGGCGCGGCTGATCCTGCAGCATGGCTGATCCTACAGTGCAGCGGATCCTGCGGCGCGGCTGATCCTGCAGCGCGGCTGATCCCGCAGCACGGCTGATCCTGCAGCATGGCTGATCCTACAGTGCAGCTGATCCTGTGGCGCAGCTGATCCAGCAGCACGGCATTGGCCACTCCTACAGCTGCGTTTCCACTGATGATTGCTGATGACTTGGCAGCGACGGGACAGCATTTTTTACAGACTAACACGTGGGTGTTACCCCATCCCAGATGGGAAACTTCTCAGCAAGTCCATCATACTCTTTGAAGTCAATCCACACAAACCTAATAATAATAATAACAATAATAATAATAATATAGAGGAAACCACATATAGTGATAACGGCTGTCTGGGGGAAATAGATCACTATAAGTGGATGATCACTATAACCGATTTTTTCTTTTTCTTTCTGTCTCTGCAGACTATCATCTAATTGACATTTATACATATTTTTTACAGTGCTGTGGTGTGTCGACAGTCAATTTCAGGGACTGGCTGCCTTTTCAAAAATGTACATTTTGCAATTCTGTTAAATAATGGGCAGTATACATTCTGCTCCATAAATGCGACGTTTCCTCCACAGTCTGACGACACGCGTCTTAGGTGAGCTGATGTCCCTGGAAGTGTTTGCATGAGAGTAGGTCTGCTTTCTGGGCTGGGCTCCAGGTTCAATATGCTTGGCAAAAACAGATGGACTGACAGATCATTTTAATTAAATATGAAATAAAGTGCAGCAAAAAAAAAAAACAATCAGTTTTGTTAGTCTGACTGACTCTGTCCCAGCCGCGGAATGAGAGGGGGGCAGGCATATTTACTTTCACCTTGGAAGAGAGCCCCAGGTCAGGGGGCAGGTTTAGCTGCGCTGCCATGTAGGGGACAAGGAAAGCACAAGCGTGTGAATCAGAGGCGCACTCTTCGCAAAATTCCTGAAAGGGGGGCATGTCCACCCCCCCGCCCACCCATCTCCCCGGAAAGCCACAGACCCGAATGTTGATTTTGCAAATGACTGGGCATGGCTTGGGAGCGATGTTTATGTCAGTGTGGGGCTCTGACTCCTGCTCGGCTCCATGTGCAAAGCGGAGGACTGGAACCAGTTAATCTGCCACCAGAATCCCAGTCTGTGAATATCAGAGAATCCGAGCCACGCCGTTAGTCCCGCAGAAATATGCTTTCTTGTTTTTTTTTTTCTATGAACTGAAGTCGGCTCTTGTTTTTTCCATTAAAAAGACTTCCCTCAAAACACATCTGCTTCAGCAACATATGAAAACTTACTCATGGCGCTGTCGCGGAACAGACAGCCAAGGCGGGGAGACGGGGCCAGATGTAAACCACCGAAACACAACAGAAGGCCCAGTCCAGATTCCACACCGTGGTGAATAAGGTTAAATGAGGTAAAAAAATATCATCTATGAAGTAGACCCCAGCGGGGACAGGCTCTGGCGGACTTGCACGCTCGTACCTCTTTATCACTCTCGTTTATGAGCTTGCTGACGGACTGGGGCTTGCGAAGGCTCCCTTTCCACAGAGTTTGAGGCTTTTTTTCACGTCACGCTTCTAAACTGTGACGTCCGCCCGGTCTGCCGACAGCTGCAGGAGCCATCGCTCTCGGAGAGTCCGCTGAAACGGGTGGGTCACATAAAGCACCATCGCTGCGTGTCTTATGGGACCCAGCGTTACTGCATGCAAACCTCACATACAACACGGCACGCCGCCTCCTCGCGTGTTCCACTCCAGCCCCTACTCTGCCTGTGCTTTAATACAGGGAAGAACAATCCTCTTCACAGACCGAAAAGAGACGCAATTAAAGCTTCAAGCCCTCCGCGTTGTCTAACGTGAGATATAATTACCCGCTACGAGCCCCGGAGGTTAACTAACACTTATCTGATTAAGCGTTTATTATGTCATGTGTCAGTCACAGAGCTGAAAGTGCTCACAGGAATCTCAACCATCACATTCAATAACATGATTAATAACCTTATTTTATGGACAACGCTATTAGTGCCATTGCTGTATATGAAGCTGAAAGTAACCGACACTTTCATACCGTGACTAACAATGCATTCTGTGAAATTATTCCAATTATGTCTTTACTCATAAATTAAACTCAGTCAGCTGGGAGCTTGTTTTGTGTAAAATTTCTTGCGCACATGCTTGTAAATTGCATTGAATTGTCTTGCATGTTACATGTTTTGCCGCGGGCACGCCTGGCAAGACAAATTCCTTGTATGTTTAATAAAAATAAGGAAAATAAAGATTTTTCTCATTCTGATGTGAAAATTATTATTTCTGCTACTTCCAATTTGCACACAACCACCCAAAACACAGGAAATAAAAATGCAGACTGCAAGCTAATTTACTGGATGCAAATTTAGGAAAACCGGACTAATTCTATCATCCATCATAGAGTTACTGTTCACACCAAACAGCGTACGAGAGTGACTTCTGGCCTGACTGTATCTTTACAGGTAATTAACGACGGCCTGAGTCACAGGAAAACCCCTCCAAGGGAAAAACAAAACTCAAAGGCCATTGTTCTGAGAGTAACTTAAAACACGACGGGCCGTCCCTGCCCCTGGCAGGTCTGAATGCTGCGAGCTTGATCGGGGGGGGGGGGGGGGCATTCTGAAAAAGCAAAGGGGAACAGCAAACATGCTATATTTATCCAGGAAGGGCTCGGAAAAAATTACCTTTCTTTTTACCTGTAAGAACAAAGGGGTACATGAATGGGGGGGGGGGTTTACCCAGAGGCTTTATTTGAAATTCTTCCGTATGCCATCAAGTGATACCTAGGCAATACAGCGCTAACAATACAAATCTCTAGTCTTGTTTTCACAACAACAGCTCTTACTCCGCTATGCTAATCTAGCGGCGCACACGCGTGGGCCAGTGATCCTGGCACCGGAGATGCTTCACGAGACGTGTCACCTGTGGGAAAAGTGAAACAAAAAAACTGACATTTTGAACTAACATACTAGGGGTCATTTCTTTTCGATATTTTTCATTTATGGCTGTTATACAAGTACAAAACGTGCGCATAAATACTGTATAGAGAAGCAGCCTGTAGCTGGAAGCTAGCTAACGACTTTGAAGCCAGCAGTGAAGCAGAGTGGTGGCTGATCTATACACATATCCGCTGTGTAGAATATACACCTGCGGTATGGCCATAGCCTGCCATGCATCTCCCCAGAAATACAACTACACGCCGTGGTGATGCAGACCGCGCGCAGGTATAAATGCTCGCATCGGTGTAGGCCATGGTGCAAGATCTGCACCATAAATCAGCATAAATCAGCATGTGCGCTAACCAGGCAGCTGAACCCCTAATGCTGAGAGTGTCTGCTCAATGACGCCACGCTCTGCGTATTGCCCGGATAGCATCTCAGACTTTCAGGATGTCAAAGACCGGCTCTGTTACGCCCGCTGCTTGAAATTTGCTATTTGTCTTTTTATTGCATTACGCCTGAACCGAATTACCGAATGAATCACTACTCTGTACAGCAACTTAAATCATATTAAGTACATTTTTATGCCACATTTTTCAGTGGATCTCTGTGTCGGAGATAAAAAGAAAACGAACGGCTTGTTTTGCCAGAAATGACTGCATATGACTTGCGATTCTTTAACTATGTGGTATCAGTTACATTCAGATCAAGCATAGTAGTATCAGTTGTACAGGTTGACATGATTGAATATGTCATCATGGAAGAGGCTGTCTTATTAGCTAATGGCCTCCAGACCGAAGTACTGATGTCAGAGTTATCAAACAGATTCCCACTGGTGCCTTCTGTTACCGCCGCCGATACCCAGGCACGCAGGCGCACGGCTAGCCAGGCCTTACAATCCCGCTAGGGTGCGCTAGGCATGAATGAAGGCTGCAAAGACGCCCGATAAGGATAATCACACCGAGTTTCCTGCCAAGGGACCTTGAAGGCTCAAGCTGAAGGCTTTTGGGACGGTTTCGCTATTTTTATGCTCATTGCAGATGGAGGCCCAACACCTTCATTCAACGTGCCCCAGAACTACCACAAATTTTGACATCTGTGCACTGGAGGAAACATTCGCTATGTTTTTTTTTTGTTTTCCAGAAAAGATCCAAAGGTACGTACCTCTGTGGTAAACATAACTAGGTGTCCAAGGGTCCTAGATGCCAGCTACCAGCTTGAGATGATGCAGGGACACTGCTTTTTTTAAAATGATTATACTCTGTAACCAGTATATGACCATGAATTTAGGAGGCCTGGGAGCTGCAGAAGGTGCAGATTGCTGCCAGCCCTTTCTGCAGTGCCCCCCCGCTCTCCGACAATCTACCGAGGATAGATCACATCTGTACAAGGGACCAGCTCCCAGCTGCTTACATGTCCTCCAAACAGGATTTGAGGAACATCAAATTTCCTGTCCCTGCAGCTCTGAACTCTGTTTATTCTCCACATGTTTGATCCAACCCTTTGGATTCCCTGCTTGTCATGAGCCCTTCTCCGCGAAACCCTTTGAGAGCGACGCGGATTTAGACATTTCAGCAAGTCTGGGCAGACGAGTCTCAGACCCAAAGGCGAATTCCCACAAGTGTGGCCTGTATTCAATGAATGAACCCATTTCCTATTCTCCGACTTGGAATATTGGTGTAAATATCTTCTTGTTTTACTTTCTTATAATCAGCAAAGGTATGAAAATCAAAAAAAGATGAGAATGCTGAATAATAAATATAAGGGAATACAGCTTTCAGTTTATGCTAAAAAACATGCCCCAGGAGGTCACCTGGCATGTCCCGGTGAGACGCGCCTCCCCCGCTCCACCGGGCTCCCGGGTATCAGCACGTGTGCCTGGGGTAAGTGGAGAGTAATGGGCACAGACAGAGCTGGCTGAAGCTGCCCGCTTTGGACGCGCTGATACATCTGCCTTTAATTACGAAGCCGAGCTGTTCAGTGCGGCAGCCGGCCACGGTTTCAGGGGACAATGTGTCCCAGGACGTTCATTCTAGTGTTCCGGAGAATTCCCACACTTTTTACCGAAGGGGCATGCAGGGGAACCACGTAGGCAAACTGCGCATTCACAGACCAGCCATCCATTCACTGCAGGAGCCATTACTACGGGATCCCGCGCAGTTCTTACTCTGAGCTTCTTAGCTCTGTGACTGTTTACTGTTGTATATTACAAGTGCTTATTGATGTCTAAGTGTATGGTGGGGTTAGGGTTAGAAGAGGCAGGCTCACTGGCCTACACCGGCCTGACTGTGCAGAGGCCAAAAATGGCAGCTGGATGCCGCGAGCCCCCCAGAGGATCAGCGAGGCCCTGAGCCCCGCAGGTGTGCTCAGGTCCCACAAAGCATGCTGAGCTGTGTGGGAGGCACAGAGAGTGAGGCCTGATTAACCCAGAGAGCGCGGCCTGTGTCAGCCATACGCACAGCGCCAGGTCCTGGGCCGATTTCCCAACTGCAGCTGCTCTGCCAATGAAGCCGCGGGGACCAGCGTCCCTAACCATCAGCCTCCGTCTGCTGCCAGTCAGATTCAAGTTCAGACTTTGCACAGCAGAAATTTCTAGAAGCAAAGATGGCACTACAGCAACGAGAGGGAAAGAATGGGCGTAAAACGTAAGCAGGCGCCGAAAGCCATCGACAAGATTAGGGACAAACCGGGACACCTCGGACTCCTGATGATCCGCATGTGGGGAAGTTCTTAATTAATAAGGTCAGAAGCCGGCCTTTCTGCCCCTGTGGAATGTGCAGATCCGCTGCCACAGACGAACCACAAAGTTCCCTGAGAAGCAAGCGGCCCCACAGCCAGGGTCCCTCTCATTCGTGCCTGTGGCAATAAAGTAGGTTTCAAATGACCTGCCCATGCCTTCAGTGGATCTCTTCACTGGCAGGCATGCCATATATATATATATGAGAGAGAGAGAGAGAGAGAGATCATATAACGTGTTTGTGTCTTAAGCATTTATCGAGTGTGAGACTGGTGAGCAGCTGACAATCCTGCTTTGAGTCTTGCTTTAAGTTTACAATGCCTCCCGTGGGCATTCAGTGTGTGTCTGCGTGCCTGAGCTGTGTTATGCTACATACCCGTCCGTGCCCGTATCATACCCAAACATTTTCACGCATACACCGGCGCAAACCTTGTATCTCGCTCATGCCTTAGTGTCATATCTCTTCATTGATTTGCTTCGGGGCAATTCGGGGGTGGGTAAAATCATGCAATGGCAATGTGTACTTGTAACAACTATTACACTGTAACTATTAGCGTGTGTGTTACATTGTAACATTCGCTATGCGCGCGCGCACACGCACATTCAACTGCATCTTAATTTGTGCAAGTATAAGAAATATAAAACCATCAATGTGAAGATGAACAGTTACCGCGCTGGGATGTGCGGCGTCAGCCACGTTTGTCAGTGATTATCAGGGATCATTCAACTGCCATGCAGTAACTGTGCATGTGAAAGAAGCGTTTGAAGTGGCTCGCCAAGGAAACTAACAGCATGCATTACATTTAGCAAAATACACAAACAGCACGCGTCAATCACACAATTTCAGACAATAAAATTAAAATAATAACCTTTTCACTGAGTTTGACGATCTGGTCAATTTTTCCTTCATCTTGCAAAAGATCTCGCAGTTCATTGGTGTTCAGGATCCTAAACCCATCTGGGATGGAGTTCGGGTCCCGTTTGTGAGACATTGCGGTCCGCTTCAGATGGCTAGGTTCACGGCCCGGTTAGGTATCATTCCGATCGCGTTGGGAAGCATGTACAGCCGCTTGGGGAGAGCCGTGTAGGAGCGGACCGCCGAGTGAGATCGGCACGCTGCTGCTGGCGGAGACAATGCGAGTGGCCGTGATACACTGCGCTCATGTGCGTGCTGTACCCTCAGCGACCACGAGGGGGCGTGAACGTAAGGGCATTACACCAAACGCGAGGCGCTCTACAAAAACACGTTAATTTTTCATCTCGACAAGGGGTCCGTGCTTTGAATTCTAATGACATCGGAATGCATGCGTACAGAAACGCCTTGCCTAAATAATGAGAATGTGTCTCCTTAAATGTCTGTCATTGACGTCAAATAGACTTAGACAGGCTTGTACTTTTAATGAGTTGCTTTGCTCAACGCCAATTCTGAAATCTTAAATATTTTAGTAAAGTTTCACACCTAACTGATTTCATATTAAAACTACACTTCCCAGAGTCGCCGCTTACGACGGCTCCTTCATCTGTGCTGATTGGAGGGAAGAAACGGAAGTAAATAAAGCGAGATTCTATTGGCGACTCGGCGTCAGCCGTCATTCTATTAAAACTGGGGTTACGCGGAAAATGGCGGCGTTCTCTGGCGAGACATGGAGGAGCGAGCTGCCGAGGCACGACATCTTTGCCAAGCTGCGCGACAAGCTTAACGCGGAGCCCCAGGCCGGCGGCAGGCGATGTGCCAAGAACCTGACGTTTTGCCTGGACGGGGACCTGTTTGTGTGGGACGACGTGGACAGCGTGTTTTACACCACGAACCTGCGGCGACTGAACGCGGAGAGCGCGGACGGCGCGAGGCACCAGGTTCGCGCGCCGCTCCCTCGCGGGCCACGCAGCCGCAGAGCGACGCGCTCGCGGCCCCCTTTTATATCGGCGGTCTGTGCGGTTCGTGCGAGTCCCGCGGGTGGATGCGGCCCCAGTCCGACCACCGCTTAGACGCGAGGCGCGAATTGGGGCCGGAATGGCCCGAATCCCGGCGGCCCACGGCGGCTATGAGCTTAATGCCAGCATATGACGTCTGACCCGCCTTTACCTTCGAGCCTCTAAAGCAGGGGCAGCCCTCAGACTCACTCCTTGGGGGTCGCCGCTATTCCCTTTTCCAGGGCGTTTCACTTTGCATTTAAGGGTGCAGCCTATAGTTAAATTCGCAATTGGTAGAAATGGCAGGGAAAAATGAAAGGTTAATGATGTGCATTTGGCATGAACACTGGGCTGTCATATGAGCTTTCCCAGTGAGGGCCGGGCAGATTTACAGCATTATTTCTGCTCTCTGAGCCTGAAGTGAATTGTGAAAGGTAGTATTTTGCAGAGGACAGCCATATTCCACAGATTCTGATTACTGAAATAACTGCGCCCCCCTCGTGGGCTGCGCATGCACTGGCCTCTGCCCCTTCTTCCCATCAGACCTTGCTGTGCATCAACCCGCCCCTGTTCGACGTGTGCGAGGTGCTGCTCAGCCCCACGCAGTACCATGTGGCCCTCATCGGCCGCCGCGGGGCCACAGTCCTGGAGCTGCCCCAGCGATGGGGCAAGAAGTCTGAGTTTGAGGGGGGGTGCAGCGAAATCAACTGCAAGTGAGTGGCTTACCTCCACCTCCAGTTAATGGTCAGGTGACCTGCTCACTTATGATTAGCTCTCCACTTGTCACACCTTTTAATGGTCAGGTTGCTCATTGACTTGTGATTGGTGTTTATTAGAGATGGGCAGATATGGCAAAAAAAAAGCTGGATCGGATATCGGGGCGGGAGTGGGGGCAAGAAACCGATCCGAGTTTCCATGAGACTTGGGTCTAGCCTAAAAAAAAAAATCGCAAAAATGCTTGTAGCCTCAGCATGACAGACCATAAGCAAATGTAAGGGGCACATGATGGCTAGTTGTTCAGTGACAGGTGTGTCGGAGCTGTCATGTCGGCATGGAAACACAGCCACTGTACTTTACGCTGAAGGAAGAGAAGAGAGAAGTAGAAATTTTAATATTGGGATTGGACCACAAAAAATATTATGCCATCTCTGCTATGCATTAAATATAGATAAAGAGGATAAAGTCCATTTAAACTGGGGTACCTTAAATCCAATGCATTTTCCGACTAGGATTCCAGCTTTGTGATGCAGGTGTCCTGTTAACTAAGCTGCACGAGGTGGGATTTGCCTCCACTCACAGAGGTTTAATTCCAAGAAACATTTTGGGTTTCCAGAGAAGGGTGAAGATTTTTTTGTCATGCTGTTACCATGTCTAAAACTAGTTTGTTTCTGGTATTACGTGTCTAAGAGAGTCAAAGGTTAAGGTGGATCAAAGTGGAGATTAGCACGCGCCCCCCCAGGAGGCGTTTCGGGCACACTGCTGCTTACAGGAAGCACCTGTGATTCGTGCAGCTTTCCTCCCACGGGATGCAAAGTTTAGTTAACTCCCACGCTGAGCCAGAGGAAGGCAGCCCTCCCCTGCTCTATTGTCCCTGTTTTGGCCCCCCACACAAGCTCAGCCTGCCCCATGTGACCGCCGTGTTTCCTTCCGAGGACCATACCCGTGGCCGAGCGCTTCTTCACCAGCTCCACCTCCGTCACCCTCCAGCAGGCTGCCTGGTACCCCAGCGAGACGGAGGAGCCCCACTTGGTTCTGCTGACATCTGACAACACCCTCAGGTGAAGGCAGGGGGCGCTGTCATGTTTCCATCGCCAGCCTACTCAGCTTATCTCCCTGCGGCTGGCACCCCGCTTACCCTATACCTAATATCAGGAGCAGGGTGAATCCTCAGATACTTTTTCCTCTGGGCAGTAATCAGTTATCCTGCTGTTTGTCTTTATCCGGCAGATTCTACAGCCTGAAAGTGCCTCAGAGCCCAGCGCAGGTGCTGCCTGTGTCCCAGTCTGACGAAGAGGGGGGCGTTCACAGCAGGGGGTGAGCCTGCTTTGTTTTATCTTTATTAGTCCCCCCCCCCCAGGGAATCTGCTTCGTGGTCGGGCAGTGTAGGCTGTCACTGGAGATGGCTTTTTGGTGGAGTAAGTAGCTAATGTTTGCTATAGATACCAATTCACTGCCAAACCCCCCGACCCCGCTATTTGTCACTGAGTTGACGCCTCGTATAGCGCCATGGGACTGTCTCGCCTGCAGCCGATCATACGCCGCCTCTCTCGGGGAAATTGCTGTGGCATTCACCTTTGGCCCACCGGTGACCACGCCGCCGCGGCAGCCCGTCTCCCACCTCGCCGGGGAGGAGCTGCCCGCGTATCCACTCTACATCCTGTACGAGAACGGCGAGACCTTCCTGAGCTACATTAGCTTGGCACACAGGTAATGCCGCGCTGGACGCCGGATGGCCGGGGAGGCCGGAGCCCCACCGGAAAGTCTCCCATGTCACATGACTGTCGCCCTCCTCTAGCGGCAGCAGTCTTCGGAAGCCTGGGGGCCCCCTGCCCATGTACCCTGCAGCTGAGGACAATTACGGCTACGATGCCTGTGCTGTGGTCTGCCTGCCCTGTGTGCCCAACGTCCTGGTCATCGCCACGGAGTCGGGTACTCTGTACCACTGCATCGTGCTGGAGGCGGAGGACGAGGATGAGCACGGAGTGAGCGCCGCAGGCCGGGGCGAAGCCCAGCGGTGGGCACGGGGCTCGGAGGCCGTGCCCTCGCTTTACGTGTTCGAGTGTGTGGAGTTGGAACTCGCTCTCAAGTTGGCCACCGGGGAGGAGGATGAGCCAGTAGAGTCGGATTTCACTTGTCCAATCAGGCTGCACCAAGGTAAGAGCCATGCCTACTTCACTTTGAAAGGCCTGGTTTGTCTAGTACCTGGACTGGTGTTTAGACTATGGGCACTTTTCCTCCGCACTAGGTACCAGGTACGCACTAGGCACTAGCTATTTAACATTTATACGCGGACAAACGAAGAGAACCTAAGCTGAAACTGCTATCCCTGCCCAAAGCCCCCAGTTAGCAAGCCAAAGGTGACTGGCAAGGAAAAACACCCTAGAAGATGTATTCAATTAAAGTTAGCACACTTCTACTTGTGGCTTAATTTTTAATGTATATGCTGGATCACTATAGACCCAAGGCATGCGCACATTTATTAGTACATGTTGGAAGCAGTTCATACTTTTAACCTTGTATTAGAATATAGTTAGTATTAAATAAAATCAGAATGTGTCAGAAAACGGAAATACTGGAAGTATGTCAATGAGAGATCAATTGATCAATCTATCTCCGTTTTGCGCTTTATTGCGGGAAAATGGATGCCGGGAGTATTAGAGTGTTATCCACGAGTTTGATTAAACTACCGAAGTTTACCGTTGCCGATGCAGTGATTGTGGAATGAAATGCAGCGTTCTCACAGCGGATCTGCCCACAGAAGGCTTTTGTCAAGGCAGTGCATCAGAACCCCCACTCTTTGCATTATTAGTGCTGTGGCCTGCTGTACTTTACCATTAGTGACACACCTTCTGAATAATTTGTTACAGGGAGTTTGAGTTAACTGAGGTTAATTTATATTACATATACTGACTGACTGTAACCTGTTAGCGATCTAGGATTACGTGTTAGACATCGAGAGAGCTTACTAATTAGCTGGTTTTCCTTTATGAATAATTAAGCATTTTTGTTGATTTCGATTCTCTGTGTGTAAATTCCGCATTTCATGAAGTGTGGAAGAAAAATGTGAAAGTATGTGAGAGTGATTGAATTATAGAGGATTGTTAGAGCCGTAGATGATTAGGGTTAAATTTGACTACCACAGAAGGAGATGTCATAACTCACGCTACCGTTTAACCTGTTTTGTGCAGTGTCAAATGTAGTAAACGAGGAAGTGTTAGTGCAGGCAAGATGCCACCGGCAAATGGAGAACGAGGAGTCTCATACAGCACACATTACACATTGTTTCGAAAGTTCTTCTGTGACTTAAGTTCATATTCTATCCATCTATTCCACTGTAGTTGCAGTTTTTGTGTATTTTGTAGTTTGCGGATGGATTGTAGATGCTTGGGCTAACGTGTCTGCTGGCACTGTTGTTCGAGCTTTCGCAAAAGCCGGCA
>JAODKM010000099.1:30003904-30018872 GCA_026780845.1 Petrocephalus sullivani | reverse complement strand
GCCTTATGTGTGTGTTAAATACAGTAATGGCACACATAACTGAGACTGCGCCTTTTAGTACGGTGCGCCTTATGGTCATGAAAATACGGTATGTACATTTTTTGTCTGCTTGTGAAACACTGGCTTGGTAGAGCAAGGCAGAAACAGCCCCTGCATCTATATTTAAAAAGAAGACCTTCGTCCCTCTTTATTGGCCTCATTCAGTTCTATATTTATTGGGAATTCATGAAAACTCTGATAAATTTGGCATTTTTTCGAAGTGGAGCAAACGGGTACACGAAAGTAATACATACAAGACGGTTCGGCTGTAGTTAAACATTAAACCAGGCGTAAGAGTACCCTACTTTACTGAGTCCCGCCTTCCTGAAATATGAAGAGTGAAAAAGATTTAATGTCTACTCACAGATTTAAAAAGATATTCAAACTGGGGACTGTCGAGGCTATCCTTGATTGCTTAATGTCTTGATGCCGCTCATGGTTGATTTTGATGTGTTTTGGGTTTTTGCATATCATCTGGCCTCTTTCATTTTCTTCATTTTCTTCTCTGACTCTGGGAAATCAGCTTGCAGGTTTTGTGATGGTTGGTAGCGTCGTTGTTCCCACCACTAGTGCAGTATTTTCTGCACCACTGCTTGCCACTCAGTCCCAAAAATAACAGGTACACCCCATGCGTATCAACCGGCAATGTCTTCAGGGGTCCCTCCGCTTTGGTGATTATGGCTGACTTCCAAAAAATCATTGGTTTATCTGAGATTATGCTACATTCTTCAGGCCTTGGCATTCATGATCAGATTGTAGGTTAAGGGTCCGTGCAGAACATGTTTGCATGCAAATCTGCACTGTAGCTTGGTGCAGCCCTGTTGCCACCTCAGTAAAGCTAGCAGCTGGATCTTTTGATGTGATGCAGCGGTACTGCTTTGCACACCTTACTAGTCTAAAAGCAGCCCTTGCTGAGACTGTTCTTAGTCTTGCAGAACTAGACTTCACTTTTAAACCTTCCTCTTAAAGGTACATTTCTTAATAGCAGTTAATAACAAGGTGGAAACTACAATCAAGAGCTTTTGGATATCTCTCTTTACCCGTCTCCCCACTTTGTAAGAGTATTGAAGGAATGCCACAAGGACTGAAATTAAGCATGCAGTTCTAACCAAGGGTGCTCATTCTTTTGCATGCAACAGTAAGTTTAAAGAAGTTATGGCAGGTCAAGCAGAGGTTACTGTAATCTAATAGTCTTGCTTTGTTAGGTGGCATGTTAGGGCACTTTTCCACCTCACAAAGTTCGGTACTTTCGGTACGGTACTTTCGGTGCTTTCCCTTTTCCATTGACTTCCGGTCGAGTACCAGTACAAGTGCCAAACCAGTTGGGGTACTTCTTTGATACTCTGGGGCGTACATTGCAACACTTGTGCTGTCTATTGGGTATGCAAATAGCCCAATTCTGAAATGCACAATGCGATCGCAGTTTTGACAAAACATTCCGAATTCAGAAAACGGCAATAAACGAAGTGTAAAAAAATATATAGCAATGTAATGCAATTGCAAAGTTAACTGGTTTCCCTATGCCAAAGTAAAAATGTTTCAGCAAAACATTAACCCCCTGCGCCGTCCGTAATGTCCGTGTAAAACCGAAAGTAAGACAAAGTCTGATCTTAATGTCACTAGCGATGTAAGACCTGCATGTGCATAACATGCAACGTTAGATTCAATATCCAACATCTTCCAGCTGCATACCACAGCCATTGTTTTAATTCAGTACAAAATGCCTCGTCTCACGTTGTCCTCTTATTTAGCGCCGGTACCAGTTTTTACGCCAGTGGAAAACCACAAAAGTACCGAACTTTTGGTTCTTTATAGAGGTACCGAAAGTACCGAAAGTACGGTACTTGCTGCGGTGGAAAAACCCCCTTAGCCTTGCAGTCCCACATCAGACCATCGGGCCTCCATTTCTGTTTACATCTCAAACCAGATGATGTCCTCTCGGTTTAGAATGCCATCTGTGCCAAGGGATGTTCTCTCTGGCCACAGGAAAAGTCCTATTTAACCAATGACTCAATGCAAGCTGGAGGATGTTGTCAAAACTGTGATAAGTTTAATGCAGTCTGTGGAAAAAATTGCTTGCTGTAGTGAGATGAGGGTTGTGTGTAATATGTAAGGGATGTACTTGTATAAATTGCTGGCTGCGTGATGAACACACTGACCCACCTGACTGTCGGCCATCTCTGCCTCTGCAGACCCACTTTGCCAGTACCGGTACCACTGTACGCACGAGGCCGGCGTCCACAGCGTGGGTCTCACGTGGTTCAACAAGCTGCAGAAATTCCTTCAGTCTGGTGGGTAACGGTAACCTCAGCCCTGGCCGCTAGCGTCCGGCCTGGTTTGCACGCCTGACCTCCGGCCTGGTGGGCGCCCCTAATCTTGGGGCTGCTTCCTCACGCACAGGTGAGGAGGATAAGGACAGTCTGCAGGAGCTGGCGGCAGAGCAGCGCTGCGTCGTGGAGCACATCCTCTGCACCCGGCCCCTGAGCTGCAGGTGGGAACTCGCTCTGTGCTAGAGGCATCCGGACAACTTATCATGGGTAACGCTTGGGGGGGGGGGGCTTGTCATGTTAACAGGCTTCCTACGGGCTTCCTGCAGTCGTGCAAATACTGTAATAATGGAATTAATAAATCATGTCTCTTAGACCTGGAAAACTTATGAAAAATAAATCAGAAAGGTTTGGAAAAGTGTTGGGATTTTAAAAAACGACGTGCGGATGCTGATTCAAAAATACTGTAACCCGGTCTCTTGATGACACTTTCTTTTACCGCGCCGATTTTGAATATGGATGGCTGGCACGGCAGAAAATTAGACGCAATGTCGCAACACATTTTCTCTCCCTTAAGACATGTTAAAAATGTCCATTTTTATACAGCATAACAGGGTACAAATGTGCGTGTTTAAAAGTGTTTCCTTGTATTTTTTCATTCAAAGGCAAAGGGTTCGATCTGTAATGCATTATATTGGTTGTTGTATCGTGTCTTGTTGCATTATTACCACATGATAGCAGTTTGACTTGTAATCATAACCAGTGAAATTCAAAATTTGTGAACCTTTCAATGGGGAGCTTCATTGTTTTGTCTGATACTGAATTATGTCGGACTTGGATCAAGTGAAGTAAAAGACGACGATCTGTATAAGTTTATTAAGATGGTAGAAGTTCTAAAGTGCTAAAAGATTAAATTTGTGTGTGCCCTTATTACCCTGACGTGACAAGTATGATGTATTATAGTGTATAATGTACACAGTGTATTATAGAATCTCTGAGGTTAAAATATCAGACCCCATAAAAAAGAAAGATGTGGCCATGTATATATTACATTGTGGGGACATTTTTTCGGTCTTGTATTTCATTTGGTAACTTGATTAAGGCTAAGGTTGTCATAGCTGGGATTAGGGTTATGCCCATAGAAATGAATGGAGATTCCCCACAAATATATACGTTCCTAATCTGTGTGTGGAATTGGGTGTTGTGTCAGCATCATATTTAGTGTGGACTTGGAGACAATGCTAAACAAGAAAATATTTTATAATAAATCATTATGAACTATAGTATAGAATGTATAGAAACTGTCTGAAGTCCAAATATGACTAGAAAAGAGATGTGTGCGCATATGTGCGCATTAGCGTGTGGTGTTTTGAGACACCACAATGCACTTTGCATATAAACACTTCTGGTTACTTGTCAAAAAGCAAGCTTGTACTCATAAGAGAGCTAACAAGTTTTGATACAGCATGTGTAAAGTTTAAGTATCAGACAGTTTAAAAATGGATGTGGGTGTTTTTGTGTGTTTGTGTGGGGAGGGGTGTGATTCAAGTGGCTGCTGGAAGGAACACATTTAATATATAAAATAAACACTTCCTCAAAAGGTAGAAATGTAATTTCTATCTTATAATTCCATGCAGGTGTGATAAGTTGCCAGACACTCAAGGACCTTCCTTCCTACAAGGGTTAGACAATGAAACTGAAACACCTGGTTTTAGACCACAATAATTTATTAGTATGGTGTATGGTGTCCTTTTGCGGGCGATTCAGCATCAGTTCTCTGGGGAATGACAGATACCAGTCCTGCACAGCGGCCAGAGGGATTTTGAGCCAATCCTCTTGCGGAACAGTGGACCGGTCACTACATGATGCTGGTGGAGGAAAACATTTCTTGATTCGCTCCTCCAAAACCCCACAATGGATCAATAATATTCAGGTCTGGTGACTGTGTAGGCCATGGGAGATGTTTTGCTTCACTTTCATGTTCCTCAGACTGCTCTGTCACCAGTCTTGCTGTATTATCATCCTGATATATGGCACCACATTCAAGGTACATTGTTTGAACTGGTGAACATGGTCCTCCAGAATGGTTTAGTCCTTAGCAGTGACACACCCATGTAAGACAAGTAGTGGGCCTAGGGAACGCCATGATATTGCAGTCCAAATAATCACTGATCCACCCCCATACTGCATTCTGGGAATGCAACAGTCTGGGTGGTTAACCCCTTTGGGCCTTCTCCACACTAACTCTCCCAGATGTGGGAAAGAGCAAAGATTACTACGCATGTTTCGCATTGTCCACGGCCCGTGATTTGCACTGCTGGCACCATTGAAATTGACATTTGGCATTGGCACGAGTGACCAAAGGCTTGGCTAATGACCCTGTAGAGCTCCCAATGAAAAGTTTTGATGGAAACTGGAGTGTTGAGGTGTGCATTTAATTCTGCAGTGAGTTGGATAGCTGTGGTTTTTTTTTTTCTGTATACAATCCGGGTTAGTACCTGGACATACCTTTCAGATGGCTGCCTTTTGCATCCATTTACTTCTGTTGCATGTGATCCGTCCTTTGTGGTGATATGCTGATATTAGGGCTGCAACGATTCGAGTAAATCGAATAACTGTATTACAAAAAATCCTCGATGCAAATTCTTTGCTTCAATGCTTCGCTAATCCACACGACTATGTACTGCTCAGTGATCACAGTGTTGCTAATTACCAAGCACTTTAAGAATAGGATACCAGATTTCAGTTTAAAAATGGAAATTGTACACTTAACTAAACTAAAAAAATGAGTTTTGCAAAAGAACCTGACGAGATGGAATTTTAAAATTATTTTTCCCAGGTTCAGTAAGTAAAAATCTATAAGAGACAGTCAAAAAAAAAACCTATGCCGTTTTTTGGTTGCAGACCTGTGTTATTGTTATGACCGAAGGTAACTTAGCAGCTATCGAGGCTAAAGTCCCCATTTCTCTGATGGTTTTGTCCAATGACTACTGACTCAGGGTAACGTTGTTCAACCTTCACACTCTGCTCTTACTGATGGAACGTGCAATCAGTGAAGGCTGCACATATACAGGCGCGAAACATCAAACACTATATTGGCCAGTGTTTCACTTTCATTGTCCATCCCCAGTTAATGTTTATATGCAAAATGTCATATTTCAACTGCACACACACATTCTAAAATGTTGGGTATACTTTAAGATGATATAATTTATACTTTCTTTTGTGATGTGTACAGCTCTGGAAAACATTGAAACCAAAGCAATTTTTTTGCAAACTGCAGCCTGGCCCTTCCCTGCTTCTCACTGATGAAGGGCTTCTTCCTTGCTTTATGGGACTTCAGTCTTGCTTCTAGAAGCCTGCTGCAAACTGCCCTGGCAGTGCACTTTACACCACTTAATGCTTCCCATTCCTTTTTAAGGTCACTTGAAGTCATCTGGCGATTCTTAAGCATCTCTTCTCTTCCGCCCGCTACCTGGCTGGTTTCTGGTCCTTCCCAGTGTCTCCTGCTTCACCTTGTTCTTGCGTACTGCTGTCTTAGAAGCAACCTGCAGCTCAGTGTAGTCTTCTACCAGCAGATCCAGCATTAAAGCAGGATTTAAAGATGCAGATTAAAAAAAAAAAAAAATCTAGAATGGTCTGGTTTTATTTTAACACAAACTGTGCAGCCCGCATTGACATTCTTCCCCATCCCCCAGCCTGTCAGCCCCGATCCGGGGCTTCTGGATCATGTCAGACCTGTCCCTGGGGGCCACCATGATCTGCATCACCAGTGCCTACGAATGCCTCCTGCTACCACTGCTGTAAGCCTGCCGCCCCCCCATCCCAGGGAAGCACCCTCTTGGGAAGCCCGCGCCTTCGTGGCCATAATCGCTGCCCTGCATTTGCTTTAATAGGAGTTCCGTCCGGCCCCCTTCCCCTCCCCTGCTCTGCTCACATCCGGGGCCGGCCCCCGTTGGCTCTCCCCTGCGCGGGTTGGGCAACGATTCCTTCGAGCAGCACGTCCGCAACATCCTGGCACGAAGTTCGATGAACCCCCTTATGCTCAGGTAAAGCCGGGAGGGCGTTGATTCGCGATGGCGTCATTGTGAAGTCACTTGGGGGTCAGCGGTGACGGGCTGCTCTGCTAGGCCTGTCATTTCAAACTTTAGTGACATAGGCTGCTGGGTGATTATTGAAGCATGTTCAGCCAGTCCAACCAGAGTCTGGCTGGCTCGCACCCCCGGGTCCATAGCCGACCCGTAACCCCCCCAGGCTGCGTTTCAGGTCAGGGGACAAGGAGACATCGTCTCCGCTGCCGCCTGAGTGCCTGCAGCTCCTGAGCCGGGCCACACAGGTCTTTCGGGAGGAATACATCCTCAAGCAGGACATGGCGCGGGAGGAGATGCAGAGAAGGTACAGGCCCCGCGCATGCCATACGGCCGAGGCTAGCGCTCCGGTGACCTGAGCATTTTAGACTGACATTTTTATGGTCCCCCCAGGGTGAAGCTGCTGAATGAGCAGAAGAAGAAGCAGCTGGCGGATTTGGCGTTGTGCCGGGAGGAGAGGTAAGCGGCACGGCGGCCCGTGGCCCCCTCTCCTACAGCATTCTGACGGTTGCACTGCTCATGTGTATCACTGTGCCTGTAACCACTTGCTCGCTGGTTCGAATCCTAGTCTCATAATGATCATGGTAATGCTGCTGATGATGAACTGATTTTGGTTCAGTGCAGAATAGCTCACTGGTCAGCCCTGTAGCTTCAACGTTCAATGGTTTCTCCACCCAAGTGTGTGGCTCAGTCATTGTGGCCTGTATCTGTATTCAGAAAGTCACTAGCTAAAACATTCTAGGATTTACAGAGTGATTATCGTTGGGCCCCTGAGCAAAGGCCCTGAACTCCCAGCTTCTCCAGACTCTGGCTGAGCCTGCTCTTTGAAATGTGTGTGTATGTGTTTGTGTGTGTGTGTATGTGTGTATGTGTGTGTGTGTGTATATATATATATATATATATATATATATATACATACATACATACATATACACACACAGAGTGTGTATAATCTGTGTATATATATTAATCTATTTTGTATTTTTTTTCCTAATAAATTAAACCAAACTTGTTTCCTGTGCAACAGACCAGATGGTCAGAAAGGAACCAACTATTTTATATATAACCTCCAAAAAAATATTTCCTGCAAAGTCTTACTGAAAGTGCTGATTCTGACCCTGCATCCCCACTGCCCCGCGTTGCAGGAAGAGCCTGCGTGAGTCCGCCGAGCGGCTGGCCGATAAGTACGAAGACGCCCGGTATCGACAGGAAGCCATCATGACCAGGTTTCTCTTCCTTGCGTGCTTGCCGTGGGAGAAGCTCGGGCCCGCCCGCGGTGCCGGTCGGCTAAAACGCACTCCCTCTGCGGCAGGGTGAAGCACACGCTGAGCAGTCTGTGCCGCCGGTTGCCGGTGCTCTCCAACAGCGAGCGGGACATGCAGCGCGAGCTGCAGGCCATCAGCGACCAGCTGCGGCATCTAGGCAATGGCATCAAGCAGGTCAGCCCGCGGCCTGCACCACGGCAAGGGAGCCTCCTCAGCTTTTGGCCCAGTGAATGACCAGTAGAATAAACAGTGCATTGGGTTGAGGCACCACATACCACAGGCAGATGGCACCACAGATACATTGGGCCTAGACTAATGACAAAAAACCTCAACTGTCTTGACCACTAACGTGGTTGAAAATAAGTACCAAACTGATGATGCTGCTACCCCGCTAAACTGTTTGAGGGCAGCCAAGTGCAAGTCCTCTTTATGACTAGCACAAGCTTGCTGCAGGTCAGACAGTTTTCCTCCAACATAACACATAGGCACTGAGGTATTAAACCTAGGTGCTGTTCCTCAGGTCAACATGAAGATGGAGTATCAGCAGAAGCAGGCGGGAGAGGGTGTGAAGCCCACCAGGGACAGCATCGTGCTCAGCGCACACCAGCGGAAGTGTGTCCAGGGGGTCCTGAAGGAGCAGTGAGTGACTGAAACCTAAACCTGGCTTTGTCCTGTGCATGTCTTCCCGTGGCTCTGATGGACTCTCTCCCCACAGGGGCGAGCACATCGCAGATATGATGAAGCAAATCAAGGACATCAAGAACCATTTCAGCTTCTGAAGCTTCTCTGCTCAGAATGAGTTCTGTTGCAGGGCCAGATCCTGACCCACCTGAAGCTCCCCTGTTCTTGGAGCTGACTCTGTTGTAGATCAAGAAACCTTAGTCCAGCCAAAACTGATTTCAGATCACAGCAGTAATGCGCCAAGATGGTGGAAGAAGCCTGAGGACAGTCGTGGCTTTTTAAAGGGTTACCTCATAAACTAACATGGTCATTTTGTCTTGTTTAAAAAAAAAAAAAACACTTCTACTGAAGACTTACATTGAAACCTTTTATACATCTGCTTATTTTGTAAAATAAAGTACATGCTGTGAAATTCCCATTTCCTCTGCACCTTCTAAGGGGCTTTTTGACAGCTTAAATGGAGATAGAGGCTGGTCAGCTGCGTGGAAATCGAGTCATGGAGGATGTGTGACAGGCAGTCACCTTGCTGCATCACTGCCCAGCTTCCTGGAAACACCGCCACACTACTACCACGTGCCGAGAGAGACGTCTTACTGGATATTAGGGGACGACTATTCTTGTAAATAAAGAAAACCATGCAGGCTGAAATTACAATCTGGTTTATTAGGTATATACAGAGATATGTACACAGTACAGTATGTAGGTTTGCAAGGAGCTCTCCAGTAGCAGCGAAGCACGCAGACAGAACCGTTAAGTGGACGGGCTTTGAAGCTGGGAATCCCCACATCAAGCTCTAACTATAAAACATGTTTTACAGCCTGTAGTGATTTTTTTCCCCCAACCTCACAGCAGAATTCCAGAGGAGATGGATTAAAACGGCTTCAGAATATCTACCTAAAGGACAGTGTGACAACTGTCACGCTAAATGTGGTACGAACAAGATTTTCAGAGTACCCTGCATGCATTGTCTCGTCTCGTCTCGTCTCGTCTTTAGTGTCCAGGCTGAAAGTAGAGGTGTCCTTAAGACTACAGGATTCTGAAGACTGCTCAGCTAAGTTATCAGAACGTAAATATATCCTGTTAGTCTTTTCCACAATTCCATGCAGTTATCCATGTAAGTGGAGATTCATTTAAGACAGATTAGTTTCTCACTCCAATTCCTGGTCAGGTTACTGATAGTGATGGAAAAATAAACCTGGCAGGACTTCAGTCGTGGGCAGTCTCTCACAGGTCAGGGCCTGTGCTCGAAAGGCACGCTGTTCAGCTACATCCTCTGCAGCATTCTTTCTGGCCCTTTCATTGTGTCTGGAGTTCATCCCCCTGGTCCTTACTGCACAGCTGCAGGTTTCACTTCCACCTGCCCGAATCCCCTAAACGCAATACGAGCGCAAACACCCTACTGTCGCCAAATCGAGCAGGAACTGATGCATCAGGAACTCACAGGCGGCATTGGGGGTGGGGGATCGTAATCCAACAGCAGCTCTGGTCCACCTGCTGCACTGAGCTCTTAAACAGAACAAACCCCACATATAGACAGTTTCATATGCCCCTGTAAACACAATACAGTACAGGTAACAATGCTGGGGACATTACCAGCAAGTCCTTCTGACTGTTGCACACCCTGTAGCCCACAGAAGACACCCTAGTATGAGTCAGACACAGTCAGGACTATTCTAAAGAGCTCTGCACCAGACACATGCAAAGTCAGTAATTAGATGAATCATAATTGGGATCGATAATTAATATCCTGTGTACAAAACGCACAGGCGGATATTAAATTCCGAGTCAAGAAGAGCAGAATAATTTTCCAGAGAATGTTATTTTGGACAAGGAAAAATATGAATCATCTGATCACAAGACTAAAAGCAGGCATGTCAGGGGGAAATACAACATGGATACATTACGGACTAGCACACAGCAATAAAAATAGCCTCTTGAAATTCTGTAAATGGTTTCAGAAGTGTGGCGATTCCTGAAGTTTTCTGGTCGCTTGTGTAAATAGTGTTGCGACTAGGTGTTTGTAGTCTGAGGATCTCTAAAACCATGTCCCCCTGCCTACACACACACACACACACACACACTCACAAACAGAGGGACATCAGAACAGTACTTGGCCTGAGTGGAGCAAACAGGCTCAGTTAGGCCTTAGGGGTCATTCAGCAGTGACCAATCAGTCGTGAGCTATAATCGCCAATCCTGCCTGCAATATCTGTCAGAAGGAGCCTGACTCATCAGAACAAAGAAAGCCGACAAACCAAAACCACTCTGCCTTAACTGGGGGGGGGGGGTGGTTATATATTTTCACATCCAGGGAACATTCACTCTTTCCTAACATGCTTCCGCTGATCATTCGGAGATGTTTCACTTGCTTTTATCTTCAGACAAATAAAGAATCCACACAATTTCCCAAATGGTAGGTAACAGTATAGAGCTAAACGCCATGTGCGGGTTTCACTGCTCACAAACAGGAGGACACACCCACCCTGATACTAACCCTAACGGAGGGGTAGTTACATCTGTTATTTTAGCCAAAAACTTAGGAGATATGTAGGAGATATGCTGTAAATTGGAAACAGCTTTGTCACCCAGTAATTCAGTTCCTGACCATCCCAGCCACAAAGGTCTGGTGGCCACACCAGGCTGTGCGTAAAACAGAAAAGCGCAGTGAGTGTCTGCACTGAGAGATGCTATGGATCTGGACCACATACATAAACTGCCCAGGAGATCATCCCAGCATGATCCTGGTCAATGTGAGTCACTGAAAGATCACTGCAGCGATGGGGTCTGTCCACTGACAATTTATTCCGATTCCATACACTGAAATGTGATCTCAATAATAATTATAATGATGATAAAAAATCAATTAGTCCATTTATTATTTCTTACAAGTGACATCCAAACCAAAAGGAATAGCTGCCGCAAAGCTAGACAGGCCGATTGCTGGGGACGGTTCCACAGGAAGCAGCGGTACATCGGGGGGGGGGGGGGCAGGTTAGGGACCCAGGAGAAGGTCAAAATGATAAATTTCCCAAAAATCCAGGGTAGAGCAACACAAGTTACGCAAGATTACTTCAATGACCCAATGTATATATTATCATTATATACAGATACCTTGTGTGTGTGTGTGTTTGTGTGTGCGCACGCACATGTGTATATGCGTGTGTCCTTCATAGTGTTGAATTAAGAGCCGTACCAAAACCAGACAGAAAGACTGATGGATGAGGTGGTCTTTCGTGGGGGTGGCAGGGAGGATGACAGGTGAAAAAGGGATGAATTTTCGTTCTCAGTACCTGAAGAAAATGTTTCTGAGGACAACGGACGGAAGGTAGAGGGCAGGTCAACATGACAGAGAGCCAGGAAGGGCCCTCTGGCCTCCAAGGTCTGCCTTAGTCTCACGCCTATTTACAGCATTAATGGTAGTGTTGTGCCCCCCAACCCCACCCCAATACACACTTCTCCGTACGGGGCAGCCTTTCATCGCTCTTTGTCAGAAATGATTGTTTTGGTTCAGAGTCTCTCCTCAACAGGATGTTGATTCAATAAAAAAAGCAATTGCACCCTCCATCTCTCTTATGCCCTCACAGCTGCAGATAACCACAGCCCTACTCGTAAAAAGGGTATCACCGGGCAGAGGTGGGGGATGGGCAGCAGGGCGGTCCAGGATGATTGGCGGCCAGTGGGGGTGGTGAGAAGCGAGGGGCATCATGTCTCGGGAAGCTGGCTGATGTCACTCAGGTTGGTGTCATTGAGGATGGCGCGGATCCGCTCCAAGGAGTCAGCCTGCCGGATTCGTTCCAGCTGGACCTGGTTGGGGACGTGTGGTTAGGTGGGTGCCATGGAGATCAGTCTGATTAGCAAAGGGCTTGACCTCAGGACTTGGCTGGCAGGATGAGATCTCTAAACTTCTAAATGAGGTGCAACTAAAGTAACCCATGCAAGAAGCAGCGCACACATGGGGCGTCTTACCTGGAGGGTCTGCGAGAGCTTGACAAAGTCCCTCTGCACCTGCTCACTCACGTCCAGCTCCGTCTGCAGCCGCTGGGCCTTGTCCTTCTCGTCAAACACCTGGCTCTCCAGGGTGGTCTAATAGCAGAGGGGTAGCACACAGAGCAGAGTTGTGGACAAATTGCATTTGTGAATATTGTGGAAGACAGAGGTTGGTGCCTGGGTAAAGGCACATCTGTCAGCTTCCTCTTGGGCAGACCCTGTCAAACAGACTCCCTCAAAGCACTCAGTAGAGTACAAGCCCTTAACCCCAATTGCCCCAGCAACTGGCTAACCTTACGATCTCCTCTACACCAGTTTCATGAGGTGGTTTCCTGGGCTGCTTTTCCAGCTATCCCAGAGGAGTCCCACATACATGCTGAGCGCTCACTGGATGCTTTTCCTTCACTCTAGTCAAGCTTCTTCAAAACTGTGTTTAGGTCAGTTGGCCAGGTCATGTGACGTAACACTAACACTGTCCTTTGTAGGTAGCTTGGTGTATCCAAACTTCTGAGTGGTACTGTATGTCCTAGAACCACACCTTGATCTACCCAGCAGCAGCACCCATTACTTTGAGTCCCATAAGTGCATCCCCCTGATGGCCATACTATGACTCTTGAAGCCCAATGGGAGGAAAACCAGGAGGCACCATCAGAGTCCCACGGATGCCTTGTGATCAGGACGCATTCCCAACCAACTTACCTTGCTACTGAGGGCCTCTTTTAGCTGGCCCTCCAGGTTGCTCTTCAGACCCTGGATACCATCCAGGGCCTGGCTCTTCTCCTCCAGACTGCGCTCCAGCTAGAACAGCAAACATTTGGCTGACTAACTAACTTGCAAAACCAAGGATTTCAGTCAACATGAGGATGAAGAACTTTTGATCAAAGTTCGTTAAAATTGGTGTTCATTACCCATAATACTACCTGTTCTCTGTGACAACCTGTCTTTGACACTTATGACACATCCCACACTCAGCTACTGAATGTTACATGTGGGAGTTAGAGCTCAAAAGATGTGATGAGCATGATGCCAACACCACATAATCTCCAACGGTTACCCGACGGTCACACCCACCTGTTCTTTCTCCACCTTCACTCGCTCCAGCTCAATCTTCAAACTAGAAAATGATGCTAGGGGCCAGAGAGAGAGGTAAATGAAACAGCCTTTTGCAACCTACTGCAGAACAATGAATGATAAGACCAGGCATGCATGGAACACACAGCTAGAACGTTATTCACAAGAAGTCAGTCACGTGTTAGTGAAGGACTGTGTGGACATTACACTATCATCCTGTTTAGTGGGGGATGGGTTAATGTGTCCTGCTCCTTCAGAAGCCAATGGGGAGGCACTGAGGCTTCAGATCACTGCTGGAGTTACACATCATACATCAAAGATACTTAAACTACCTCTATAGCCATGGTTTTGCAAATATGTCTGTCTTGAAATACAGCAATCATGTCAGTTACCAGAGCAACAAAGTGGCTCTGTTTCTATGGGTGTCACTGTCCCTGGCAGGATGCAAGAGCCAGCTGTTATGCTAAGGTGCTGAAAGCAGATTCCAGACAGGTCTAATTCCCGGGATTCTGGGGCAATCATTTGAGTATTTAGAGTTTAAGTGGGTAGAGCTTGGATGACTGATGTGTTACAACGGACTTGAAAGAGGAATAAGTGGACCAAACAGCACCAACAGCACCACATGCAACCCCCCTCCCAACCCCATCCTCCTCCATAGCATTCGAAGAAGCTCACTGCTGCCCAACATACTAAGTTTGGGTAATGTTTTTTAAAAAAACCACTAAAGTTACATAAAGAACCCAAGCAACAACAAAAACCAATGACACTGAGCCACTTGTGCTGTAGCTGTAGTAGGTGAGTTTGGTGACTAGAAGCATCTTGACAGACAGACAGAGCCACAGACAGACAGGCGCAGAGGAAACGAGTCAGACTGTGTGCGTCATACCTTCCAAGATGTCTGAACAAAAGGCATCAGACGGAAGGAAGGGGGGAGAGAGAGAGAGCTTTTAGAGGGTACAAACCAAAATCAACAAGAGAACTTCATATGGGGAGTTGGTCCATCTAGTGTAGGATCAACAAGTCACAATGAACCAGGGAAAAAGCTGGAAAAGGCCAGGAAATTTAACCCAGGTAGAACCCAAGGGTTGGCCAATGGTGGCCATTTCACAGTTGGGTGTGGAGCCAGCCTTACCAATCTCCTCCTTGTAGCCCTCGATCTCCAGCTGCAATGTATCCTCCAGGTTGTCCTTGAGACACTGCTCAGCCTGGATCTGCTCCTTCAGGAACAGGATCTCAGCCTTGAGCTTCTCCTCTAGGTGGTCGGCGGCAGTGCGGGCGGCCACAATGTCCTCTCTGTAGCTCAGCACCAGGGCCTGGAGCTCCTGGCAAGAAGCAATGCTGTCAGTCAGGCCGCCGTGCCCGGTGAGAAGGAGCGACCCAGATAGACGCGCTAACTGGGAAGGATGATGCCATTAAGAAAGAGACGGACAGAGGGAGAGACGGGCAGAGGGAGGGACGGGCAGCGGGAGGGACGGGCAAGGGCGGGGTGGGCCCGCGGGGGGGGGGGGGGCGCGGGGGAGGGGAAGGGCGGGGGGGGGGGGGGGAGGGGGGGGGCCGGGGGGCGCGGGGG
>JAODKM010000099.1:29988741-29999974 GCA_026780845.1 Petrocephalus sullivani | reverse complement strand
CCACGCTGCGTTCTGCCCCACGCTGCGTTCTGCCCCACGCTGCGTTCTGCCCCACGCTGCGTTCTGCCCCACGCTGCGTTCTGCCCCACGCTGCTTCCAAGCCCCCCATGAACATGACAATGGACTAACCGCTCCATGAATACACGGCCTGTCTGCCAAGCCTCAGTGATGTTATTCCTGTAAGCCTAGGTAACACCGAGGCCATAACCTCGGCCAGCCGTAACCTGAGAGCCCTCACAAATACGATTAAGCACTCATGCACTGAGTTGGCCAGGGCCCGCACCTCATCCGTGGGCAGCCCATGCAGAGAGTCCTCCCCGGGGTCCGTGCACTCCTCCTCCTCCTTCAGCTCTTTGGCCAGGCTCAGGCGCCGTTTCTCATCCTCCTCCTGCATTCAGTCAGAGAAAAGCTTTTTGCTAAAGGAGAGAACAACACGCCAATCGCACAATCCTCAGCCTGTCCACGGCTGACTGCGATGGGAGGATCCTGGCTGCTCACTGCACCACTTCAGGCCGCACTTTAATCGGCCAGTGGCCATTTACCCATTCTGAGGATTCCTGCCACAGCTTTAGCCTGGTGAGCAGTGGAACTTTAAAAAGCATATATCTGTTAAACTGCACCAGTCCCCATGAGAGAGATGCCAGCTACTGCCAAATGGCTGAGAGCTGCCCACACTTCCGATGTCTGGCCCCAGGCAGCTAACAATCAGGCCCAGGCTGAAAGCTACATTTATGTCAAACACAGTCAAACATGTGGCTTAAACTTAGTGGATTACTATTTGACACATCAGGGTCACATTCCCTTTGAAGCATTAATACCAATTAAGACTACATACACAACCATAAACTGGATGGCTCTGAAGGTTAGAGCTCTGTGCCTGTGATCAGAAGGTCATTACTTAAAATCCCAGGGCCAGTAGAGTAACTACACCGTTGGGCTCCTGAACGAGGCCCTGGATCCTAAAAACCTCCAGGGCTCATAAAAGTTTTACTTACACAAAAATGTTCTGAGGCCAGAACAAAAATTGATAGGGTCAGAAAGATAACCAATCAGAATCCTGGGTCAAATGTCAGACCAACCAATCAGATGTCTTGGCTCCACCTGCTCTACAATCTGAATGGTTTTCTCTATGAACCAATGATTTTCCATTCTGCCTTCAGAACATTCTTGCGTAAGAAAAACTCCCACAAGCTCAAGGGATTAGCCAACTCTGACTTCTCAATTTTACACAGCTTTCGATAAAAGCGTCTGCTAAATAAACCTATGATAAGTTCCCGTTACAGGTGCAGTGGGAAAGGTAAACAAAGCCTGAACAGACCACATTGTGCTGGACTGTTAGGGACAGACCAGACCACAGTGTGCTGGAAAGTTATTGTTAATAGTAGACCAGAATGTGCTGGAAGACATGCAGCAGAAATCAGCAACAAAGCATCAATGCTAGAGAGATGCAGGAAGCCAGCGGTGACCCGACGTTCAGTGGGGTGATGGGTTGGCAGATGCTCAAGAAGTTCCAGGAGAGTGTGAAGGACAGCACCTGGAATAGCCGAGCCGTGGCGTGGCGTGTGGTGCTCACCTGGTCTCTCCTCTTCATCTCCTCCACCTGGCGCAGCTGCTCGGAGGACAGCACACTCTCGATCCTCTGCATGTCCCTCATGAGCAGCCTCTGAGACTCCAGGAACTGGTCGTTTGCTCGCTGCCACGTGTGCTTCAGCTGGTTGTGCTGCTGCCTCTCCAGCTCCAGCAGGTGGCACACTGTGGGGTGTAAGCCCGAGGCCGTAAGGACAGGATGAGCGGCCTGAGCTGCACCTCAGAAAGCATGGACCCTAGTCACCTTCGTGCAGCTCCTTGCGCAGCTTCTCGGCGTCTTCCTGGAGCACGGCCTTCTGGGTATTGAGGACCGCCACGTACATCTCCAGGTCTGTACGGCAGGACTTCTCCGCCTCGAGCACATGATTGAGCTCCGTCACCTGGAACCCACGGTCACGTGACCATCTTGAGCTGGTGTGGGATCTGCCGTAACACCAGCAGCCCAGTACAAACCTTGGCACACCCGCCTACCTTGGAGGCTTCCAGCTCCTTGACCCGTTCTCCAGCATCCGCCAGCTTGGCTTTCAGACCTGCTATTTCAAGCTCCATCGGCATGACCACAGAGCGGAGCTTCTCCGCATCTTCCTGGGCCTGGAGAGACCAGTTACGGTCAGCACGTTGTTCAGAACCAGCTCGTTCATCAATAGAGCCCACAGCGTCCCTGCCAGCCTTCTCGTCATGAGCGGAGGTCACCTTCTTCATCTCATTCTCCAGGTTCTCCTCCTCCTGGCCCTCGGACAGTCTCCGGCGCAGCTCAGCCATCTCCCTCTCCACGGCCTCGCGGTACTGGTTCCACTGGGCACGCTCCTGTTCCATCCTCTGGTGGAACTGGACTTCATACTCCCGCAGTGTATCTAAAACAGAGGGTGATGTGGCCAGCGGAGAACACACAGTCCATGACCTTTGAATACAGCCTTGATCTTCTCTCATTTAACGTCTATGGCAGTATGATGTCTCAAGTGCCATGCGACTAACCTAACCTTGGTTTACTTCCTAGCCCAACCCAGACAAGTGGCCTGTCAGGGACCCCAAAACCCTTACCTTTCATGATAGCTTGGAGTGAGGCCACCTCCTCCTGCCACTGCCTCTTCACCTGGTCGATGGCCTCCTGCTTAGTGCTCTCCGACACGGTGGCCACTGCCTTTATGTTCTCCATCTCTTCCTGGGCCTCCTTTAGGTGGGCCTTGACCTGGGACAGCTCAGCCTGTGCGGACTCCAGCGAGGCACCCTGCCGCTTCAGCTCCTCTGGATTAGGACAGGAGGCCCACGGGGAACCAGAGGATGAACATCATACATTGGTCAAGATGGGAACATCCAACAGGTGAAAATGCCAGACTGGCAAGGTTAGAATATCTAAAGGACGTCTAACAGGCCAGCAGAAGCGAGAGAGCAAACCGGGAACCCGGTCAGGAAGGACGAGGGCCTTTACAGCTTCTTTCCATCCTCTTACCTTCCTTGGATAAGTAGAGCTCCTTGAACTTGGCGCGCTTTTGGTTGAACTCGGTCTCCAGCTGCTGCTTGCGCCTGGCGTACTCCGCACGCTCCTGCTCGAGGGCGGCAGCATGCTGCTGCAGACCACCTGTCAGGCAGGAGCAAAGCCGCGGCGTGAGGCTCACGCCCCATCCCTGTATCCCACCCCCAGACCACCACCAGCCAAAATAAGGCATCCTTTTATCCCAGGCAAATCTGCAGAAGAAAAATAACTATGGCTGTCGCGATTAGTTGATGCAGTCGATGACGAGATTCATCATCATCTCAAGTATCATCTTTTTCAATTATTGTAATAAAATTACCTTGTTGTTTTATAAAATGTTTAGATTGATTATAACAAATGTTTTCCTCAACTATCACTGTGTAATTATGGGAGCAGCTGAAATGATCACAAAACAAAAAGGTGGTTGCTTCTAGGGCTGCAACAATTCATCGAGTAATTCAAGTAACTCGATTACAAAAAATCCTCGATGCAAATTCTTTGCTTTGATGCTTCGTTTAATCCACATGACTATGTACTGCTCAGTGATCACCACGTTTCACACGGAGGATCATTACTGTCGCACAGTGCGCTTATGCTGCATTACGTGTAGCAGAGCGGTAGAAATAGAAATGAAACAAACAGGATTGTAAGATTGTAGCAACAAGGCTGTACAGATTTGGTAGTGACAGCGACACTCCCGTCTAAAAAAAATGGCAGAGAAATTTTTGGCAAACTTCTGAGTCATGGAGACTGTGAATAGTTCCAAACATTGACATTCACGGCATAGAATCACAGTCATTTCCATTCCTAATTACCGAGCACTTTAAGCAGTATGTTGATAAAATAACAGTACTTAAAAAAACATTTAATACATTGGCTGTCATTAATATACTAAATACTATTTTGTTTTTATATTGGCGCAGCATTAGCTGCTAATGGTTATCATAATTAATAGTTATGACTGAAGGTAGCTTAGCAGCTACCGAGGCTAACGTCCCCATTTCACTGGTGATTTTGTCCAATGACAAATGATGCAGGGTAACGTTACATTTTAAGTTGTTCTGGTTATTAATGGCTTCACAATTACACTTAGCTGCACTGCTACCATGTTAATACAGCTGATTAAAATACCAGTTTACAGCTCTTCTCGGGTCATAGGGTTCAAGGTGAATTTACTACCAAGTTCATGGAAAAATAGCTTACATTATTTTGTGGTCATTTATTCGCCAAAAATACTGTTTCTGTAAAAGTGTCTGTATCATTACATGTGCTTTTTAAGTGCTGCATTTGCAAGCAGTGCTTGAACAAAAACGGCTGTTTTCCCAGATTATTTAATCTCCCTCATGTTGAATTACTTAAAATACCATCATTATGGTATGCAGTTTAACCATTAAAACCAACGAGTTGTTCATTTTAAGATACCTCTTTTTTCTCTTTTGAATAGTTACTATTGCACTTTAATAAGACAAAAGTATTTCTTATCCGATTACTCGATGGAATAATTGATAGAATGCCTGATTACTAAAACAATTGATAGCTGCAGCCCTAGTTGCTACACTGTGCAAGGTTGCGATGGCATACTACAGCAGCACTAGCGCTACGCATGAGCACCGGAAGAGGACGTCCATCTGGATGATGGCCCACCAAAATAGACAAAACCACTGTAAGGGTTGTCTATTCATGTTTATTAGATTACCATTAGCTCAAGAGCTTTTAAATATATTTTGTCCTTGTAGCTGCTAAACACACTCATCATTAAAGCCATAAAAGCACCAAGCATCTTTTTACCTTGTTTAACCACAATATCTCCTCTGGTAAAAGGTGACGTGATTGCTGAGCTGACCCTGTATACTCCATGACTTCAGTGCTTATCACTGTATACCAACACAGTCACATGTGACTTGCTCCATAAACAAATTTATTAAGCAGAAGGATACACTGAATTTAGACAGATTACTATAACTTTTGGGTGTCACAATACACCTCAATACATCATTAATATTTTTGGCATAGTACAAATCTGCTTATGGAACTGCGGGCGGTAAGATGTACCAAAAGTGCCAAAAAGCCAAAATCTGCTATCTATAGCCCAGCAATGAAATATAGATTGTTCTTAAAAAAATAAAATTAAACAGTCAATATTATATTCTGGAGGAAAATTAATTATTTAGATTAATTGACCAATTAGTAAAAGTGTTGACAGATTAATTGATAGAAAAGTACTTGTTAGTGGTAGCCCTACAAATAACTAAAATATAACTCAATGATATATTATGCTGAATGTTTCTGAATGTTCTTCTGAATGTCAGTGATGTTCCTCAAGCTTTCAGCCCATCACACCTGGCCGCTTTTGCCACACAGTGTGAAGGTGTCAGCTATTTTTTTCATGAATCAAGAATCTTAAACTTCATTAGAAAAGTTGTTGGGCACTTTTATTACATCTGAAAATGGGTCAGTATAACTTGCTTTACTGAATATCAACTGTAAAATATATCAACCCCTCATATCGACATATCACCCAAACAGTGTATACAGCTTTGGTGAACAAACCAGGGAAAAGCGGATGAGCGCCACCAAACACAGAATCATCAGGAGCACCGAACAACCAGCAGCACCTCCAAACAAACAACCAGAGGTACGTCCAAACAATCAAACAGCATCACCTCCAAACAAACAACCAGCAGCACCTCCAATCAATCAATCATCGAGGCAACCAAACAGCCAGCAGAACCACCAAGCAAACAACCAGTAGTGCCTCCAAACAATCAGACACCAGCACCACCAAACAAACAATCATCATGGCAACCGAACAGCCTGCAACACCACCAAGCAAACAGCAGCACCACCACCAAACAATCAAACAGCAGCACCACCACCAAACAATCAAACAGCAGTACCTATAAACAACCAAACAGCAGTACCTACAAACAACCAAACAGCAGTACCACCAAACAAACAATAATCGTGGCAACCGAACAGCCTGCAGGACCACCAAGCAAACAACCAGTAGCACTTCCAAACAAACAACCAGCAGGAGCACCAAGCAATCAATCAATCAGCAGGACTCAGTTTATGCAGTAAGGATACAGGACAGTTTTTACTTCACAAACAGCTAGAACCACAAGAAACTCTTCTATAGATCCAAAAGTTATAACTATTTCCTGAAAACAGAAATGCACAGAATTTGTGAGGGCTTTACCCTTCACAGCAGAACTGTTGGCTATTCTACAAAGCAGAATTCCCCAGTTAGAAAATTCGGAATAACTTACGTTAACTTAAACATGAAAACTGTCCAGTAGGAGGAGAGGCAAGTGACATCCCTATTGGACATTCCTCATATTTGATTTATCTGGCTGATGAAAAAAAACTGCTTTACAGAATACCCCAGGCTTTAAGATCTCATTGATCTCAACTCATTGAAAGACGATAATCTGGACTTCGAAAAGCTTACACGCACCAGCACTAAGTCTGGTGGCCTCCACACCTTGTGAATAAGAATGCACAATTGACCACAGAAGGATATTTCCAATGTCACAGTTATTTTTGCACTTGTGGCCTTCCTGTTAGCAGTAACAAGTCTGACTTTACTCCTCTGATCTCTCATTAACCTGGTATTTTCAGCAGCAGAAATGCTATTGATTGGATATCAGTTTACTGCAGCATCCTCAGTAAAAACTCCAAACACTGAAGTGCCTGAAACTCCCTGGAGGATGGGAGTTTCTGAGGGTTAACTCACACCAGGCAACCAGTACCATACCCAAGCACACTTGACCCCCAAAAAGTAATTCATCTGACTAATGTGAACGCTCCATACCGTGCCTGGGCACAGTCTACTGAAACGTTTCTAATGTGTTCGCTAACCGTACCTGAGCATGGTACATAGACATAATGTAAACGATGCACCTGGCACATGCATGCGCACATGCACACTATACATAAACTAGACCCAGGAGGAATGGATCCGGTAGGCTGTACAAATCGGGTAGCGGCAAACATTTAACAAACATTGCGGCAAAGGGATCACTTTAGTCTATGGCAGAGGTGCAGCGTTTGCTGGAAATTTGGGCAAATGAGAGTACCTAGGAACAACTAGATGCAACACACAAAAAAATGAGATAAAACATTTAAATTAAAATTGTTGTGTTGCATGCTCAATACATCTGTAAGAGGGCCATGTCATTGCATCTAGAATAACTCCAAGTAACACAAAATAAGGACATTTATCATGAACTCCACTGGGCTGTGCGAGAAAACTTTTCTTCAACACAAAACATTGCATAATGATGGTGAAAGCGCTCGGGCCCGGTACATTAGGCACCACGTGAGCACAAACCAGCGGGGTAGTGGGGAGGGGGGGTAATTGTGCTTGGTCATGGCACAAAGCAACCGAGCTGTATGAGTATGCCCTGAGATGCTGCAACCACCTAAATGGCACCAACAATCACACCAGCTTTAAAGACAATTTACATCAAGCAAGCATGACTGACTGTGTGGAGGATTAGCGAGTTTTCATTAAGGAGATGGTCTGCTCAGTAAACTGGCCACTGAGTGTAATAGTCATCTCTAAATTGCCCAGATGATTGTGTATATGGGTACGTGCACGTGTGTGCCTTGTGATGGACCGGCATTCCATCCAGGACCACCCTGGATGGGAAGCCAGTCCATCACAGGGAAAAAGGCAGGGGACACCCTGGACAGGATGCCAGTCCATCACAGGGCAAAGGGCAGCATTTTCAAATGAAACTGTAACTGAGACTAAAATATCTGCAAGCAGGCTCCAACAAAACTGGACTCCATAAATTCTGAAGCTTTCCATGCTTAAACAAACAATGTGCTTTTGCATGAATTACTGTAAAACAGTGGTTGCAGAGAGTCAAATCCAAAGTCCTTAATAAGCCAATGGACATTCAATAACTGACCACAGAAGAAAATGTAGGAATAACTCTGTATACACAGGAAACAGGTCATCCATACTGACCTTTCAGGGACAAAGAGTTATATTATGAAAATAAACATGTCAATGAAACTTAATCTAGCACAAAGAATGTCTTGTTGAGTAAACAAAATGAAAAACTAGTCATTTGTTTCTCACAGCAAAATTTAATGGCGTTCATGATTTTTAAAAATTCATCTGAAACAATGACAGCACTTTTCAAAACAGTTTTTTGACAGACGTGTCTGTATCACTCACCTGCAGATTACATGGTAATACTACTAGGACAAAACAACTAGCTGCTATTACTTAACCAAATGCAACAGCTTAGCTATCTGAAACCAATCTGAAAATGAGTTTATAAAACCCTACTCTAACTCAACTGGAAAGTTCTGCTTGACATTCCACTAAAGTGTAATATTTAAACTGAATTCCAAAAAAAGCCAGTTAATTATTCAGAATCTCCTGTTCAGTTCCGTTCACCTGAGGCAGGTACCTGCATAATGGAAACCGTTTGAGCTAGGAAGCTGCGTAAACATTAAGCTGTAGATCAGAGAAGGCAGCGGGAATCGGAACGGTATAATATGTGTGGAAATGAACCAAATAAAAATAGCAAAAAGGCATCTTGTTTATGCATACTGTTAGACGGGCTGCATCTATTTACACCGAGATCATGAAACGCATTCAAGTTCTGTGCCATTATACAGTCACAGTACAGTGGGGGACTGACACTCTCACCAGCCTGTTGCTTTACTGGGGAAGCCCACTGTGACATTTTACCCTGCACGAGAGGTAGCACATCCTCACAGTCCCTGACCATAACCACATACATCACAGGTGAGCAGGGTGACCACAATCAGAGGTGACAGCAGGACAGCTGTGTCCCTTAGCCTAACCCTAACCATATGCCAGCAGATACACAGGCATCAGAAGCGACCGTGATGACAGGCATCAGGGATGACAACAGCAGACTTGTTTACTTACTAGTATTACTGGAGTGACCAGCCGTGGTTGACCAGGTGGCTGTACCCCTACCCGAAACACGGCTGCCCCCGCGTCCGTCCGTCCGTCTGTCTGTCTGTCACAGTACATAATGCTAGATCGGAGCGAACAAACCACCGAACCACATGCCCGTTCGAAAGTAAGGAAGCGGCATCAGCTCCCCGGCTACACAGCGATGACAGGCCGGCTGCGACTCCCCGGCTGCCCGGCTACGGACCCGGGAGCCGGCTCGTAACAACCCCGAGGCTCCGGCGAGCGGAGGTGCAGCAGCCGAGCCTAGCAGCGGGCGAAAGAGGCGTGACGGCTAAGCCACGCATTCCGGCCCGGACGGCGAGCGCGGGGCGCCGCGGCGCCAGCCAGCGAGTCCGAGGCTCCGCAGGCCGCCGGGCCTTCACGCCGCCGTCTCCCGAAATGAAAGGCTGCCCCCCGAAAGCAAGCGGCTCGTTACCGTCAGGCTGAGGCGACAGGGTGGGTCCCGAGGCCTGCTCGGCCATGGCTCGCCGAGGCGGTGTTTCACAAACGGCCGGCTAGACGCGAGAAGGAGAGCAGGACCGCAGCAGACGAGAGGCGGACATCGGCGTCATTGAGGAAGCGGTGCGGAGTGCGCATGCGCGGCGGGCTCAGGCGCGCCGCCGACTGGCTAGTGCGCTGGAACGCGCAGCGAGGCTCGCGCTGCCTGCTGACCACCCATCCATCCATCCATCCATCCATCCTCTGTGACCGTTCATACTATTGAAAGCCTATCCCCGAGTCTACGGGCGTAAGCCAGGGAACCATATTAATTAGCATCATATTTTTATAATCGGAATATTCGGTTGCATACAGCTAGAAAGTGACATAAATGGCACAATATAGCAAGTGCAGTTCTTTGCACCTTTTTCTCGTAGAAAGTATGGAATCCGTTGCGGGGAGGGTAGTATGTCGTAGAGGTGTAATGCTGGTTATAGCGTATACCCACTTATATTTATAAACTGCGAAAAATGTGCATCAGTCAGGGGAGAAGTGGGTATACGCAGTTGTGCCATGTGATAGTATACCCACTTAAACCACAGTATACCCACCTACACCACAGTTCTGTCTGTATTTGGGTGGGGTTTCTGTAAGCTCGCTCTCACGGTACAGTGATGCGAAGCCGTGTGAAAGTCTCTCCAGTTTGAAGCATGTTCCAAATATGTGTGAGTTTCAGGTATTCAGCAGTTTGTTTCCTTAAGCTCACTGTGACCCCGCGTTGGATGGATTGATGTTTGCATTAGCACAACACACATTTACACAGTGAAAGACATTTAGACAATTATGGACAGTAACAATAAATAATAAATAACAATAAACAGTAATAGTGCCCCAAAGTGCCCTGTTGACTGCCCCTCAGATCTGGACAAGCCTAGGGACAGCAAGGGGGACATCCAGCATGATACACCAGGACAGGGTAGATAGACAAAGGAACCAGATGAATAGAAACACAGAAGAGGACCACAGGGGACATCCAGAGGCGAGCAAGGTGGAGCAGGGACACCCAGAGGTGAGCAAGGTGGAGCAGGGACACCCGGAGGTGAGCAAGGCGGAGCAGGGACACCCGGAGGCGAGCACGGCGGAGCAGGGACACCCGGAGGCGAGCAAGGCGGAGCAGGGACACCCGGAGGCGAGCACGGCGGAGCTGGGACTCCTGGATCAAGTTCGGGTAGCACATCTGACACCAAAATCATCTACTTCCATGAGAAGATACCACTGAGACTCGCCCTCCGCCCTGATGACTTGGCTGCTTTCTTTCATGAGGAAGCGGTGGCCATCGAGCCGAGCGTTCTCATGTCACACCCCTCCTTGTCTCTCTTCACTGGCTTCTATCAGCGCCCGCGTCAAGTTCAAGTCCTTGATCCTGGTTTATGGGCCCATTAATGGAGAGGCACCCATCTCCATTAAAAAGCTCCACAAAACCCTAAGTCCTATCCTGCCCCCTTCAATCAGCAAATTAATGCCTGGAGCTTCCTTCACCATGTGAGAAGTGTCAGGACAGATGGTTTGGATGGTTCCCATATGGGGCACAAGCTGCCGAACCACGTCCAGCCATCAGACCAACTTTCTACCTTCAAGAAACGGCCTGAGACCCTTTTGGTCCCTGAGGTCTTTTACTAACCTGATTTTTTTGTGCTTCATTGCATTTGCTGGCTCTTATCAGGTTAGCAGTTATGTGCAATGCACAGGTGTTTGGGTAACTCCTGCTACTGTGCGTAGTCTTATTA
>JAODKM010000099.1:29973392-29983784 GCA_026780845.1 Petrocephalus sullivani | reverse complement strand
AGGACATTTACAGACACAAGTTAGCCTTGTTTTTGGAGTGGGGGGGGGGGGGGGGACCGGAAAATGAAATGATCCTTTATTTGCCATTCACACAAATATGAGCACCTTGGATTACCGTACCTTGTCGTCACCTACCCCATCTTGCTCTCCATCATGAGACACAAACACATATACAGGTACGATCTGGCTTGGAGGTTAAGCACAGGGTCAGCCAGCATGCAGGGGGTTAAGGGCCCACGGACATGTGACTATTCTATCAAGGCATGACCTTCCAGTCACATGCACAGGGGCTTCGCCCACTCACTGCCCCTGTAATGTCCTTATATTTTCAATGACAGCTTCTTACCTTTCCTTTCTGTATAGCAGTTTCGGTAGGTCACAAAGCCGTCGGCTACTTTCGCTTCAGCATGTCGGACAAAGCCACCAGCTCGCTTAGTGCGAAGTACATGACTGCTTGCTGAGAAATGTCTGCATGTATGATCTTTCTCAGAAACAGCAAATACCACCCACGTCATATCGAGGAAGACTTACCCCCGCTGCCCCCAAGGAATATAGATCTGCAGCCATGTAAGTTGGGACTGACTCTGTCCTCACAGCTCTTCTTAATCCAGGTGCTGATCACTAGGCGTCCTTGAGTCCATCTTGGAGCCACTGAGGATATGCCTCTGCATTACGGTCAAGCTTTTGCCCACTTCCGGAGTCTGCTTTCTCTGGTTCCGGCCCGGCCTCACGTGTCCCTGTCTTACAGCCTTTCCAAGCTACGAGGAGATCTCAGTCCTGCCCGATTACATCAAAGTGGTGGAGGAGACAACACCACCACCACCACCACCACCCTACCAGCTGCAGGAGCCGGATCAGTGTGCCAAGAGGCCCCCGGTGGGTGATGGAGCCTCCATGGACTCGTACGATGACGTGGCGGAGGCAGGCTACGCCAGCGAGGACTACGACGACGTGGATTGACCCCGGGACCCTGAAGGCTTTCCCCAGACAAGCCCACGGCGATGCAGAGAGCTGCTTTGGGCCTCGGCACACTGCAACAATTTCTTAAAGTTTCAGCGAAGGCCCTGTCTGGTGTTTATCTGAAGACCTTAGTGGAAATGGACTCGTGGTTCATTTCAACCCCGAGGATGTGAACTGAATGAATGAAGGAAAAAAAAAGAAAAACATTTTTTTATTTATATATATCTCACTCTTTATAGAAGATACTTCTATTGCTACAGACTTAATGCGTTCTATATTTTACCATATGCATAAAAAAAGAATATGGACTGTTTAGTAAATGTTTATATGTAAGATAAATTGTAGCCTCTTAATATGACATATGCTTAAAGTATGCACAATACAGAGTGGATGTTCGAAAAAGTCTCATCTAAGCATCTGACCAGGGCTACATACACAAATGTTTTGGAAAGTGTTTTTTTTGGCTGATTCACATCCTACTCCTCTGCAAAAATCTACCGCTCCAATGTAATTTATTATGATGATAGCGCATGTTAACCAGGGAGAAGGTCCCGAAGCCCCCTGCTGGACAATTAACACCATTACAGGCCAATGACAAACTCGCACAATAAGCCATACAGTTAGCGGAATGGGTCAGCGATTTTAATTTACACTCCAGATCCAAACATATGCGCGGTTCCCAACGTGTCTATGTACAACAGGTGAAGAGGGCGCCATGACTTCCAGCGTGAGAGCCATCGACCTGGCTGCGCTCGCAGTGACCTGCCTCTGTACACCGTACCAGGCACTTCTCTGCACAAAACCACCAGCCTGTGCAGCCGACTAAGCCACACGGTTCCCCCTTCAACACACGCAGTGTACGTAAAGGGAGGAAGAGACAGACTCTGAAAGCAAAGCTTCCAGTCCAAATCTTCTATTCCCCAGGATGTGCTCTAAGCTGTCAGGCGTACCAAACACACCAGTGCATCATACATCTAATAATTAAGGACAGAGAGTGCGTACTTCGGTTTACAGCAAACATACAAAAACGTGAGATAACAGAGCACAGAGAATGCCAAATCATTACCTCAGAAATTTCTCTGCATTTCACAAGAGAGCACTATCATGTCATCTGTACTCTTAAGAAAATGGCAGAGCAAAATTTTAACCCACGAAAAAAAAGTTTTTGGGGAGAGGGATCACTTGACTATTGCAGAAAGTCAAAAGCACAGTCCTCATGATTATACAGTTCACATATATTTATTTGTAAAAATAAAAGCAAATTTGAAAAAAAGGCTCAGAGGATCTGAAGGTCGTTCCTCTCTGCTCGTTGTCCTCAGATCGCCGTTTTATAAACATTATCCCCATCTTAAAAAACGACCAGAGGGGCAGAAGGTAGCGGTGGACGGCTGGCCCCAGGGTGCGTCCGGGTGGGCTGGTGTTGGGGGAGCGCCTGCCTCACCAGGCCTCGGGAGACGGGCGTCACTGACTTTTGCGGTGCTTCACAGAAACGTTTCACACTCTTATCTTGAGCAAGACGGGTGAGTGAGAAAAGAAACAAGTCTTGTAGTTCTCAGAATTATTGTCCGAAAAAAGTCTGATCCCCTGACAGGAGGGAGGGGGGGAGCCTAACCCCCCAAACGTTGACCCTCCCCCCAAGCAAAGCCCCCAGGACGTTCCTCTGGCAGCGGGTTATAGTTAGCATCTTCCTCTGGATTGTCGAACAGCATCTTACTGTGAGTGACAGGTAGAAATGGAAAAAACATCATTTTTTATTTAATCTGAAAGTCTTTGCATGAATGTGTCTGATTCAGACAGGAAGGATGTGCATGCCTTTAGTTGTCAAGGAGACCAAGAAAGCACACAGCTGCTAAAAAAAGAAACTAAAATACAGACTCAGCAAGCACACCGCAAGCAGCAAGAGGGGTACCGGGTATCACGTCTCGCTGAAATGCGATTAGAAGGAGGGGAATACATTTCCCTGAAGCTTCAAACAGGTCTAAGCAATAGGAGTGCATCCTCCTTAGTGACATCAAGGAAACGGAGACGTCAATAAGTGACGGATTCCCTGAAAGCCAGAGCCCAAGCCAGTCGAATGCAGGTCCTGCCGTGCATTAGCATTAGTGTTTCGCAAGAGATGAAGGGTTTTGGCAAAAGCAGGCTGTTAGGGTAAATATGCTAAATCTAGGGATGGAGGGAGAGGGGGGGAGAGAGAGAGAGGGAGCAAAGCTGAGAGGTATATCAATCACAGCAAGGTGAACTGGGCCTGCTCACTTTATCAGTCATCTGCCCGACTGACTGTGATCAGAGACCTACAGGACAGCCGTCCTCACACTGACACATCTCATCTTCAGCTCTAAGGGTCTCTCGCTCGCTTTTTGGGCAGCGCTTATACTCACAGGATAGTTGGCGTCTTCAGCCACCTGCCGCCACCGGGCTGGTTGGGAAAGACATCTTCCAAGAAGAAATAGACATGTCCCACAGCGATACCTTAAGGAGAGGAAGACGGCCGGGTCTGCAAGGTCAGGGCCACTAAATCCACATGCTGGATTTATTAAGGAAGACAGAGAGACCCGAGGGCCACCTACCCAGCAGATCCACAATGATGGAGTTCCCCAGCAGCAAGGAGAAGCCCATGAGCACCCAGGGCAAGAAGGGCGCCTGGAAGTTGAGGAGGCCGAAGAAGTTCATGCGCACGTTGGGGTTACGGCGGCTCCACACGTAGACGAGCATGATGGTGAAGGCCTGGCCCAGGAACACCAGGCTGACAAAAGTGCCGAAGATCTGAGTGGCAGCTGTGAAGGCCAACAGGTGCCGTCGTGACGACACGGGACGAGGAAGAGAGCCTGCACGCAGTGCCCAAAGGATACAGTCATCAGGAGGCCACCGAACAGGAACATGAAGACGAAGTCAGCGGTGCGCCCCCGGAAGGACCCTTCCTCCAGCATGCGGCAGTAACGGTACCTGTGGCCCGTCGTCAAGGAGACACACCTGCCGTCTTGTTGTGGAAGTACAGCACTCAATAAAGCACCCATTCTGTACGTCACAGACAGTTCTATGCCAGCCAAATGCTGCACATGTGATTGGGGGGGGGGGGGTTCATCGTCTCAGTAAAAGGTTAATGTACCAAAAAAGCCTCACAGCAGTTTTAAAATATTTCACAGTGGCTTGATATCGAGCCAGAATTTCTCTCAGATTTCTATCAGATTCTGTCTGATTAGACAGCCTGGCCTAATAATATCACTCATAAGTATTTAAGATCACAGCTCTGGTTAGGAGACAGAACCCATGCAGCGGGTGGTCAGATTAGGGAAGACCTACTCTCAGAAATCAGTACATGTGCCATTTTTAGCCTGTTACATTATTCTACAGCATTATGTAACTGGGACCCTCTCACACTTCAATTACATGCAATGAGCAGATTTTAATCTCAGAAACACTGTGGATTGCTGCCCCCAGGAGATACCACAAAGTGTTCATGCAAGCTTTGTTAAAAAGTGGATGGGGTTAATTTGCAGAAACCGCCCTGCCAGCTAAATATGTTACAGAGGAGTCACACAATGCAAGCATTTCCCATAGCTATGCTGCGGACCCCATGAAAGATGGCTCAAAAATTCAAAATGTGCATCTACAAAAGGATTGCAAAACTATGACATTCTATCAGACAGGTAATCAATGCCATTTAAAATTGGATACCACTTATGAAAGGATACAAAAAGATCATGTTGAAAAGGAAATTGAAGCCAACTGGTCCAAAGAACAAAAAATTGGTAACCAGTCGCCATACCTGTTAAGAAGAAAAATTGCATTAATTATACAGTCATTTAATAAGGCCAAGATGTTTGAAAAGACATATGTTTTAATCATTGTAACTCACCTGGTAATTCTTCAATATCAAATCAGGATTGAAGTACAGCTGGAAAGGTGTGATCAGCTCTAATTGCTGATGAAAGAGTAAACAGAAAAAACTCACTCATGTCAGGAAAAAAAACTAGGCACTTGTACTGGAGATGTTATAAGTCGTATAACCACATCTAGTTACACAGACCTCACACTTTCTATTAGGAGATACTGCTGAACATATATATTAATGCACAGAATAGAATTCTTATTTATTACAATCACAGATGCTGTACATGCCCATTATTTATAAACATATAGTATACCATGTATACCACTATATGGGTGTACATTCACTGCTTATCACACACGTTTATATCGTACAGCTGTCTCTAACACTTTTGTACTATTTCACACTTTCACCTTATATGCCAAACTGCATTTTCGTAATCTGACTACTTGTGCTTTGCGCAACAAAGCAGAATGTAATCTACCTGAATCGGTATATTTCGGCTGCTTGCTCAGAGGTAACATCAGCTAGCTACACAGGACAGCCGTCGGGTACAGCGGTCTGTGACAGCGCGTGACAGGCCACCGACCTGGCTAAACCAAAGAACGTCAGAAGGCGGCTCTGGCCATCTTACCACGGCGGCTGTGGTGAGGACGCACGCTGTAGTATATGCCCTCGTCACGATAGGAATTTGTAAATACTCCTGCTGGAATGTCTGGTAAGCCATTTTTCGACAGCTTGGGCGCTTCCGGCACTCACCGGACACGTCATCACAGGGCGGAGGAAACGTCAGGACGTATGAAGCGTGTGCACGTACGACACGTCAGCACGTATTGCACCATACGTACGCACGTACGAAGCGTCAGTAAAGATACGAAACAATTGCTGTTTGAGCACATTGGACTAATCCAAAACAAATAAATGAGATGAAATTATATAAAACAAATTAGGTTTGTATTATTAACCTTCTAATTATTCTATAAAAATACTATATACATTTCTGTAAATATACCAGTTACAAGTCATTGTTTTCTGTATTTGAGCATATTTGGAAAGAAACTTAAAATGGGAAGGCATGTAAGCCTCATTCCCATTGTTGTTATTTCCATATCGTCTATCACCTGAAAGTATAATGTAAATAGTTAATTATGAATAGGAATTTGGGTATGTTTTTTTTTTTTTCCTTGGGTAAAATTGCTTTTATTCCTGACCCCCTGTGAGGTGTGTAGTTAATTATACCGGTATTAATCTCATTTTTACTTCTATTATGAGTTGAAATGTTTGGGAAAAAATGCAATGAAAACAAACAATGCATGGTCATTGAAGCCGATCTTTATAAAGCTGAATACTTTTATCTAACATGGAGGGTTTATCTAGATTGGTTTATGCTGTATTAGTTTTGGATGGATGTACCACCTTAATTTAGGTGGGAAATTGATTACATTTCTCTTTGGAAGAATAAACCCCATTATCTTTAAAAAGATAGAATTTGCTGTCCACAAGTAGAGGGGGTTAAATGTTTTAGATATTATAACATCTAATTGTATATTTTAAATAAATTGGTTACCATATTTAAAAAAAATAAAGTGTATTAGATATAAATAACTAATTTAATATTTCAAAAAGTAAGGAGTATAGAGTTCTTGCTTAAGTGTAATTTTGATATTCCCTTTGGAATTACATGGTTTTTATAAACAGCTACTTCTTACAGGGTCAGTTATGTATGTCTCCTCATAGGCATTCAGTATATATAATATAATAGATATATGAAAGTTAAAGTAGATAATTGTATTTTGAAAATTAGGCCTAAATGAATATTGTATAATAATTATACTGGGGTCCGTTTACCTGCTGTCCTACCTGCTACAAAGTCACAGAGATTGCCTAAAAATAGATAACATAAACACACTGACGCTCTTTTTTGGACAATGTAATAATGCGACAATATGCTAAGAGGTCAATATTGCAATATTAAGCTACAATGTAGATTATACAAGGGCGCAAAGGGGACTCATTGTTCTAACCTCTGCAGGGCTGCCAGCTCTCATGTAACTGGCGTGACACTCATGCTTTCAGAATCTCACTCTCACGCACGGCAAATATATATTATTCCAAAATAAAACTAAAATGACCTAAATCACCACAGTTTTGACTGATGGTGAAATGTAGGCTTAAGAACTGTTGCTAAAATGTGAATTGATGTGAGATATAAATAAACAGGTCTTAAGTCAATAAAATATGTACTAAACCAATGGTGCAAGTCGAGGTAAATAAAGATGTTTTGAGAGATATTGATCACTGTGAGTAAAGAAGGGCTCCCCCTCCTTACAAAAGCCAGTTTAACCACTGCATACATGTTATTGCGTGTGTATGTTTGTGCAGACTCGTGCACCCCTGACAATATCGTCTTTTTTGCATAATATGTGCTCTTGTTTTCTGTTGTTTATGATGCGTTTGTTGTTGATAAAGTAAAATAGAATTTGGAAAAAAATAGGGCGTGCCTTACTATCGCAGGCGCCTGTTGGTGCTTATGTGTTCATATATCCTAAGGACTGTAATGAGTTTCCAGCCAGGAATTATTACTACTTCCAACGCCACGGGTACGGAAAGGGCGTGGTGGCCTACGCTAAATTGTACACTTCCAAGAAATGAATGTACGGAAATGTCACTACTAACAAAAACAGTTAGTGATAAATAGCGATTAAATCAATAATAATACATTTTATTACTGGCTGATTGTTATATTACATGCTAATATATATTGCAGCAATGCGTTACAAAGGCCACTTCGATTCCGCACTTTCACAGCCACAGTTCCGCGAGATAATGGTTTTTATATAAGCACGTGATCTTCCCTCTGCCGATTGGCCAAGACCCGCCGCGTGCGGATTGCTGTGATTGGCTACATTCCTCGGGCGCGTCCCGTCGCGAGGGAACTTCGAACAGAAGCGAGGATCGCTGACGTACGCGTGCGCGGGAGACGCAGAAAATGGCCGAGGGTGGCAGTGAAGGTAATTGTCTTATTTTGTCGTTTTTTAAAAACATGTGATTTGCGCATTGCTGGCAGGTAATGTCGAGGCGGCAGCGAAATGCTTAAGTGAATTAGCTGGTTAGATCACCGCCTACCTGGCTATGCTTAACCGGCCCGGTGCTGTCCGATTGTACACATTTCCCGTTATTTACTGAACATTCTTCTTTTAAGGATATCTTTTTCGCTCGTGCCGTGTACTTTTTATGCGTTTACTGTCTTTGCACTTTGTCCTGTTTTGCGCTGTGTATTTGTTCGTCTGCACTCTACGTACCTTGCTGCTGTACGGACTAGAATGCCCCCCCACCCCGGATCAACACAATTCATCTAAACTTTTAAACACTAATACACTGATATAGTTAATAGCCACATAACCAGTCGACCCCAAACCTTTGAACTTACAGTAAGTCATCAATGCTTCTTTTTCAGCAATTCCGCTGTCTCCCGAGTCCATGAAGCTGTACGAGGCTCAGTTTTTCGGCTTCACGCCGCAGACCTGCATGCTGCGCGTCTACAGCGCCTTCCAGGCCTGCCTGCATGACATCCTGATGACCGTGGAGGCCGTATTTGTCAGGAAGCTGGCTGGGGAAAAGCTGCCGGAGAAGCTGAGCCAGCAGGCCAGGGAGTGCACCTCCAAGCTGCACGCATTTCTGCAGGAGCGCATGCAGCGACTGTCGGCTCGCATGGACGCCCTCTTGGTGGACAGCGTGCTGTCCATCCCCTCCAACGTGCTGCTGCCCGAAGACGGCCCTCATAAGGAGCAGCCCGGGGACATGCAGGAGCTGCTGGAGCTGGAGGGGGAGCTGGCACAGCTACAGCAGTGCTACCAGGCAGAGGTGTGCGCCAGACAGGCCCTGCTGGCCGAACTGGAAGAGCAGAGGGAGGTGCAGGAGGAGCTCGACGGCTTGTTGAGGTGGATCGGGGAGCTGCGGGCATCCTGGATGCAGGGAGGCCTGGGGGACGTGCAGGAGAGCCTCGCCTTTATGACAGGGACCGTGAAACACGTACGAGACGTGATGGGAGGGATCGCGCTGAAAAGCAGCGTCCTGGATCATCGCTGATTTTTGGATTAACATGGACTTAATTTGGGGGGGGTGTCTGTGATGGTGCGGTGTTTTTTTCTTTCTTTACTTAATCAAAAATGAAAAATAAACAAATGTCTTTCTATGGTTATACAAAAAAGAATAATGATCAATTTATTTATCTTATTTGTCATGCAGTTTTGATTCTGGGACACTAACATCCTACACCTTCCCTCTGTAAGAAAGACCTTTACTCATCCACTGTATGCTTTAGATATTCTCTTTTGTCCATCCCTGTTTAGCAAAGGGAACTAGTGGCAGAAACATTTAATGATGAACAGTTTGCCACAGTATGAATCATTCTTCATAGTGCTTATGTCCTAAGGTCCTACGTGATGATTGACATCTCCTCACGCTCTCGGCTTTCCGACATCATCCTCACTATGGAGCCCAGGTATCTCCGGAACGCCTGTCTCACTTGCTCAGGGTCGTCCTCCAGGTTGGAGTGAATCATGGAGAGTTTGCTTAAATGTGAGGCTGTATGGAGAAATCAGCAGAATGTAACCGGCACTTAAACAGGCATTTAGAAGGACCATCCAAGCCAGGTCATTCCTACCTACACAGCAGTTTCTTACAATGCTGTTAGGTGAGCTGCAGCATAACAGCTTAAAGGTAAACATAAAGTAGCAGCCACACTCCAGCGAGTGCTCATTACCGAGGGCGGGGTGTTCCCTGCCGGCCGAGCTTCCTGGTCTGTGCTGTGCAATCAGTAGACACTGGCTATCCTGCATTCCTTGTGAAGAAACAAAAGACGAATGCCAGGTCTCTATTTCTCTCAGGTGGCTGGGCACATCTGGGTTAAACACAATTAACACCCCATTGGCATCCCTCATCAATGCAGGCCAACAGGACTCAAACCTGCAAAATATGAGAAATCAGCCACGCTTAACTGACAGTGAAGAACATACATCACTAATATCAAGACTGAAAAAATAATCACTTCTACACAATTTTAAAAGGCTCATAAAATAAACTTTGTGTTAGTGCACTGTGACAGAAGGGCATCTCATTCAGAGACCCTAGCCTTGGATCCTAAGCTCTCTAGGACAGGTTACAGGCTTAGATGGATAAAACAAATCAGCATCATTCTAAGACACACCTGGGTAATCACAGCAAGTTATTCTGCATTTGCATGCCAGCCTTACTTGAAATCTCCTGCACAATCCCACAGCTCCGTGTCAATGGTCACGTTTTTCTCACTGGCATCCAAAGCCTGTGACTCAAACTCCAGAATCCTAGGGAAATGAACAGGTAGCGATTAAGCACAAATCAGCAGCAAACGTGCGATACGATTAATTCACATAAACCAGCGCCTGCTCTACGTGATTTTCACAGGGAGACAGCTCTTTGTTTACAGCAAGGGGATTCAGAACATCCATCTTCTGGATGAGCCTGGAGCTTATCATGAGGCAGGGTACACCCTGGACAGGATGCCAGTCCATCACAGGGCACAGGGCAGGGGACACCCTGGACAGGATGCCAGTCCATCACAG
>JAODKM010000099.1:29951897-29971628 GCA_026780845.1 Petrocephalus sullivani | reverse complement strand
CACCTTGGATGGGATGCCAGTCCATCACAGGACACAGGGCAGGGGACACCTTGGATGGGATGCCAGTCCATCACAGGGCACAGGGCAGGGGACACCTTGGATGGGATGCCAGTCCATCACAGGGCACAGGGCAGGGGACACCCTGGACGGGATGCCAGTCCATCACAGGGCAGGGGACACCTTGGATGGGATGCCGGTCCATCACAGGGCACACACACATTATCATAGTCTATGGTGTATTTAGAGAGGCCAATTGCTTAATTGCATGCCTTTGGGCGAAACCTGCAGAACACACGAAAACTTTGGGCGAAAACTCCACAAACAGCGTGTTGGAGGAGGGAGCAATGCAACACGGGGATAATGATACGTTATATAATAACGGAGAGATTACCTGACCCCCTGCGTCGGCCGGTACTCGCCTCCCACAGTCTCTGCTGCGTCCGACAGAAAGTCGGACAGCGCCGTCTTCCCGCTCTGTTCGGGGGCAGAGACGGCTCACTAAGCAGCACCATCAGCCGAAGCACGTTTAAAATGCACCGGGAATGATGTTTTCGGGACAACGACGTCGCCGAAAGCCCGGCTTCGGCTCTGCCCGTACGCGCCTTACCTCACTCGGCCCGGTAACCAGTATCTTCGCCTTAAACATGTCGCCAGTGTGCTGATTATACTCTATAATACGGACTTTACACAACAGCAGCAGCAGCAGCACAGCGAATGGGGCCGAGGCGTCCTGCCCGCCCGTCCGTCTCCAAGGCGCCGGGTAAATCGGGCGGCGCTCCGCTACCGCAGATTCGTGCGCTGGGAAACCCGCAGGCCCCTCGCAATAAATGTTATATCTCCTCTACCAACAAAAATCATTACCGAGTCCGGGGTTGATCTACTACACTTTATTAGAGCTATACACACAACTCATAACGGCTGCGGTGATATTACGCACGATGGTGCTACGCCGTGGGACTCAATTTCCCACAATGCACCGCGCGATTGCAGTTGCGACTATTGGGCTATATTATATATTATTGTAGCAAAATTATGCAAATGTGTGTGGAGAGTTTTGTAACTATTTCAATCCGTGTGCCGAAATGTGGAAAACTGAAATAAGATGGGCGAGGGAAGAGACAGTAACAGGATGGCGGTGCTTCCCCTCACACAGCAACAAGTAACAACCATGAGACTTCACGAAACGTTAATGACAGGATTGGGGAAACAGCCTTGAACGCGGACTGAAATACACGGCACTAATGACTAGTAACGAGACACAGCTGGCAAACGCTGGGATTCCACACGAGGGCAACGAGGGGGCGTGGCACACAGGAGGATCAGACGGGAGGGCATGACACATGTGACCAATGATCTCCTTAAAATACCTACTTTATTGAGGGGAACACAAAATAACTAAGTCGATATGATTTTCCAATGATATTTAAACCGCTGCCTGAGGTTTTGGAAACAGGATTGTGAAAAATGCGACAAAATCTTCCACTTCAAAACCTTGAAAAAATAAAATAAAGTTACCTGAGATTGACCAGTGCACATTTTAAATAGTTAAATATGTGTGTTATTAGATTCAGTGTTGAAAAGGATTAAAAATGAAATTTGGTTTTGAAGATTTATAACATGCAAATTGTACAAATTCAGTATATATTTTTATTTTTTTTGCAAACTGCAGTCTGGCTCTTCTCTGCTTCTCACAGATGAACGACTTCTTCCTTGCTTTATGGGTCTTCAGTCCTGCTTCCAGGAGCCTGATACTAACTGCCTTAGCAGTGCACTTCACACCATTAATGTTTCCCTTTCCTTTTGAAAGTCACTTGAAGTCATCCTCCGATTCATGAGACACTGCCGGATAAGCTGAAGGTCATCTCTGGCATTAGAAAGTCGCTTCCACCCTCTACCTGGCTGGTTTTTGGTCACTCCCAGTGTCTCCTGCTTCACCTTGTTCCTGTGTACCGCTGTCTTAGAAATTTAGTCCCTGGAAGCAACCTGGTGCTCCGCTTACCTTCTGCCAGCAGAACCAGGATTATACCAGGATTTAAAAGTGCAGGTTTTTAAAATATATATGTATATAAAAGTCCAGTGTTACTATATACTGTACATCTGGGCCTGGTACAGATCAGTGTTTCTGATGGCTCAGCACATGGACAGTGTGAAGCTCACATTACAGTTTGTAATGTTAACAGTTTGACCCTGTTATCATGTAATTATACTGGCTATAGTCATGAGTGTAGTGTTATGGTTTGTATGTTTATGGAGTACAACAACACCCAACCAACATGTCGGAGATGCGGTTCCTTTTATTTTGAAAAATATATATACCACACACACAAACACACACACACAATGCAAACATCAATTCAGCAGATTTCACAAAAAGGCAACTTAGCAAACACATATATTTTGCATAACTAAACTTGGTCTATAAGCTTGCCTTGCTATGGGATGAATATGAGGCAATATAGGAAAATGGTGAAGTAGTTACTGGCATACCAGTACACCAAATGTGTTAAATACATTTCACATTAGAATTGTACAATTGATTCTTTGGCTCCTTGGATATAACCTCTTGTTTTCCGAGTTCATATACTGATGGATACAGTAAAGGTGAGAATTAAAGACATAAAAACGCCATATAAACCATGAACTCTGAGTTAGAATACTGATGAACATTTTAAACAAGCTTGTGTCTGAAAGTTTCCAGCACATTTTCAGGCTCTTAAACAATTTCTTGCTTAAAAAAAAATAAAAAAGGCTAAATTTAAACAGTTTTACCCATGGATCCTGACAGAGAAACAGGAAGAGACTAACTTCAAAAACAAAAAAGCACCAGAGAAAGGTGAGATGGGACGGGGCATTGACTTTTCAGAGCTGTTACTGCACAGATTTCCATCATTTGAGCTGACACAGCCTGACAGATGTTCCCACTCCAAACCCAGGATAGACAGGCTCTGTAAATGTGGTCTGGAACCTGTGCAGGAGGGTCATGGTCTCGCCAATGCTGAAGAAGGAGAGGATGCCGGCAGCGTGGTCCAGGTAGACCCCTATGCGCGGACAGTGGGGGGCGCTGATGGTCGTGTCCACTCTGTTGTGCCAGGCTGAATAGCCTGAGTCGGAGCAGAGTAAGCTCCAGGACTTTTTGTTATAGCCCAGCAGACAGAGGGAGCCCTTCCCTTTACGGCTGATGCCCTTATAAGTGACCCCCACAGAAAACTCCCCGTTCCACTCCACCTCCCAGTAATAGCGGCTCCCGGACAGTGCCTCCCTGCACAGGACCTGCGCAAAGCTGTCGAACCTCTCGGGGCTGTCCGCGTACGGCTGCAGGTCCCGCGTCCGGATCACCTTCCTGTTGCCCTCGGTCAGGTAGAGCTCTTTGTAGGCAGTGCCGGGGTCCAGCCGGAGCTGGCAAAAGTCTGGGGGGAGAGGACAGGACAGAATGATGCAGGGAGAACAACCCTTTGCAAAAATGCACAGCACGCATTTACATCAGGCGTGTCCTTTCAGTGTTGCTTAACAGCAGTGATGACAAGTTAAGGGAGAATCAGGATGTTCAAGAGTTTCGTGTCGTGCGCACAGAAAGCAGTCAGTTACACCGTGCAGTAAACATCTTACTCTGCGTGTTCTTCCAGCCATCAGTAAACAAAACACAAACAAAGACAGTGGTGAGGGTCGCAGAAGGAGCACATGCAGACGTCTGCCACAGGGGGCGCCATCTCAGGAATATAAAGAAGCATTGGCAGAGGCACTCACGTTTTAGAAAGTCAGACCTGTTCCTGGGCTCTGGAGGCGGTGCACTGTCCACTGTTATTTCTCTAGCTAGATACAAAAAGATTCTATTCAGATTTGGAATGAAGCATACAAATGAATACGCAGCACATGATCTCACTGTCGTAGTTTTCTCAATGTGCCTTGATCAGGTGTCAGAACACATTGTATCTGCAGTAGGATTCTCCATCATTTTCGGCCTTTGCTCATTCCTTGGTGTCAGGCCATTATGATTTGATTTGTGACTTATTTAAGATGCTTTACCTTTAACGACTCGCTCTCTGCTCCTGTTCTCCATGGTGTAAACTGGAGTCTCATTTACTGCGGTGGAGAACAAAAGAGGGATTTCATCACATTTCAGAGAAGCTTTCTGTACATATAACATGCTCATAAGTTCACAAGTGCCACGTTTCTTCAGAAACCAGGGGAAAGGCAGATTGCATCTATCCTTCACGAACCTGATTTGGAGATCTTCACCAGCTCTTCTCGACCCAGTTCCTCCAGGCGCTCTTTGATTTCGGCCACCGCTTTCCGCGCCATGCTGAAGGAGAAGTCTGGATTGACGGTCACCTTGGGTATGATGCCGTCGTCGGTCGGGGTGCACAGATAGTTGAAGTTCTGCAGATGGAGAGGAGCAGGGCATGGAACAGCATCAGGGCGGGATGTTCTCAGGCCAGCTGGTGAGATTAACCCTGGACCAGGGTTCCGACTGTCCTACCTGCAGGAAATGGATATGGTCCTCGGTGCTGTATAGCTGCTTCAATCCCAGCTCCTTTTTCTTCAGCTCCTCGATCTCCTGCTCCAGCCTCTCCACCAGCCCGTCCGCCTGGTTGAAGGCGGCCTTCTCGTTGATGCCGATCAGCTTGGTGACCTCGGAGCGCATCCGCTCGATGGAGCTGATCATCTCCCGGAACATCTTCTCGCTCTCCGCCATGGCTCTCTGGGCAGAGCTCTGTTTGGAAGCCAGCGCATCCGTTGAGCAACACCAACGCCGGCACTTTGAAACCCTGCACCCGACACTAAGCTTACAGCATGCGTGGCTCTATCTGCCTCATCACAAACCGAAATTATGCCCTGAGTACTATACCTTTTCTTTGAGTGTCCTTCTGTTGGGTATGACCACTATCAGGAACCTTAAACAATAATAGCTTGACATAGGTGCAGAACTTCAAATTGTACCCTCTTTCACATGAAACATCTCCATGGTGTAGATTCATGCTGTAGATCATTTACTAAAGCCAAATGTATTAGAGATGCACCCGGCATTGTATTTACTACGAATCTGTTGAGCAGATACACTCATTCAGGCGATCTTCTGCCCATGTTGGGCTGTGTGGTGTTTGGAAGCTGCATCCTGGGATCGAAAGCCTGAGGCGGCCGCTTCCTGCTGGTGCTCCGATGTCACGTACCTTCAGCGAGTCCATGGCAGTGCGCAGTTCTTCCAGTTCCTTCATCCTTTCCTGGCATTTCTGCCGGATCTCTGCCTGGGACACGCCCAGGAGTTTCTGCGCCGAGCACAAAAAGTGAGCATTAAACGGGCCTTGCGAGCCATGGCGGCGCACACCCTCACATCTGTGTTATGCCTTCTAACGTCGTATTTTCTTCAGGAAATTCAGGACAGGAAATTCCTGCCATGAAGTGCCGTAGGAAACATGTTGAAAGGGCATCAGATGCAGGCTCATCGTAACGTGAGTGCCCGGCCCCCGTACCCTCGAACTCGCCGGCCGTTCTGCGATTTGCCAGAGCGGTGAGCACGGCGTGGCTTCAGTAAGCGGGCGTTAAGGCCCCCTGCCCGGGCGTGGGCTGCCTTATCTCGCAGGAAGCCAGGAATCCGAATCATGCCAGGAATGTAAGAGCGACGTGAGTCGGCCCAGAACCCACTACAAAGTACACACATCTTTGAAAGTTAAACAGAGTTTTAGCACGGCTGAAGGGAGACTGGGACAAGCTAGGAGACGTTTAGGAGTCTCAGGTGGGCAGGACAGGCTCTGCCTTTTAAAACACAAGCAGGCCATATGAGTCGTGCTGCACCGTAATGATATTAACTTTGTGTAGCTTTAACGGCAGATACACGATACTGAGAGATTCTTTGAATTTGAGGCGAGCCACACATCTTTGCTTTATGCTTTACGACTCAGTTTGGGTGTGGTAAGTCTTCGCAGAGTTCAGGCGGAGGTGTGTATTCCCATATGGGAATACGGTGTAGCGGTGTTGGCTAATTCACTGGGAATTCCGTGCGCTGATTCACAGTGGATCGGCACACTGGGACCCTCATCTCTAACATCTGCTGAGCCAGATTGCATCATTCCCTGGGTGCAAAGTTCAAGGCACGCACATACTTTCACCTCAAAAATAAAGAAATCACTACAGATCTGCCACAAGTAACATTCCAGTGTCTTGGCTAATTCAGTCCTCCCCAAGCATCTGTTCCACCTTTTATCTAACACGAAACAAAAGGGTGTGTTGCCCGAAAAGTATGCAATCAGAAATACTCACTGAGTTTAGTAAGTTAACCATTACAAGTGCTCTTAGCTGCTTTGCAGTCTGACTCTACAGTAATGTACACTCAGGTTTGAAATATAAAACATTAATAATCTACCAGTAACTGTCCAAAAAAAACACCTAATATTGCAAGCAGAAGTACACCTTCTCATCTTCTTAATGGCACAGTTCCTGTCACTTTGTCACTCAGTGTCAGCTTTCGCCCACATTTTTTACCTATTGTATCAGAGCAGGACGTTTGCTGTCCCGAAACCCTGTGGGAATCCCACACCGTAATAAAAACCGCAAGGCGGTAGATTTCCGGAATGCTCCTCACCTGCTTCTCACCCCTCTCCGCCTCGGCCGAGACGATGTCGTGCCCCCGGTGCTCGCTGACGGTGCAGAGGGCGCAGATGCACATCTGGTCGGTGCGGCAGAACAGCTCCAGGCTCTTCTGGTGCTGCGGGCAGATCTTGCGGTCCAGATTGCCCAGCTCGTCCACCAGCTTGTGCCGCTTGAAGGTGGCCGACTCGTAGTGCGGCTTCAGGTGCTTCTCACAGTACGAGGCCAGGCAGTTCAGGCACGACTTCACTGCCTTGAACTTCTTGCCGGTGCAGAAGTCGCAGGGCACATCCCCAGGGCTGGCGTAGCTGTTGGCCCCTGCGGGGGAGCTGGGTCCCTTCTTCAGTGTCTCAGCCACCTTGGTCAGCATGGTGTTGGGCCGTAGCACCGGCCTCTGCGTGAAGGTGATGCGGCACTGGGGGCAGACGTAGATGCCCGTGTAGTCGGCCTCGTCCCAGTAGCTGCTGATGCAGTCCATGCAGAAGCTGTGTCCACAGGGTATGGCCACAGGGTCCTTGAGGATGCCCACGCAGACCGGGCAGCTGAAGTGGTCGGGGGACAGGGGGTCGGCCATGGTTTGCGTGGTGCGGGCTGGAGCAGCACTTCCTCGGCAAAGTGCCTGAGCAGAGCGGAGTGGAGCTCTCTCCTCAGAGTGCCTGAGCGGAGCAGAGCCCGGGCTCAGATAAAACAGGCAGGGCGACGGCAGCTGAAACCTGGGGCGGGCTTAAGGGGGAAAGGGGGGCGGGGCCAGCCTGCTGGCGGATGAATGAGTTGTGAGACAGGACTGCGAGTATGGGCGGGGGTGCAGAGCTGGAAGGACACGCGTCTGTACTCCGACACGCTGAATCTGCCTGCTGGGCGTGATCACGGCGCTGTATCACAGTGTGCACATTCACACGCAAACCTCCATTTGTTTAATACATGTTTATAGTTCTTAAATCTGCTACTATATGTTTATTTTTCTTGCCTATTGTGTTCCGATAATTTTTCCCCCCAGCTGGCAGCACTTTTTGATGGTTGTGGGTGGGGGGATGCACTACATGGTGTTCGCTAAACATGGCAGATTCCTCCTGGTTACATTTTTGCTGCCCAAACAAATGAGCAGGTAGACGGCAGAGGCTGACTGATAATTATCGAGCCATAGTGGGGGCGAGGTGGCCGGCTTCCCAGTGTTTGAATGAAGCCCTGCTTAACCGGTTTGGGGGTGAGGGCTTTCGGCTGCACGTGCCGTATTCCAGTCCCACTAATTACTGCACTCTGTCATCACCGAGATGACCGAATATAAACCTCTGACTCACATAATAGCCATCCAGGTCTAGTAGAGGTGCTCAGCGATGTCTTTGGAGTCATGGAATGCAGTGTGATCAACACTGAGCCACGCTCTATCCCTGCACGTCCGCACTGGGGTCAAAGGTCGGTTTCCTGTGAGCTGGACTTCCTATGGAAACGGACACGGCACATGGGCGTGTCCTCTCCTCTAATGGCGTTTGTTTGTTGGTGTGAATGGGTTTCGCCTAAAGCCGCCCCTTCCTATATTAACGGGTTTCAAGGACTCTCTGCCTGTGGGTGGGGCCACTGAGAGCTTTCCACAGGCTTCATCAAACATCCCGCATATGTGTAGCTCAATATTACCCAGATGCATTATGGGTGCTGTCCAAGTTGTTGAAAGTTTAATCTCAGCCCCCTCCCCCCCCGCCCCCAAATGCGACTCCTGAAGAGGAATGCGATCTATTTGGTGATATTTCTGACAGGCAAATAGTGGCAGTCCTCTCATACTCTGACACACTGGGTGGTTACGCACCGGTATTTGGCTGCTCTGTGTGTCTTTCATCACCGCGAACACAGTTTCGCCTTTCTCCTTATAAGGAAGTTAGGTTTCTGATAAGCCCACTCCCCACCCCCCCACAGTGTTGACAAGCCGCCATAGGAGACTTTTTGTCCAGCGCTCTGGCACTGATTAACCTGGTCACTGCCGTCTAATCACTGCCTTCAGACTGACGGCGAAACCACTGAAAGCGCGGCAAATGCCCCCATTTATGGGCGTATAAATGACTCAAGATGGACATTAAGTTACATGGACATCAACATGGCAACTTGTGTAATTAAGGATTTTTAACATATTGTAAACATATTGTAAATAATTCATGGGCAGATCCTTTTCTTCTAAATTGTCTGTAAGATCACCCTTCTTCTAGGGGAGACAGGTGGGCTTTATTCGGTCGGTTAATTCAATGGAGTGAATGTAAAGCATTTTGCACACATTAGTTTAGCGGAACGGCGTCTGAGGGAAGTAGATACTGGGGAAGGGGCTGAGATCCCAGCTGCAGATGCGATTGGCCGGCGCAGGCAGACGAGGTATTTACAAGTGTTCCGCTTGAAACAATGGCTACCTTTGTGAGCTGGGAAGGTGCACAGCGGGATAGAGCAAGGGAGCTGGCTCTGTGCCAGCCTGCGAAAGCCCGGGCTGCACGAGAGCCAGCAGCCAGCGTTTCATAAACGACGTAAACAGCAAACACGCGTAGTCACAGCCCATTACTCTGCATATAAAAACCAAAACAAGACAAGACCACTGAGTCGCGTGCTTTGTCCCTCAGCCAATGTGGCTGTGTGTAAACTTTTAGTCAGCCCATATAGCAATAAATGGGTCATGTTTGCAATTATTAGGGTTATAAAATCCATCAGCTGCAAGTGATCAGCTAGGTTAACTACAATGTTTGTTAAAAGACCAGAAATAAAGAAACACACTATGTAGATGCCATTACAGTAAATGATTTGCTTGACTTGTGTTGGGTTTTAAGTGGATATGAAGCACTGGTCGGCCATTTCACATGGTGCTGCATGCTGCCCACATGCGATTTCGGATAAACCCGAGCCACGGTAGTCAGTGTGCCACCTGCCAGGCCTGATTCGGTTGCAGCGTACAGGCTGCGGGTTCCGGCTAGCAGGCCTGCTCTGTGCCCCCCCCCCCCATAGGCAGCAGACTGGGGGGAAAGCCCTTGAAGTTCCAGCCAGCCCACTCCCCAGCGCCCGGAACCGCTGGCATTCTCACAAACCCTCAGATAAAAGGCTCCCGTCGTTGTTACAACCTCTGCCGTTTCGGGTTGTGATTTCCTGTCATTGAAGTTGTGTTGATATAACATTCAGAGGGTAATTATTTTGTTTTCACTTTAGGTTTGCCAAAAGTAGGATAATGACATCCAAGCTATTAGAAGAAAGGGCCACAGAGGGCAGCAAAGGGGAAAGTGTTTGGCCATAGATATTAAATTATCTTTTGCTCAGGTCTCCAAGTTCTGTCTGGCTTCCCACTCGCGGTGAGATGATGCCTCACATTCCTGTGGTTGTGTCTCCACTGGAAACACGCTTTTCTTGTAATACATCAAGTCATTTTTTTAGAGGGCTCTGAAAATGAACATTTTGAATGTTTGAACGTCCTGCCTGCCACCATAATTTCTTTTTTTTTTTATCAGCTGAGATAAGGTTCTCAGCAAAAGCAAACACAACTGTGGTTTCGGGATAAGGATCACATTAAATATTTCCTTGGCCCGCGGGGCAGCACGTGAGTGTGTGGCCGAGGTATTCCTGTGCATTCGATCCTGTTCGCCGTAACACGCCCACAAAACGGCAACGTGAAACTTCGTGCAAGCCTCCGTAATCCCGTTTGTCTGGTCCGGCTACATTCCTGCCTTGATTAGCCACTCACTGAGGAATATATATAGATAAACCAAGTAAGAAACCAACTTTAGTGTTCGCTGGTTATATATAGGATGTGCAGAATTATATATGAAAATAGCAGGCTGCTCTCAGAGATTAAACACTGCAATTTACGCTCTGTGGGATATTACATACTTATGCATGTTTGTGTTTATTTTGTGTCATAATTGTACTCATATTCATTGTCGCATTGAAGCAGTTTTGTGTTTTGATTTGTGGTTACCAGTGGCTGGAAGAACATACAGTGTACCATGTTCACAGGGTACCTGACTAGTGTAATTGCCTATTTGACGATGAACTTGTGAATCTCAGAAGTCATCAGTAGTTTGGTGATGTTACAATAGACTGAAAAGGGGGAAGTGGAGCAAAGTCCTGTAGGATGAGAATAGGAAACGAAAGGTCATTCTGCCATTACTGATACAGTAGGAAGACCCTTGGTAACGCATAACCTAGTTGTAAACTGGGTTAACAAGTAACTCCTATGCTTCCCCTTCATTGCTGAAAGAGCAGTTTCTCTTTTGGCAACTCAGATGCTGTGTGTTCAGCCTTCAGTCAGCGGGGCCGTGGGCTCGTCTGGGCTGTTTCTGGAGGGTCTGGAGTGGGATGAGGCCGGCATTTGGACCTGTCCCTTAGCGCTCGGCTGGTCCCCTAGCACTTTATGCTGACACATATGTTCACTTTAATGACAGGGTGCTCCGCTAAGACGGTCTTCCATCGTCATGGGGGGCGTGAAACCTCTTCTGAAGGCATCCGCCTCTTTGGGATGAAAACATTCTAGCACATGTGAAGCTGGACCCCCAGAGAGAATGATACAATACGCGGTCCCCCTGCTGGTCTGCATGTGCTTGTCCTGCAGAGCCCCACATTCCTCAAGACCCATCTGCTCCAGGAATCCCTCTACTATCCTACACTACTCCCTGCTCCCTGAATGCTCTTAATGTCACACTCTCTCCTGATTGAATAATAGTTTAATTAGCTTCTTGTTTTGTTTGGTAGATATTGTGTAGCTCTGGCTCCTGTACTGCTTACACTTGTACCTGGACTTTCATCAGAAGCTCAGCCTAGCTGCTCCTATGCCTAATCGCCTCCTCGGCAGTCATATGCTTGTAATCTGTTATTTGCCTTGTACGTCACTTTTGACAAAGGCATCTGCTAAACAAAATAAATGTAAATGTGCTGGCGAGGTCTTTCTACAAAGTTCCGCAAGACTGCTTTAGCTCATGCTGGCTGTCCATTCAGCTCTTACTTTTAAAGGTGAACTCATCATCAGATCACATACTTTCCTCATTCTTCGCTCTGGTTGTATTTATGGTCTCATGACAGAACTGGACTATTCCTTTGGCCCAGGTGAGACACGCCCCTTTTTTTCACTAGTTTCTGCTCAACCTGTTTATCATAAAACCCTCCCTATGTACTCGGTATAAATTGGAGCAGCAGCAGCATTGCGTCAGTCCCAGCTTGACCTGCCAGGCACTCGACGGGAACAGCAGATAGATGAACGTGCATGCAGCGATGGCATCGGATCAGGATATCTGTTATCTCTGCAAGGAGGAGCTCCGGGACCCCGTGTCCATTTCCTGTGGACATGTTTTCTGCTCCGTCTGCCTGAACACCTACTGGGACCATGCCGACCACACGGGTTCCTACGTCTGCCCCCAGTGCAGGGTGTCCTACAGCAAGAGGCCCACCCCCCGTCGGATGTCCCGGTTTTCCAGCGGACCCCGGGAGTCGTATCCGCCGCCACCTCCGGAGCCGGACTACAACTACGCCGGTCCGCAAGACGTGGGCTGCGACATCTGCATCGGGAGGAAGCACAAGGCGGTGAAGTCGTGCCTGATGTGCCTGGCCCACTACTGCGAGAAGCACCTGAAGCCACACTTCGAGTCGGCCACCTTCAAGCGGCACAAGCTGGTGGACGAGACCGGCCACCTGGACCGGCAAATCTGCCCGCAGCACCAGAAGGGGCTGGAGCTCTACTGCCGCACCGACCAGATGTGCATCTGCGTCCTCTGCACCGTCAAAGAGCATAAAGGCCACGACATGGTCTCTGCCGAGCAGGAGAGGCAGGAGAAACAGGTACGGTGGCCTGGGGGAAGGTGTGCGGGGGAATGGGGCGCAGACCAGCCGGCTACTAGGAGTCCTCAGGAGACTGTCGCGTGAAACCATGTGACAGCGAAGCATAAGAAGCGCCCAGGAGACACGTTAACAATGCTAAGGTCCTCCTTAGGATGTTTTCAGTCCTTATTAAAGGTGCCTATTGCACCTGCCGTGTATTCTAAAGGATTTTACACACAATTGCAAGAGTTTTGTTTCTCATCAATTAAGGCGAGTGCTCTTGAAAAGAAACCAGCTTGTGGTCAGAAAATCAGAGCAGATTTGTGACAGAGATGTGGAGTTTCATGGGTTCTGTGGTATAAACCACAGTGGATCTGCCATTTACACTTCTGTGTGGTTTCCGGTTGCATGGAAACAGGCGACACTACGCGTTATGTTAACTTTGGACATCTGAATGGTCTTAGTATGCAGCTTTGCTGTAAAATCACTGTGCTCTCCCAGGCAGAAAAACTTTTACCAAAATGTCTTTGGGACATCAAACTAAGTATTTGGTCACTTATGCTAGCATGCAGCTGGGAAAAGTGTGGGTAAGTTTGTAAATGGGGAGTGGTCACCAAGTAGCCGATATCGTTGAGACCCTGCCAGGTTCCTGCCCAATTAACCCGTTCCTTCAGAAGATCGCAGCCACTCACTTTCAAGAACCCATTTCTGCTCTCCTCAGAACCTGCTAGGAGCCACCCAAGCTGAAGTTCAGCAAAAGATCCACGAGAGGGTCAAGCAGATGGATGAGCTCCGACAGGCTCTGGAAGCTCTGAAGGTAAGTCTGACTCTGGTGTTGGAATGGTAACTGGAGGTGATTTATGTGGCCAGATAATTTCCATTAATTGGTAATCATAACAGGTTAATTGAGTTGATCTTCCATTAAAAACTGTGTAGGGAGATTCACTTCTGACACTACTCACCGCAGCAGACCGAGGTTAGCGAAGGTCACCTCGCAGGCTTTCAATCCTACGTTCCTCCTCTCCATTGTAGAGTTCGGCCCAGAGGGCCCTGCAGGAGAGCGAGAAGCTGTTCAGCGACATGCTCCGCTCCATCGAGAGGATGCAGGCGGACATGATCAAGCTGATCTCCTCAAACAAGAAGGCAGCCACTAGCAGTGCCGAGGGCCACATGGAGCGCCTGACGCAGGAGATCGCCGACCTGAAGAAGCGGGATGCGGAGCTGACGCAGCTCTCCCGCACTGAAGACCACATCCACTTCATCCAGGTGCCCTGATAGCGGCAGCTCCAGTGCATTGGGTTTCTCCTCCACCAGGGGAAGCTGTGTGACTCAGTGGGTTTGATTGGAAGGTCACTGGTTCAAATCCCGTTAGTCCCGTCAGCTAAAATGCACCCGGTGCACAGGGTGGACGGTTGACACTTCATCAAGACCACAGATGTCACTCTCGCCTGTATTTGTGTGTGTTTATGCCTCAAAGGAGTGAAAGATGGGATATCTGAAAACTAGCACTCGTACAAACAACAAAAAAGCTTAATTTCACGGGATTCTCTATGAATTTCCCACCTTTCATTATAATACTGCCAAAGTTCTTCCAGGGGTGATTTTAAAAGGTCAAAGCTTCCAGATGACCTTCCTAAAAGCAGTCCTTTGGGTTTGGGAGGCGGGGAGGGCATTCCTTTCCTGTATTTTGCCCTTGCTCTCTTTTAGATGCTCTGACACTACCAGTGTGTGAAATTGCTATCAAATAAACACGACGTTAATGGGCGGAGATTTTTGTTGTTACAGGGGGTTTCCTGACCAATCGCAGGCATTATGTCATATTTACAAATGAAAGAAGACATGCTACTGGATGAAAAAACCTAATGGCTTTTATTAATGATTTTTTGGCTGACACTGGGCTATTTTGTTTGTTCCAGAGCTTCCAGATGCTCATCGCCCAGACAGAGGCTGAGGAGTTTCCAACCGTGGCAGTAAACCCATACTTCTCCTTCGGCCCGGTCACCAAAACGGTCTCCGAGATGAAGGTGCACCTGAACGAATACGCCAACGAGGAGCTGGTGAAGGTGGCGAAGACAGGTGTGCGAGGGGCCGGCTTCTCGTTCGTCACTCTGACATTCGATTAGCTCGTCATTTCTGCGTAAAACTCTTTAACATAAAAACATGATGTATCAGGATTTCACAAGTTTTTTTTCCTGATTTTCAGTGAACAAGATGCCTTTTTGCCAGCTGGATGATCGAAAAAGAAGACGCACAATGAAATGTGAGCGGCAAGGGCTTGATCACGTCTCTGAGCACGCCAGCCCTGTGTGGAAACTTAGTTAACTTGTTAAAGACTCCACGGCTTGATCAAGAAGAGATAGATCCTTCTTGCCAACATAGCAGTTTAGTGGTGTTAATGCCAGGGGAATACCATGAGAAGATTCCCCTTTGCTTCCACCCAGTCACTTTGACTGTAACCTTGGGGTGAACATTGTACATGTTCATTGCCGTCAGAGTACAGCTAAGCAGCTAATCAGCGTCCAAAGTCGGGAAGCTTACTGCTCCACACTGTTGCGGTTATCAGTTGTCCTTCCCTGTTTGCCTTAGCTGATTATCCAGAAAGTCAGGCTGGATGTTGACCCGTGCTGTGCACACAAGGGGCTTTCTGACAATAGTGAGCCAAGCAACGTTACATTACCAAAGCACTTCAGGTAAAGGTATCTTATTCAAGAGCCAATGCAAATGCCTGAGCCCATGAGGAGTGCAAAGTCTTGCACTTTAGTCATGAAAAACAGGATTGTTTCTCTGAGTGCTTGACTCGACTTGAAGACACAATTAATAACCAAAAGAAGCCTCAAAACGATTTGATAACCAGCATCGAGGGTTCCTTTGATAGCACCAGCTTGATCTTCATTGCTTGTCTGTTTCTGCAGCAAACGATGTCGCCCTCTACAAAACGCCGTCTCAGGAACCTCGGCAGAGAGATGACTTCCTCAAATGTGAGTCTTTGCTACTAATTAGCATTTTGCTCTCACGGTGTGACGGATAGGGAGGAGAGCTGGCTAAAATGGCTGGTTTCATGGTGCTGTTAAAGTCACTCATATGCTACCTCTGGTTAGGATCTCTAACGAGAGATAAGGGCCACGTAAGATACGTGGAACTATGATCTGGCACTTTTCCCAATGAAAAATGTGACCTCAAGAAGGGAGTTGCCATCCATACCACATTCCTGAGGAAGGTTAGTCTACAGGCAGGACTAGCACGTATGCAGCCGGCTGTCCTGTTTCAGACAGGCAAGCAGTCAAATGGTTGGTTTTATAGATTTTATGGAATTGTTCATACCATCGTACCAGGTTGTATGCCCTGACTAGCTGTGTTTGGCCATTCATCTAAATCTATTGATTTGAAGTAAAACCCAACTTTTCAGAAACATTTAATGCTGCCTACAGATCTACAGCACAGGCTTGCAGACTGAACTCCCTCTCGCTCATTGGGTAACTAATGACCCAGTCCATCTGTGAGATGTGACGTAGTACATCCTCAGAGCGGGGGGGGGGGGGGGGGGGGGGGAGGCGGGGGGGGGGGGGGGGGGGGGGGGGGGTGGTGCAGCAGTGGTGAGGAATGTCGACAGGAAGAGGGTCATTTGCAGCTGCTGCGGACCGTTACCCCAGTGCCTCGAGACAGATGGACGAGCCAAGGGACTTTTCCGGAAAAGCTGGAGTGTCATTCCCATACAAATGAAAGGCATCCTGAATGATCGATTAGTTGCATAGTATAGTTAATAGTGTGGCACTTCTGGCATTCCAGATCCGCGGTATGCTCCATCCGGCCGTGACGTCATGCAAGTATCTCATCAGCTCTGACCGACTAAGGTGGCTAGAAACATAGCCATCAGGCAGGTGACGTTTACCTGTGCCGTGCTCCCGCCTCTGGAGACCTGGTGGAGGGACGGTGTCCAAACCTTCATAGTAGCCATTTTTTACCACAGTTGAACCTGCTACTCAAAGCAGAAACTATGTTTTTTGGTTTCTTGGTTTTTCAGCTTTTTCTAGGGGTTTTAAGGGTTCACTTGGTGTTTTCCGCATTCGACACAAATGGGGATTTGGGTTTGTTACTTGCCTGCTTTGCTGAACATCACCTGCTTCTGTAATGCGATCGCCAGCATGCGTTTAGGAGAATTCACACTCTGAATGTTGTCTTCACTCGTTGAGTGAAATGCAGCAGATACTTTTCGACCCTTGGCAGTAGCCGTAGGACACAGAAGATGGGCGCTCTCATATCTTAACCCAGCCCCCTTTCTGATTAATACAATAACAATCACTGGCATTGTTTGGAAATTAATCACAATGCAACTGAAGTTCCCAGCAAAGTCCAGGGTGGGACCTTTCCTGACCGTCTGTACAAAATCAACAAAAGCAGGATAGCGAATTTTTTTTCCTGTTAGCATCGGGGAGCCTGTTTTGCTGTCCTTTATTTTTTGAGTCCAGTATTTTGATAAATGACGTTGCCAGCAGCAGAACAACGATTGTTTAAAATGGAAAGCATTTCATTTACATTAAGATGAAAAACAGGTTAAAGCAAACTTGATGATGCACACTTGCTGCAAAAGGACCGAAGCTTACCAAAAAAAGAATTTCTACATTCTCCTTGAGTATGTCCTCATCAATGGCAAATTTTATGGAAGCAGGATATAGGTATAAAAATAATTCTGACTTTAACAAGTGGAGGGGAATTCAAACATGCACAATGCTACTGTGAAAATACACACTCCCTATGATTCATTTGGACAGTGACATGAACTGTCTTCTAATGCAGATGCCTGTCAGCTCACGCTGGACCCCAGCACGGCATACAGACAGCTGTACCTGTCCAGGGGAAATCGGAAAGCCACGCTGAAGAAGGAGCCCCAGTCTTACCCCGACAGCACCCAGAGGTTTGACTGTTTGCCCCAGGTGCTGTGTAAGGAGCCCCTGTCCGGGGGCTGTTACTACTGGGAGGTGGAGTGGAGTGGGGAGGGCACGTCAATAGGTGTCACCTACAAGGGAATCAAGCGGACAGGCTACGGGGACGGATCGCGCATCGGGTACAACCGCAAGTCCTGGAGCTTGTTCTGCTCCGACTCCAGCTACTCAGCCTGCCATAACAAGGATCAGGTGGAGATTAAGGCGCCATACTCGTCCCGCATCGGGGTCTTCCTGGACTGTCCCGCGGGCACGCTGTCCTTCTACAGCATCTCTGACACCATGTCCCTTATACACAGGTTCCAGGTCTCCTTCAGTGAGACCCTGTATGCCGGCTTCTGGGTCTGGTATGAGTCTGCCATTACCATCTGCCAGCTGTAAATATACTGTACACAGCCATGGTTATGCATTGTAATATTTCAGGATTCTGGTCAAATTATTCTGATGAAAGCGAACAGATAATGGAATACTGTGATTTAAAAGGCAAACAAAAATTACATTAAAGGGGGATGTGAAGGGTTATTTAGTCTGTTATTATTGTCTACTTTTATAAATCCATATTCAACAAGTTTTTATTCATTTGGGTTAAGGAAATGTATTTCTTCAAAATAAATCCAAGTTTTCTCTTTACTGTAAATGGCCCTCTAGCAACACATCACATTTGTTAAGTGAAATAATGGATGAATGATTTTTTTTAAATGTGATTTTTAAAATAATTTCTTACAAGATCTACTTAATAAAAGATTGTAAATGCAATCTGAGTGTTTTACTGAGACATGCTGCACTATGGGGCCCCCTGCTGCTCGCACAGAACACAGTTACTGGGTGAGTCTCCACTAGGATGAATTTTCCTAAACAGCAACATCGCTGGTACATTCCTACTTCCTGAGATAAAGATGATGACGACGAGCCTGTTGAATGGAGGGGAGAGCCGTTCAATGATTGCAGCAGGACTTGCATTGTGGGTTATGTTTTAGAAAACAGGCATGCTCTTCTATAAAAGCAAAGAGTTTGCCTTTATTATTTTGGCACTGCCAAGAGAGGACAGCGGCACGTGACACTCACACTCCTGGTGAGCGTTAGCAAAACAGATGCACTGCACAGTAAACATTAAAGGCAATAACACAGGGGCGAGGATGGGGAAGTAAAACTCCCCTTGAAATGAAATGAAATTATAATATAATTATAATCACTGCCAATTATATATAACGTCCTACATTTCTACATTTTCTTTACGTCAACACTATGTAAATAAAGGTATATCTTGCCCTGCCTTTTCCTTTTGTGCATCCTAATATTGCATGGGTTCTTGAATGATTGCTTCAAGACACAGCTCTACGATAGGAACGTATAAGGCTGCAGGAGACAGACTGAAAATACACGGCGGTACTTGCCTAACGTACGCGGTAAAGTTACCCCCTAGCTACTTGCTGTAACGTTAAATTCAATGCCATTAGCTAAGAAGGGCTCAGGGATAATTACCTCGTCTAGCAGACATTATGCAGAAAATGCTGACGTCACGACGTTGTGAATTTTGCTTTGCTAATTTAGCGTGATGCAGTATCAGATATCACTTTCTCAGGGACGTGCGGTCAGGTCTTAATATTGAGAAGTAAGAAAACAAATGATGATAAAATGAATATTAATATTTCTATGAATACGCGTATTTCCCGCTCAGATGGAGGAGCCTCGTGTCCCAGCGCGCGCTCCCTCACTGCCCGCGCCGAGCGCGCGCCTCCCGCTTTCTCACTGTATGTCACCAATCTAATGTTTGCACGCACCTATATTATATGTGCTCGCTTTCCATAGAATAACTCATGTATTTCGCGTAAGTGTATAACGAAGTTAGTCTCGCTGATATTAAACAAAACTGCAGCGAAAAAGCACGAGGTGAGGCGGCCAGTACCTCTGCCTCACTGAAGGGGGCGTGCGTGAGCCCGCGGGATTATTATTGCCGGTCCGCTGGCTAAAAATCGAAAAAAATAAGTTAACTATAACACTTCGTACTATTATTACTTATTTTTGTTCTAAAAGAGCCAGCGCCTTACCTGCCACAAACCTCACCGCACTTTCGTCCCAAATCCAACAAGACTGTACGTTACTTTCTCGTTCTCTCGTCACTGACGCGAACTGATACCTTTGCTGTGATTGGCTGAATGGCCCTTCAATCAAACTTACGGACCAATGTGCATAGCCTAAGTTTGCGTGTCTTGTTTCCGTATATTTTAGTATCGTTTTAATTTGTCAAAAGTGGAGGGGATGGAATCGTGTTTCAGCAAAACCCCCGCTTGCTACGCCCCTGCAATAACACTTATTATTTACAACAAAAAATATGCCATTGTACGCATTAAATAGCACAATTATACACGAGGCTGAAGTTGGCTCCTTATTCGCAGCTCCTTATTCGGATTTTCCGGTCCACCTTAAATGCTGCGCTACCAAT
>JAODKM010000099.1:29939420-29951797 GCA_026780845.1 Petrocephalus sullivani | reverse complement strand
GAGCAGAATTGCAATTGGTTGCGCAGCATTTAAGGTGGACCGGAAAATCCGAATAAGGAGCCAACTTCAGCCTCGTCAATTATACAAAAGAATGGCAATACAGTAGCCTACATAATTAATCTCTCAGCCTGGATCCGCAATGTCACCTGTCACCAGCACTGTCGGCATGTCACAGTCCCCAAGGTCCCTGCCAAACCTTCCCCTCCTAGTGTGTCCTCATCCTCAGCCGCTACAGGGGGCGTTGGGCCACAGGGTGATAGGGTGCCAGGTGATCTCTCTGAAGGTGCCAGGTGATCTCTCTGAAGGACCATAGCCTTCCATCACACACGCTAGACGACATTGGACAGCCGCTCCAGGATCTTTCTCCTCCAGTGATTGTCCAGCTTATGCGAATGTGACGGTACACTCTAACTGGGTCCCCAATGCCAAAGTCATGCCATTAGCTGTAGGCTTTGGGCACCATGATTTGCAGCCCCTGCCATAAAGGGTATAAAAGTCTATCGGATCGGCCCCACGCCATCACAATACCTGCTGCATATAACATAATTACCTTATGTACAGCAATAAATTACTTTTATATTTTTATATTTACTTTTATAAGTGTATGTTGAACTTTACGAGCGATGAGAGTGCAAAGGTAAAAACCTACCGTAAACTTCTGATCTACAGTAATTATTAATTCTGAGGGTGTTCTATCCTAAATGGCCCTGCTCTAGGGTTGCCACCCGTCCCTTAAAATACGGAATTGTCCCGTATTTGACAATAAAATTGTACGTCCCTTTTTTAATCAATACGGTTTTGATTTTTGATTTGGTTTTGAAGTTGATTTACCACCACTGGTGCATCATTTGGTACATCGTGGTTGTGGCAAGTCCCCACTACGGTAGGCGTCCTTTATTTTTTTGCATGAAAGGTGGCAACCCTACCCTGCTCCCAGCTACGCCAAGAGGGAGGACAAACTTTGCCAGCCTCAAAATCAGCCTTGACTAAGCTAAGGATTCGTTTACTGGAACTGGTGGTCTGACGTCTGTCAGAGCTTAAAAAGTGTCCAGACGTCCGGAAACGTGCGTATCCGGAATATTTCTCATCCGGAACGTTTAACGTCTTTCCACGACTGAGCGTCGTTTCTACTCGGACCGCTTTCGGAGGGACGCGCTGTGGAGCGGCCGCCGCATTTTCAAAAACATGGCGGCTCAGGTGAGGCCACGCTGTGTAATGCTATAATAAATGCTTTCTTGATATATATTTTTGCCTCCTGATTATTTTAAGTAAAAACGTGGAATTTCACTGTGTTAGTTATTTTACCCGGTTATTTCCGTCATGTATTTTTGACTACTTATCGTCTGAGGCGGTTAAGCGATGAATGAAATTAGCAGCATTAGCAGCCAAGTAAATATTGCGCATTATAAGTTTTGATGGCTTATGTAATTAGTAGTACGTTTACTGAATTATTTCTTTAGTCATTAAATTATCCTTATCTTGCTAATTAAAGCGCAGTTTTTCTTTATGAATCCACACTTCACTTATTTAGCTATTAACCACGTAATTAAACACATGTAAAATAAATTGATTAATTTATATTAAAATGCTTGTAAAGCTTGCTAGTTGATAAGTGTATTTTTTCTGTCTTCAATGTCTATATATTTGCAAGCTGGTCTTTATTAGACATGCTAATAATATCACCGGCTTCTTGTTTTAGCGGATGTGATGGAGTTGGCGTGTGATTACTAGTTAATTTAGCTATGAAATAGTTTATCTAGTTGTGAGTTGTCTTTGGAATGAGCATGTCTCGCATTTTAGCACTACATTATTTGACTTTCTCGTTTAAAGTAAAACATAACGCGTTTCTTTGTTGTGGCGGGTAACCGTCACTATGACAACGGCGCGCTGGCCCAAAACGTTAACCCAGAGCCTTATGCATGAAACAGATCTGATAAGTAATCAGGACATAATTCACTTTTATAAATATGTATATTGTTGTACTTTAGCACTTTCTTCTAAATGGCAGCTGTAATTAAGCATTTGTAATAGCTGAATTGGTGAAGGCAGTTGAAATTGACGGCATATGCACTGCTTGCTTTTGAGCTTAAAACCGGTTTCCTAAATATTGAAGTGTAACTCATATACTCATTTTTGATTTTAATAAAGATGGCAGCAACCAAGGTTCCAGAGGTGCGAGACATCACCAGAATTGAGAGAATCGGTGAGCACTGGAGAGTTTTACCCTTAATTTAAGGGTTGAAGTTTTAGTTTATACTTTTTTGTGTACTATGTAGTTTCTAAACAAAATCCTTTGTCATCTGTACTTGTGATTGTACAATACTTAAAAAGGGTGATATTGACGTTGCTGTGTCTCAGTCACTCCATCAGTTGTGATTTTACCATTAAGTGTTGTGGTGACGTATGAAGTTAATGCCCGTCTGTTGATGGATCCACCCAGGTGCGCACTCTCACATTCGTGGCCTTGGATTGGATGATGCCTTAGAACCTCGTCAGGTGAGTTCTCCTCTTCTTGAACTGATTGGCCGCCCAGTTCCTGTGGTGCCCACTCCTAGTGCCTGTCTTTGATGGCTGGCTCCTCCTCGCAGGTGTCCCAGGGGATGGTCGGCCAGTTGGCTTCCCGTCGGGCAGCAGGCCTCATTCTGGAGATGATCAAAGATGGGCACATTGCGGGCCGGGCTGTCCTCATCGCCGGCCAGCCGGGCACAGGGAAGACCGCTATCGCCATGGGTATCACCAGCACCGCCTACTGTCATTCCGGACCTCGCACCCACGGTTGGCAGCTGGCGCTAATGGCTTCTCCTTATTGGCTCCTCAGGCATCGCGCAGTCCCTTGGCCAGGACACGCCGTTCACCGCGCTCGCTGGCAGCGAGATCTTCTCCCTGGAGATGAGCAAGACGGAGGCCCTGAGCCAGGCTTTCCGGAAAGCCATCGGAGTCAGGATCAAGTGGGTGCCACGCTTTGGGATTAACCCCCCTACCCCATAGTGCCACCTATTTGTACAGCACCTGTCTGCCTTGTCTCTCATCCTCTTTGCTGTCCAGATTCAGAATCAGATTTGTTATCGCCAAGCACATGTGCATGTGTGAGGAATTTGGCATGTCAGTGCAGTCACAAGACTTTACAAATAAAATCACTAAACATGCATATGATATGGGTGACAATCATAACATCTATAAAAATGGGTGATAAAGATCACAGATTGAAGCTGTGCAAAACAGCAGTACAAACAAAACAATCAATAACTTGGTCTAACAGAATCCATGCTTATACATAAGGAAATTAGACACTGGGTGAATTAGTGTGTGTGTATCATGGGGGTGTGAACCATGTTAGTGAGTTTGATTGCCATAGGGAAGAAACCTTTCTGCTGGTATGGAGTACTCATCTGCCTGAAGGGAGTCTTTGGAATTGAGTAGTTGTGGTTGAAGGGTTTGGCAAGACCTACTAGGCTCTTCTTATGGCCTGAGACTCTAACAGCACATTGGGTGCAGAACTTGCAGTCCTGTGGGGGGTAAAATACTGTAATGGAATTAGTAATGTTCTTCGTTTAGGTTTTTAAAGCGATTGTACATGTGGCGTGTCGTCTTTATAGGGAGGAAACGGAAATTATCGAGGGAGAGGTTGTAGAGATCCAGATCGACAGGCCCGCTACTGGAACGGTGAGTCGACCTTTCTCTTTCTTGGTCTGTGAGTTGGCCAGCCTATGACTGGGTCTCTAGGCAAGCTTGGGGACTCGTTAATGGCTTCAGCTGTGCTGCAGCCTCACACCAGTTGGAGGATGACCACACTGTAACACTGGCTTTGGCTGTAGAATGATCACTTTCAGCAGTATCACAGATTAGTCTCCTGCTTACTTGTTGCCAGTTTTCCTTCGCTACTTGTAGAGGATGCATTATGTGACACCGAATGGAGGTGCTACACCCCAGTTGAATGTTTTGTCCATTATTTTGTCTTCTAGGGGGCCAAGGTGGGCAAATTAACCCTCAAAACAACAGAGATGGAGACTATTTATGACCTGGGCAGCAAAATGATTGAAAGTCTGAGTAAGGAGCGGGTGCAAGCTGGGTATGTTTCCGGATCTTTCTTGCCACTGGTTTGCTACATCGTGAACCCGGTCGTGGTCAGTTGCCGATTCTGATGATTCTGATTCTGATTCTACTGGTGTCCACAGGGATGTCATCACGATCGACAAAGCCACGGGGAAGATCACGAAGCTGGGCCGCTCCTTCACTCGAGCCCGTGATTACGACGCCATGGGTGCGCAGGTAGGTCAGCTCCGGCTCGAGCTCACTCCCGCTTGGCCCCGGGCCGCGGCTGACATTACCGTCGCATTGCAGACGCAGTTTGTCCAGTGTCCAGAGGGGGAGCTGCAGAAGCGCAAGGAGGTCGTGCACACGGTGTCACTCCACGAGATCGACGTCATCAACAGCCGGACGCAGGGCTTCCTCGCTCTCTTCTCAGGTCTGCCTTGGCTCCGCCCCTGGTCACCGTGACGACGAGCCAGGGGCTCTTCCCACTAACGCATGTGGGTGCTGTTTGACTTGGCAGGTGACACCGGTGAGATCAAATCGGAGGTCCGGGAACAGATCAACGCCAAAGTTTCTGAGTGGAGAGAAGAAGGGAAAGCGGAGATCATCCCCGGGGTCAGTTTGCAGCTCCCCGGACTCTCGCTGTATATCCATGAGCTAATTAGCAAAGTGAAAGAGCGAGTAACGGATGCCATGTGATTCGTACTCGCTGTGAATCATCTGACAATGTTAAGAGCCATGTATTCTACTTCAAAAGGAGCAGGCTTTCCGAGAGTAGCACTTGTAGCGATAGCAGGACAGTTTTGTTCTGCATATTTACCGATTTGCAGATCGTATCCCTGGCAATTTCACTTCACAAATCAACTTGCCACAAAAAGTGAACCTTTTTTTCTGAAATTGCAGTGTTTCCAGTTTGCATCTTCAAAATGTGCAAAATTTAGGTCAATAGAAATTCCACTGGTGTAAAGCTTTTGCAATGTAGCCAAACGCGTAGGAAGATGATATTCTGTATTATTCAGCTTTTAATTAAAATGTTTTTGTTACATAGAATGTAAATCCATTGCATTCGTCAAATGTTTTAGATTCTGCTGTCAAAGTACTGAGTAGTGCTCGAGGGACGTAAGTAATGTGTTCCATAAACCCTTGTGAAAGTCAGATGTACCTTCCCATACCATTCAGGACACAGAAATAAAAAATATGCTAGTAATACGTATTAAACAACATGTATTAAATTAATGAAAATGTAAAGTGTAAGTTTACTTACAGCTTTTTTGTGTTAGTGCTCCTGTATGCTTTATGTATCTGATGCATTTTTCCCTGAGTCTGGATTTACCTAAGTTACTAACTCTGTGTGACTTCTCCTCACTGTGATCATTTCAGACCCTCTGAAATATCATTGTTACTTATGTTGCTATGATAGGTCCTCTTCATCGACGAGGTGCACATGCTGGACATGGAGTGCTTCTCGTTCCTGAACCGCGCCCTGGAGAGTGACCTGTCACCCGTGCTCATCATGGCCACCAACCGAGGCATCACCAGGTATGTCCCGCCCCCGAATCACGCCCCCGGGTCGCTCATCATATTCCCTAACCCTCACACTCCCCCCAAATTGCAGGATCCGTGGGACGAACTACCAGAGTCCTCACGGGATCCCCATCGACATGCTGGACCGGCTGCTGATCATCGCCACCTCGCCCTACACTGAGAAGGAAACCCGGCAGATCCTCAAGATCCGGTACCTTCCGCAGGACGCCGCCCCCCGCAGCAGCACACATCTGCCCTGCATTTGTCTTTACATCGGACAGTGAAGGGGGTGTTTCGGATCTGGGCTCTGGCTCCATTGCCTCCTGTTCACTTGCTGCTTCTGTCCCCCGCCAGGTGTGAGGAGGAGGACGTAGAGCTGAGCGAGGAGGCGCACACGGTCCTGACCCGCATCGGGCTGGAGACGTCGCTCCGCTACGCCATCCAGCTGATCAGCACCGCTGGCCTGGTGTGCCGCAAACGCAGGGTGGGTGCCGTGCTCGTCCCGTACCCCCAGCCATACCTGTGCCATGTCACATCGCGGTTATAATCACCAGCACCACTGGCCTGGTGTGCCGCAAACGCAGGCTGGGTGCCGTGCTCGTCCCGTACCCCCAGCCGTACCTGTGCCATGTCACATCGCGGTTATAATCACCAGCACCGCTGACCCGGTGTGCCACAAGCACAGGCTGGGTGCCGTGCTCGTCCCGTACCCCCAGCCGTATCGTGGTTGTAATCACCAGGGCTTTAGCTGACGGGCGTGAGCCAATATCTGGACATCGGCTTTTGGGTGCTATGCATATGATTACTTATGCCCATAATTTGGTTAGCAGATTAATAGTATGATTAGAATATGAATGAGAGGTGTATGGTGATGCCCAGATGTTGGTAATCTGTAATAATTTGGCATATGCTTACGTGATATCGTACTTTTTGCATTACCTTGCACGATGTGTGTGTGTGTGTGTGTGCGCAGTTCCTGGCGTCATTCCATGGCAGGCATGTTGAATGGTCAATGTCCTGAAAGTGTGTGGGCAGCTTGTTCCGTGCTGTAGGCATATCATAGGGCTCTCTCTCTCACCCGATTCCCTGCCCTCCCTTCACCAGTGGTTCGCGGTGCCCTTATGAACTGTTCCCGAGCTCTCGGTTTTAAATTGAGGCCAAGGGTCTTTCCTAGGGATGTCAATAAGTTGCTTCTCCTGGCCCAACCTTCCCCCCCCCCCCCCCCCACAGGGCACCGAGGTGCAGGTGGAGGACATCAAGAGGGTCTACTCGCTTTTCCTGGACGAGTCTCGTTCCTCTCAGTACATGAAAGAGTACCAGGACTCCTTCCTATTCAACGAGACCCGTGAGTGTGCTGTCGGGGCCCTCTTCCCAGGGGCTGCCATGGTAATTACGTGAAGATGCTCAGTGTAAATGTCGTTTCTCTGCTTTCAGCGGGGGCTCAGATGGACACCTCGTAATGGCTTGGACTTCCGGACTGATTTTATACATATTTTCTTTTTTTGGATATGGCAGTTGTGAGCTGTCTGACTGTAATACCCCGCCTTTGAGGATGGGAAGTCCGGCTGATGGCTCTTTAGAATGCTATGAACGGCTTAAATGTACATCTGCGGGTCATTCTTTTTAAACCCCCAGCCTGCTCCCCAAATGTCCTGTTTTACAAGTTTGTGTTGGAAGTTTAAATATAGGCTTTAGCGAAAAACCTGTTCTTAAAACCAAGTGAAAGGTGATTAAATGTACTTTCCTGTGAAAAAAAAAAATAAAAAAATCGCAAACAGAAATAAAAAGCACAACATCTCTGACCGGCTTTGTTGTTTATGTATAATGATATGCAGTATATGACTCTAATGAACGCCGTTTCCTGCTGTCTAGTAAGGTTTATTTTTAAATGGGAGCCTCACTGTTGCCGTGTTTGCAGTTTGTCAGTAGCTTTTTAAACTGGGGGAAGGGATTTATTATAAGTCTCGCCTGGGGTGAAGGAGAGCCCCACCACAGTGAGGGGGGGGGGGGGGGGCGCCCAGAGGCACTCATGTTAATGATGTGGCCCGGCTGCGTCTCTAAGGCCGCTGTGTGTCCGCGGGCTGAGCTGGGTGGCCGTGCGTCTCGTTTTTATATGAGCTGGGCCAGGAAGTCACATTCTGCTTCATAAACCGCCCCCCCACCGCGGCAAATGCGGCCGGAGATCCAAGCCGAAAGGGTGAAATGCTTCAAAGCCTTCAATCTCCTCTGCTGAAACTCTCGCGGCTGTGGAGCGCAGTCTCCGTGGCTTTTCAACCTGCCACTCTGTTTTGTGCGACAGTAAGAGGCACGGATTCCCGACGCCACCGATGACCGTGATGAACCTCAGCTCGGTCTCATCGCTGAAAACCCAAAACACTGCAATATATTATTCCCAGAATCAGTATTTCTGGGGAGTCGCCACACTCTCCCTCTTCGTCCTTTTCTTGGAATTCTGGCCTTCATATTGCAGTGCTCTGCAATGGCCACAAGGTGGCGATATTGGAGCACCTTCTGCTAGACAGCTGCTAGGCCGAGCCTGCACTCTGCATTCACCCTCTGGGCTGTCTTAGGGTCAGGTTTCCTCAGGGGTGAAATCTGACATTTGGAGATGGGGAGCCTGCATGCAAAATAGCAGTCCGCCTTCTGGGCCCTGACAGAGCAGGCCTTTCTTTGGAGATGACATTCACATTTTGGCTGTAAGCTGGTTATGGTACTGTTTATGAGCTTCCAAGTCTGAGTGGCTTCTCTGGGCTGCCCAGTACTCTTAATTTTGATTAATTAGAATGATTTGCATCTTGGCTGAATCACGCACCCGTGAAGCTGGCCATTGGATGCCACATGCACAGACCTTTTTACAGTTTGTTTAATCAAACTGCTCTTTTCGTCAGGAAGCTGTGAGGCAGCCAGGAGGAATTCGGCTCACGGGGAACACCGTAAAGGATGTCGCGCAGACACAGGGGTCATTTATGAGCCGGGGGTGCACGCCTAACCCGAGCAAACAGCTTTACGGAAAGCTCTCGCGGGCTGAGAGTGCAGCCTTTGTCTCAGTGAGAGAGACGCTTATTAGGAGAGAAACTGAAGTGTAAAAATAACCGCTGGAGAGGCTGGCGGATGGCAGAAAGGGCCTGCTGTTTGCGCGGCCCGCGGCGGGACTGCCAGGGAGGGCCTGCTGTTTGCGCGGCCCGCGGCGGGACTGCCAGGGAGGGCCTGCTGTTTGCGCGGCCCGCGGCAGGACTGCCAGGGAGGGCCGGCTGATTAACGACGTGGGATTCCGAATGGAGACCGGGGCGTAAATCACAGCCGCTCATTAATGCTCTTCAGTTGCTGTTATGGGCTAAACGTACCAGCCCCTGCGTGTCTCCAAGTGTATTGGGTTATCAGTGCCTCGCTCTCAAGAACAGGAGTTTTAAAAAAGCGTAATTTTAATTGTAATTTTATTTAAAAATGTGCCTTTTTCCCATTTGCACCCTTCTTGTGGTGTAAATGTCACCGGAAGGTGGCTGTTTTGTGACATTGATCTTTTTGGTTGTTTTGTGATTGTTCTGCTTCGGCACAGTGTGTAAAATCCAGTCTGAAGCGGTGTGCGCTGATCCTCCTCGCGCTGATCCTCCTCGCGCCGTATCCTCCTCGCGCCGGATCCTCCTCGCGCCGTATCCTCCTCGCGCTGATCCTCCTCGCGCCGTATCCTCCTCGCGCTGATCCTCCTCGCGCCGTATCCTCCTCGCGCCGGATCCTCCTCGCGCCGTATCCTCCTCGCGCCGGATCCTCCTCGCGCCGGATCCTCCTCGCGCCGTATCCTCCTAAAGGCTGCTGCGGCCTTCGGCACGGCCACCGGGGTTCTCTGGGTGTCCCGTCCGCCTGGTTTTCGGTGTCGCTCACGGCGCGGTGCACGGGCCATGTAATACCTTCTGGAGGAACAAACCCAGATCCGGGATTATCCCAGTGGGTGTAGTCTGGGGGGACACCGAGGAGAATAGCTGGCCATGGCAGGGCACCCTCACCCCCCCCCCCCCCCCCCAGCTGTCAGACTGCTTAGCATGAAAGTATGAAGAATCCGGACCCCCCCCCAGCGCAGTCACCATGGCGATGCAGACGCTGTGACAGCTGTCAGCCTACGTCGCAGATCCCTGTGTCTGTCGTGGTTGCCATGGCGATGCGCATACCGGGGTGTGGTATGCCAGCGGGAGGTGTGAAGTGAAATTGATGGCGACCCCGGGACAGCTGAACCGCGCCGAGGCATGTGCGGGGAAGCGCTGCTTTGGTGTGTGCGCGTGTGTGTGCGCGTGTGTGTGCGCGTGTGCGTGCGCGTGTGTGAGGAACGGAGTGCCGTCGCCCCCCCGGCACGCCGGAAGACTAACAAAGCCCCTGCAACAATGGCCACCAGTCAAGGCCGTTTCCCTCCTGTGGCAGTTACCTGTTTACCTCCAGGACCGGCACATTCCTGAGCACTTGGTAATGCCCCCCCCCACCTCTGTGGGTATGGGTGGGGCATGCCATTCCCATCTTGTCACCCTTTCTGGAGGGCTGTGTGCTTCGGGCTGGTTTCTGAGGTGACGTCCTGGCTCTCTCGGGGGGGGGGGGCAGTCTGAGGTATCAGGTCATGTGGCCTGGCCAGCTTCAGCAGGTTAGCCTGCTTTACACAGTGGCGGGTGCCATGTGCCACCTTAGATAAGAGTGCCTGCCGCATGGAATACCGCTCCCGCCTTCCAGAAGCACGTCTCTGGGTGATTCCCGCACTTTCCCCTGCCCTCCTGCTGCCCCGCTCTCCTGCCACCTAGACCCTATTGTTCACTTCCTGCAATTGAGCTGCGCTCTCCCTCCTGTGCAAACAGGAAGCCTGCTCTCATTGCTCTGCCTTGGATCGATACGGGGGGGCGGCACGCCAGCGAGGCCCTGGTCAGTGAGACGCCGGCGTCCTGCATTCCTGCTGCTGAGCCCGGGAGTCTGCAGAGTCGGCGGTCCCGAAGCCACCTATTCCGTTCGCCCGTCCACCTGTTTCCATCGCGTTGCGTGATCGACTTGTTAGCTCAGCTGCGACCCGTTCAGTCTGTTTCCAGTGTGTTGCGTCACAGAGCATACATCCATTCACCTTGCAACCCGCTGTGCGATATTACCTATTACTGAGCCAGAATTCCATGCAATACTGTCCCTGTCACTCAGCACTGCTACTGTTTGTTTGTGTTTAACATTTTACTTGTACATTTTTTATGAGTAAATGTCTTTTTACTGTGCAGTTTCTTTTGGGATTAATATCTGTATCTATCGACCCATCCATCCACCAAGCCAAATGTGCGCGAGGTGCTCTCAGAGGGCAGTGGGGCCACCTCCACTCAGCAGATACAGACAGCCACCTCCATTGGGTCTCACCTCTGCACTATTGGCTCTGGCCTGGCCCACCTGCCGCTCCCCGTCTGCTATGGGGGGCTGTTTACTGTAGAGCAGCCGTTGATGTTTGAACAGCATCCTACTGTTTTATGACCTTTTGCCCGCGTCGCCTCTGCCGCTGTTATGTGGCTGCAGCATGTTGCCCATTTAGATTTCACAGGTCACAGGAGCTGGTCAAATATTAGCTGACATGTGGGAACATGTACAGTGGAAACTAGAGGTTAATGAGCATTGCAGTGAAATGTTAAAATCTTAAAAGTGAATCCGTTAACAATCCCTAAGTGTTTTGTTGAGTTTACCCTAAATAGAAGCGTGTGAAGTTCCTTACAGTGTTATCTTTGTGCTTTAGATGAGTGAGCGTGTTTGTGTGCCATGCGATGGAGTGGCATCCCATCCAGGGTGGCCCCTGCCCTGTGTCATGTGATGGAGTGACGTCCCGTCCAGGGTGTCCCCTGCCCTGTGTCATGCGATGGAGTGATGTCCCGTCCAGGGTGGCCCCTGCCTTGTGCCCTGTGCTTCATGGGATAGACTGCAGGGTGACTCCGACCCAGTACAGGACAAAAACAGAATAAGAAATGTACTGATAAGACTGATGGATGTTAAAGAGCAGAATTTAGATTCCGATTCAGAATCATGTGGTTCTCCGAGATCTTTGGTATCTGAAAGTATCTGAAATCTGAAACCGGTGTGTAATGTGGTCAGTCTGCACTGGGGACAGTGTGTAATGTGGACAGTCTGCACTGGGGACAGTGTGTAATGCGGACAGTCTGCACTGGGGGCAGTGTGTAATGTGGACAGTCTGCACTGGGGGCAGTGTGTAATGCGGACAGTCTGCACTGGGGGCAGTGTGTAATGTGGATAGTCTGCACTGGGGAAAGTGTGTAATGTGGACAGTCTGCACTGGGGGCAGTGTGTAATGTGGACAGTCTGCACTGGGGAAAGTGTGTAATGCGGACAGTCTGCACTGGGGGCAGTGTGCAAGTGGACAGTGTGTAATGCGGACAGTCTGCACTGGGGAAAGTGTGTAATGCGGACAGTCTGCACTGGGGGCAGTGTGTAAGTGGACAGTGTGTAATGTGGACAGTCTGCACTGGGGGCAGTGTGTAATGCGGACAGTCTGCACTGGGGGCAGTGTGTAATGCGGACAGTCTGCACTGGGGAAAGTGTGTAATGCGGACAGTCTGCACTGGGGGCAGTGTGTAATGTGGACAGTCTGCATTGTAGACAGTGTGTAAAACTCTCGTTACTGTTATGCGTAACTGTAAATCTAATGATGGCGATGGCTCTGTCCATGCTGCTCTATATCCCCCAGGTCCCCATGACAGCGGCATGCAGATATATCCTTGCAGGCCTCTGCCCCAGGTTGCCTTTCGTCACCCCCCCCCCCCCCCCCCCCCCGCGCCCCGGGGGGCCCCGCCCCCCCCCCCCGCCTCCCC
>JAODKM010000099.1:29891563-29907813 GCA_026780845.1 Petrocephalus sullivani | reverse complement strand
GAGGTGTCTCTGAGTGTCTCTGAGTGTCTCTGAGGTGTCTCTGAGTGTCTCTGAGGTGTCTCTGAGGTGTCTCTGAGGTGTCTCTGAGACACCTTTGTCGGCGTACCGCCTCTGTCCATCTGCCGTGACGTGGCCTTCATAGCCTCCTGCTCTTCTCTGGGGGGCAGTGATTCAAGTGAAGTATTCTTCACATACAGCCAACGATATTTATATGTGTATGCATGGGGGGGGGGGGGGGGTAAAAACCTGTTATTTTGATGTTGGGGGGGCCAGAAGGGGAAATTTTATAATAATCCGTGACTACAGTCCAAAAACTAAAACTAAAGTCTTGTATTTTGTCTGGTTAGGGTTAGGGCTGGCTTGGAGTTAAGGTTGTCATTCTTGGGATTAAGGTTTTGCCCATAAAAATCAATAGAGAGAACCCACAAAGATATAAATATAAACATGTGCATGTGTGGGGGGGGGGTTTGTATGTGTGTACAAACATATACATGCTAGGATTCTATGAATCTCTGGTTCTGTGGTTCCTGAGAAAGTTTTGATTGTTATGAAACAATCATTTGTACCGACCCGGTCTGGTCCAGCCGTCTAAGACAGTGTGGGGAAACACATATATCATACTCTGCTCTGATGCCATGCTGGCCTCCATCGGTCCATCTGTCATCAAATTGCTGATGTGGAGTTGTGTGTGTGTGGGGGGGGGTGGAGCCAATGGCAGGCAGGGCACAGAGCAGGGTATCCCCCGGATGAGACGCCATACCCCTCGCAGAGATCGATCACAATAATGTTCCGAAATTCATTGCGGCTACAGGAATGCGTCCTACAGTTTTGTTATGCTGAATTGACTGGTTAGTGCTCATTTCTTTCGAATGAGCACAGCTGCCTGACGGTGTGAAAATGCCCCCCCCGTAGTGTGAACCGCCCTGCATAAATAAAAGGGAAAGCTTGCATACGTTTGACTTAGTCAATCAGAATGGGGGAGGGTGCTTATCTTTAAGTCAGGAGGGGCACGGCAGGGAGTAATCAAACACACAGGCGATCAGCAGACAAAATAATTGCTTTGTTTGCTTATGTGAGTGTGCACAGACTCAACAGCAGGCTCCTTTGATCACTTTAGTCACTGGTTTCTCGTCTAGGATGAAAACAGCATAGTTCTCTCTCTCTCTCTCTCTCTCACACACACATGTTCTCATCTCTCGCTCATTCCTGTAATATCTTTCGACAGGGAGGTTAGACTTTGCCCCTTCTTCTCTCCATCAATGGTTAACCATTGAAGAATGGCATTTTATTCCTCCACAACAGTCTGGTAGAGAGACCTTCAGGAAATAACTTTCAGCTAGTTCTAACAATGAAAGCCGTACCATGATTAGGAGTCACTTATGAGTAATGAGGAACCTTCAGGAAAGTTCTCTCACTTTTACTGAAGGACTTGTACTGTTGTTAATGAAGAAAATATCTGGGCAAAGAGGGGAATAGTGCTGTACAATAATGGAACATTTTCAAATATCAGTGATAAACATTGCGATATTTATATAGCAAAAATGTTTTTTAAAAAAATTTACCTGAAGTAAACTATAGCCAAAGAGGACTTATCATCTACCAATGGAGTGCGTCAGTGACACCCAGTCGGTGGTGTTGCCACGAGTAATGCTGACAAACCACCTGCTTTTCCTCAATAGCGTCAATATGGAATCCAAAACATTTCCATACGGCAGAAGACAAATGTCTTTTAGTGGCCAGTTCCTGTTCGCTTTCTTCTTTTAACTCATTTTGTTAAATTTCTCATAAACATGCCACACTGTCAGTCCGGCAGCAAGCATGAAGATGATTATGATGCTTGGAGAGCTCATGTATAGCTTAAGCAGAAGTGGTCGTGGTAAACGCCACACCGATGCCTTAACATATACCACATAATCTTGAATAGGAACAACCGCTAAAATGCGAAGCTTGCCGAGTTTTGTTTCCGATGATCTCTGATGCTCTGCAAGTCTTGTCGCAGAGAAACTCCGTCCCCCATTTGGCTCAAGGAGATTTCATAATACTGAGACTGTATTGTATCATTGCGGTACAATGATACGTTGTGGATGGTATGACAATGACAAATGAAATACCTGCCTAAGCCTAATCTCAATCCAGCTATAGCGGTCCTTGTGATGCGATAATGCATGAGCACAAATTGTAATGTTGATGTTAATACCACACGTCGCACAGCCCTAGTGGGGAACGCTATCTCCTGCCGCTATTTGGCCAGAAATGCTAGTAAATGCACCATTCAGGCCTCCACAAATGTTTCTGTGAGCTTAATATCTATACACTGTCACCACATGACAATTAGTTTTATACAGGCGTGTTTCCTTTGCATATCCCATCTTACTTTCTCTGAGACATACCCATCTACAGGTGACAGTAAAGGGGGGTTAACAGCCTTGCTCAAGGGCCCAATTGATATGTAAATAGTCTGCTGGGCATGAAATGTGAACCAATGAACATCTGATCAAAGGTCAGAGGCCTAGCCTGCTCTGTACCACCTCTCCATAGTCATTATGGTAACTGGTGCTTTTCCCTAAGTCCTGCTGGATGTGGCAGCGAACGAGCAGATAAATCTCCACCCTGGATATGTGAGGACCTACGTTTAGCTGAAATACGGCAGGTTGAAGGCTGGCCAGGTCACTCACGTGCTCCTCATGTGGGTTACATAAGCGTTTAAAAGAGACACCGCATGACTCAGGCCATCAGTGCACTTCTCGGTTCTCAGTATCGCTAGGGCGAGTTCCTGGCAGAAAAGGAGACACATCATCACAAGCAGGTAGCTTAATATCCATCTGCAGCATCTCCTCCCTTTTTAGACTCGATCCCGCAGGACTGACAAAGCTCCAGAACCCCCGGCTACGTTTACGCCCGGCAAGTCCCGAGCAAACGAAACCGTCCGTCGCTAACAGGTCTTTCAGGAATGAAGATCCACATCGAAGCCCAAACATCACCGGACTAGTTAGTCTGGTGTAATTAAAAAATCCGTGAGATCCTCTCCTACAAAAACCAAATTCCTGAAATTAACAGAGTTGGAGATTTAGGGTTTTAACCGACTGATGCCCTTAATTCGAGTCATTTGGTATAACCTCCTAAGTCCACATAGAGATTGCAGAACCACACTGCTGTACCATCCAGCCACTTCCCTCTGCAAGCGGCTCATGGCTGCGGCACACGGCCTCACGCTCCGTTTGGGCCTTTGGCATTGGTGGCCCAGTCAGCTGGAGGCAGGACTGCATTCCGCATTGATTTTTGGCCGCCAAGGTCCCTGAGACGGGTCTAAACATGCCTTGCCTGTCGGCCGGGTTCTATTAGTACACCATCGCGACCTGCCAGTCTCCCGGGCTGCCTGGGAAATCACCGCCACCGTCCCAGATAAGCTCTCCTTTTAGGTCACACTTCTGCATTGCTCCGCCCACCGACCAAAGGCTAAAAAAAATGGGGTCGCCCAGCTCGCCGGTGGTACAGATGCATCTCCTTAATTTTTTACTCCTGAATTTTTAGGAGCTGATTGACGCGATCTACATTGGAGCAGCTTCCAAGACTCCTACTTTTGGGGTTCCCCTTTCGGGAGGCAAATGAACGCGAGAGGCTATATGTTTGTTTTCATTCTGGAATGAAGACACAGAGCTGATGGACACAGGAGGGTTTACCTGAACGCAAAGTGGCCCAGAATAACAACGACAACTATGACGCGTGAAATGCCCTCTTCCAGCATGCAAAGGTCTCTGGCTACGTCGTAATGGCCACGTGACCGACGCTGTGCCGCCTTCCACGTCCACAGCTGTGGCCACTGCTCTTGTGTTGCTTGTTATTTTTAGCCCCCGGGTCCCCACACGGCTTGCCGGGCTTTTGGAGATGGCGCAGGACGACCCATCAAGAAGAGATTCATACCAGCAGAGCCGCTGTGCTTGTGGGACTGGCAGACACTCCCCGGCCTTATTTGGGTGTGTGTGGGGGGGGGGATCATCATTCTAGGCGCTCATTATCAAGGCTGGGGACAGACAGCAAGCTGTTCGGTCACACCACAAACTCAGCAGCCGCCTGTCATCGCAAGTTCCTTCACGTCTGCTACCAGATGTTTTACAACCTGGGTTAGTCGGTGGTCTTCTGCCCGCGATGTTGTGGGTGACGCGGGTGTGTGCCTTCTGATGACAGGCCAACCCGGAAGATCAGGGGATATGACACAATCAATGAGGAGATAACAGGATCCCGAGCAGCATTCCAACTGACCGGCCGCAGGAACATGTTCGCAAATAGTCTAAACAGGCATTAATCCGTAACAGAATGCGGATTTGCATGATGCACTTAAATCTTTGTCCTGTCAACACATTCCCCGTGGGACTTTTTCTTTTGATCCCTCGGCATTTTCAGTTTCACGGCTGTTTGTCTAAAACTCCTCTGGAATTTGTACTTCCTCTTTCTACAAACTAATATGTTTCCCACGAAAGGCGTGTCCCCATGTCCAGCGTGATTAGCGGCACACTGCTTGTCAACAGAGCCGAGTGCTAAGGATGACCGTGTGCCGTAAACTTCGGCCACGCTGGATGTTAGCAGGCCGAAAACACAAAGAGCTAGACAGCTAGAGAGCTACCCGTGTGCTCTCACAGAAAAGCGGTTCCAGGGACCAACTATGGCAGTGACGTGGGCGAGCCCCGGGCCATTGCTGTCCCACATTGATACGCCTTGCTAATTTCCCAGAAGCAAGAATTAGAAGGCCTTGAATTTTAGAAGCCATCTCCATTACACGTCCCCTGGTATGCGAGCACCTGGGAGGGCATGCTAATTCTTCTAACATGAAGTGGAGCCTTTGTTCCCACATTCCTACCAGCGCCCTGCGATGGACCAGCATCCCACTGGACCACTAATCCTTAGGCTGCGTGCTCTGTGGGACCTGTCTGCAACCCAGACCCAATGATCGCTAAAACGGGGGCTCTTAATGTACACAGAGGTGATTTTCTGCAAAACCATAAACCATTTGCACCAAGGCAATTAGTTGTCTTCAGGAATCCATGAGTCTAGGAACCCAAGTGTGTTCTGACGGACAAGTGAACCTTCAATCACCTTAAGAAGGTAGCCTTCATACAAATCCACAGGGACTTGGTACTGCATAAGAGATGCTTTTAGTAAGGGGCTTTCAAGGGGTTTAGCAGTGAGACCCGCACACTCCTATTACAGCTCAGCCTTCAGACGGACCCATTCACCTGGTACTGACATGGGCTCTGAGATATCACACCGGCTGCCCCAATGAATGGTGGCCAAGGAGAGCACTTAGCAGCAAATACCAATGAATCTATCAGCGAACAAAAGAACCTTTTCAAGCTGGTGACTCTCCTGGATGATGGCGGAAGGTCGCCCTGTGCTTCCATTTAACACCGCCAATGCTGGCCCTCTGTGCCGAGCTCTCCGGCAGGCTCATGCTATACCTGGTTGCCAGGGAAACTAGCAGAGGATAAAGCGTGGATGCAGCGAAGTAGCATTTGGGCCGAACCAACAATGTCCTGTTTCCTAAAACATCCTCAAGTTTCTGGGCTATGCTCCTGCTCTCCGGCCGAGGAACCGCACAACAGACCCCTTGTTCTTTGCCTGGTCTCTTGCTATTCGATGTGTATAACGGGGCAGCTAAACCACCAAGATCAGAACCGAGAGCCTGAAAACGCCACCGCCAGTAGAACCTTCTGTGGACTGCTAATGGCTAAACAACCTAATGAAATGCATGGGACCTGAAATCTCACTCCCACTTCATAACAGCAGCTCTTAGACCCCAGCTCGGTGTAACACATGTGAGGCTCTGACTTGGGGCTCGGCTTTCCCTGGTCAGCATACTACTACGTTCATAGAAAGTGAATAGAGCCAGAAGGCAAGGAAACACTTGACGTTTTAGTAGTAAGGCTTAGTAACGGTGTTTCCCTTCATAGCCAGAAAGGTGAGCGAGTGGTAGGATTTCAGGTTTCTGGCCAGCATGAATCACAGGGTCCCTCAGCACCACAGTCAGCAGGCTTTGAGTCTCTGGAAAAAAACATAGTGCTTTCATTTCTGCTCCACACGGTATCGTTTCTGCTCGTAGCCGGGGGGGGGTCCAGAGCAGGAGGGCTTCAGTAGGAAATGATTCATGGGATCTGGTTTTCGCTGGAAAATAGGATGGCCAGGAGGACGTCGGGGAGCAGCACTCCTGGTGATGTGTGGCCAGATCCCCAGGGACCAACGGACGGAATGCAGATGCCAATGCACCATGACTGCGGCAAACACTTCGATTACTGACACCTGTTAGCGGCGATCAGAGACCACTTTAATTGTGCTAATGTGATAAGCACGACTGCGATGTAACCAACAAGGGCGTGCACACAGCACCACCACTGCGGGGAAGCGGGCCCCGGAGTCCGCCATACGCTCGGCGCCCACGCACGACAGCAGGTGGGGCCGCCTCCCTCACGGCCGCGAGCCAAAGCAATTAGACACTCGCGGGAGGGGAGGCTGCATTGCCCCTTCATCCTGCCAGCATCGGCGAGAGGCAAAGGAAGGATTCTATCCCCCTTCACGGATAGCCGGTTAGATTGGCCCATCCTGCTGTTTGCACAGGCCAGAGCTGGGCTCGGGGGACTGGGCTAGTCTAAAATTAGCTGTAATAGGGGTAAGCAGAATGTTTTCCACGTGGATTTTTTTTTTACCTGCAAAAAAGCAAAGAGGAGGGCGGTCCCAATTTAGACACACATTCTGGACGAGAAGCCGCTGACACAGAAGGACATAATGAATCTGAAAAGGTTTCCAGGGTGCCCACAGGCCCCCGATGGCAAAAAGCCACAAAGTGACCAAGCTCGGAGCCCAGCGCATCCCCGGGAGCCTGGGCCAAGGACATTTTTACTGTCCAGAGATAAAGCATCATTCTGCAAACAAGATATGCGGCGCCCTGACCCGAGGTATTCTGGGTAGGAGAGCTTCATGTCGAGTGAAGTTGTTGCCACTTCTTTACCCCAAGCTCAAATGACCCGGAGGAAAACCATTCCCTCTGAGGAAAGCGGCACACACACACAGCCTGGCTGAAGCATTCTGTAAATGATACTCTTGTGTGGGGGCCATTATACCCTTTCGGGTGCCTGTCTCTGAAACATCCCGCCCCCCTTTGTTGTGACATGGCAGGTGCAGAGTTACAGGCCTCATGTCAGGCCACGGGGCGACGAAAGGGGCGCTTGGACAGGTCCCTCACTCTCCCAAATGCAGTGTGTTGGGATCAGAGCGGCCGGACTTTCCCCAAGCCACTTCAGACATTCCTCTGGCTGTACCCCCTTGAGGTAGGGACCCGAGAAGCCCCCGTGTTCTCGGTGATACCGCCACGAAGGGAACCGCAGCAGAGGCTCTGGCCTGCCGGCATGGTGTTCCTGCTTTGATAAGCATTCTGGTGGCATCGTGCCGCATCCCGCCAGCTCCGGCTTTCACTACCACACATCTATCCTGCCTTTGCTTGCAGATCATCTGGACAGCAAACTGGGGCTTGCCGGCTCTGCCTTTTCAGCACCTCAAGGCCTGGCTGCCATTAGCCCATGGCCCCCGACGCTGAGCTTTCAACACAGCATTTATTGCAAGGGCCCTCTGAGTCTGGGGGGCCAAACAGCCCCTGGGTGTTGAAAGGCGGGGTGAGAGCACAGACCACAGGGCCCAGACAGGGACAGGACAAAGACCTTTATACCTAACCATGGGTCTACATTAACAGTCCCAAGAATATAAACAAACTTATGCATTTGTAGGTTCTTCAAATGCAGATATATTTAGACTCATATACAGCCCCTTTATTTAAAAAAAAAATTGGGACTGACCATGAGAGCATGTCTTTATCACGACGGAAAATGCTGGGAACGGTTAGTATAGCTTCTGACTTAACAGCACGTGAGCGAAGTTCCCATATCTGTGTTAAACACAAAAGTGCCGTATTCGAAGGCGGGCCTCCCGGTGGGCAGTGCGTGTACACACAGCCGTACCCAGAGGACGAGCGAAAGCCGGGGAATCCGCACAGACCTGTCATTACCCAGCAGCTGGGAGCCACACACTGGCACAGGGGGCTGTGCCCTGTACGCAGAGGATGGAGGAGAGGAGAGGAGATGTCCTGTTTCTCTTATTATGTCTTCCGTGAATGTGGGTTTGGCTTCCGTTTAAAACACCGCAAAAAAAAAAGCAGGGATCAAAATGCAAGCACGGCAAAAAGAAGGCACATGAATCCAAAAGTCCTTACAAAGCTGAAAATGCTCCCGTCTGAGCATTCATTGAAGCTGTTTAAGGCGAGCACCTTCCTTCTGGGTTAAGGAACACTTCTGTTATTCGTTTGACAGATCGCTTCCTCTACTAAACCTTTTCTAATGTGTGATTGCTTACAGAAAGTAATTAAATTGGGCTTTTTTGGGGGGATTTCAAGATGTATCACTCAGCATCGAGGACTGGTGTACAAAAAGTGGCCAACAAGGGTAATGATGATACGTATAATGTTTGTGTTTCAGGGCTGCATGTATTAATGCCTCGCTGCACAGAAACCGTATTTTAATTGGCCTCGCCGCTTGGATTACGCTGGCGGCCCATGCCTGATGGAGCTCTGGCAGAGGGAGTGGACGGCGGGGGTGTATTGGGGGGGGGGATTACCGCCCGGCAGCTGCCCGCGTTGGGATGTGGCCAGCAAAAACCTGATAGATTTGGCGATGCCGTTCTGTGGCATGGCTTCCCCACCGAATGCGCCAAAGCGGGTCCAGTCAGGACGGCCATTTCAGGACACGACTGACCAGAGACCGCCGTATAGGAAGGCCGAATGCAAGCAGAGAGCATGCTGGGAGTCAGCAAACGAGTCCATACCACACCACATTCTATTCATCCATTCGCCACGCTGCACTCCGTCTTTTAACCAGTCAGGCACAGACAAGTTCATTCAACTAGCATTACAGCGCTATAGAAATACTTTATGAGCAAATTATATTTTCTGTTCATTACTTCCTTTGTATGATAATATTGTCTTGTTTTTAATAATATATTATTCAGATGGAAGCAGGATTTCGGCATGCGGCAGATAATTCGCTGTCTCGGGTGTCATGTTCCCTGGCATATCAGCCAGCCATCATCCAATATCGTTAAGAGGTCAGATCATTTCCTGGAAGGTACGGCCTGGATATGGGGGCCACCAGGCGCTGGAAATAACGTTTGGTTCTTCACGTCGGCCACTTTGGTTCGTGAAATATGCCGGGGGGGATTTAATCCGTCCGTCGGCGTGCCTGTTGCTCTCGTTACCTGCTCAGAGCATCTGTGCAGGGTTCCTGCAAAGACTGGAGTCAGTGGGGGGCCCAGAACCTCAGCCTGCCGCTGCAGCTGAAGCTTTACTTTAAACCACGAGTCCTTGAGGCTTGGCTGCTGTTCTTTTCACTGAGCAGGAGGAGTTTGGTGAGAGATGTGGGTCCTTATGTAATCCTACGGACACTGCCGTGTAGGAGCTGCGAGTAGCGTGCCACAAAACGCGGGGGCGGGGGGCTTCTGGACACGACAGGCACTGGGAATCCATCGTGGTGTGGGGGAACCGGAGGCAGGCCCTAAGCTGACACCGAAATCCGAGCGCCTCTGAACCAGGCCACGGAAAAGTGGGGCCTGACTCGGCAGGGAGTTCAAACTGCGGTGACGCTCTCAGATCTCCACTGTCGGGATTCTCCAAATTCCCTCGTAGCTCAGGAAACCCCAGAATGGGCTTGCGAGCACCCCTGCCGGACGGGGTCTCATGTTTCAGACACCGGTGCACAGACACGGAGCGAGTGGGCGGGGCTTAGCCAGAGCCTGGCAGTGATACATGGCAGAGAGCCTGAGGACTACCTCCCCAGCTCTAGCAGGAGTATCTGCCCCCCCCCGCCAGAGGACACATTCAGAGGGAGTTTGGTGCTCACTTACAGAAAGCTTCTGCCAGCTCTAGGCATTGTATGGACCCTCATGGGCCCCAGGGCAAAGTAACCCAACCCAAGTGAGCCCCCCCGCCTGCCCAAATCCATTGTCTGCTTCCAACACAGTCGCTGCATAACTGAATTTCATCCGGGGATTTTTAATTCAGTGAGGCCCTCACATGTCGGTGACAGTAGCTATCAGTGATATGCCCTCAAGCCAGAAGCCCCCTTATCACCTACCTCAGCCACCTCTATGTCACATACATGTCAGATAACATACATCCTGGATGTTATGTGTTACAGAGTCTGGCTAACAACATGTGCTCCCTGCCTGGCCATGGTTCTGAACAGCTCCAGTCTAACCTTGACAGATTTGACCTCTCAGGCAGCTCAAAGCAATGTTTGCTCTCTTCCCCGAGCCTCTTCCCATAATTCCCCTGGGCGGTGAACCACAGGTCCATAGGTGATGGTGAAAACGGGCAGGATGTCATTCTCCCCCTTAAGGGACACGAGAGAGGCGTGAAAACCATTGACCGTCTGCGGTCAGGCTGGGGAACAGCGTGTCCAAATTGGCAGACCAAAAAGAAAATAGCAGATTAGAGCCCCAAGGCTGGGTTATGGGGGGGTGTTATAGCTCTGGTGCCGGCTCCGTGGGGCTCGGGATGGGAGGCAGAGCTCTCCCCGAGTCCCACACACGCCATTGCTAAAAGTCACCGCGGCGTGACACACTGAGTAAATTTACACCTGGGCAGCAGGAGGTGGGCTGCCAACCTCCAAGGAGACTGACACCCACGGTGGGGGGGGGGGGGTCACGTCAGGCTGCTAGAGGACCAGTGATGTCTGAGCGAGACGTGAGAACAGGTAAATTGGAATGGCGCTTTATTCGGGGAAGGGGTAGGGGCGGATTCTGAAATCAGGTGTGTGGGGGGGGGGGGCTGTGAGCTTGAGCCCCATCACCACACCGCATGGACCTCCAGAAAGCCCCAGCTTCCCAAATTCCTCTGGGCAGTGTGAGACGGGGCAGGGCCAGGGCCATGGGTGCAAAACATCTGACTGCAACAGAGGCCACTTTTGTGTACGAGGCCTCTGGTCCGGTATGTGTGTGTGTGTGTGTGTGTGTGTGTGTCCTGTTGTGTTTCTGCACATTAGGAGGTCAATGGCCAAGAAAAACATACAAGTCCATCCATCCACCATCTGTGACCGCTTACCAGCTCTGAATCTCAGTGAATATACAACATATGTAATAAATATACACACACATAAGGTCTCGAGCCTGCATATACACAGGCAGCATACACTCCACATAAAGCCGCAACAGAAAGGGGGCCTGCAGAGGTGACCGGGCCCTGCACACGTCCTGTATGATGTCAGCTTTGCCACAGGATGGTGGGACCACACCAAGGAATTTACTCTGCAAACGGAGCGGGTCGCGGGTTTGCCCCGGTTACGGGCCCGGCGGTTAAACAGTGCTACGCCTCACGGTTCGTGGGTCGAGTCGGCGTGACATTTGGCTGCTTGAGGCTGAGGTCCACGTGGGAACTCGCCAGGGCCACTAAAGGTCACTGCCTTCCTGTGCCGGGCACTCGAGCAGACTCTAAGCACATCTCCCCCTCCCTCTCTTCCGTTTTCATGCTTTTTTTTTTTTCCCCAAAAAGGGTCATTTTTCCTTTTTGTAACACGGTAACAATTACTCACTGGGGACGAGTATAGGAAAGGTCAAAACAGGACGTGTGAAGAGAACAGCCCACACTAGGGCTGTACACGCGCTGAAAATATCACCCTGCGTGAGGTGTCACTCCCACAAGCCCTGTGGCCAGGACCCCCCTGCACCGGTGCGGGGTCCCAACATGCCCCTGAACCCGCTTTTAAGAAAAATGCACCTCAAAAATATTCTGCTGCTTGATTTAGATTTAAAATAAATCCCCAAATATTCTAACCATCGCGTCAGCGCATATGAAGCGTGAGCCTGACATTTTTAAGCTCTGTTGTGTAATTACCCGGCTGTAATTATTACATAATGATTCGGGACCGCCTCGGCTTACCCACACGTGCATTCATTACTGTTTTCAGTTCCCACTGCCGCCCAGAGGGGGCTGCATTGTGTGGAATTAGAGACACACTGAGCCCCCCGGGATGGAGGCATGTCACCGGTGATCCCCCCCACAGAAGTAATCCGTTACAGACAGAGGTGGAAAGTTCAGGTCCAGAGAGTACAAATCAAGACCAAGGTTTTGTTTCAAACGACCGGTTTGTTTCAAACGACCAGTTTGTTTCAACCAACCAACCAACCAGCCAGCCAACCAGTTAGCAGCTCTGTGAATGTGACTCTTTATATTCACCATAAAACCTTGGTGTGGATTTGGACTTTCTGGACCGGAACTTGTCTGTAAGCAAGTTCTGTGAGTAACTTCCCCAACTCTGCTCTCTGTGTGCTGCCCCGGGGTCTGACCGTGAAGCCGGGTCCCTCTCCACTTAAAAAGAGTGACCCCCCTCCACATCTTAAGGCCCGTTAAGGGGGGCCGAACAGCCCCACTGGGGCAATGCCGGTGACATGGCCTTACCTGTCTGCAGCAGGCCGGCTTCGCTGTCGGTGACGGTAAAATGCTTCTGGATGTCGAGGAGAACACCTGGTGGCAGGGAGGGGGACAGTGTCATTGGCGGCGGCGTGTGACGTCACAAGGCCTGTGCATGGCTGCCCGCTCTGCCGCGGGAATGCACGCCAGCATTACAGATCACGCTAATACAGCGGCTAACGCCATCGAAATTACCCAGCAGACGTGGATTAATAAGAGCACTGCCAAAAAACTGAAAAGAAGAATAACAGATTATGAAATAACAGTAACAGTCTTTTCTTCTGAAGAGCGCGGGAATTCCCCGGGTCGTTTATTTAGTTAAAATCCCCCTACAGGATGTTTACGGCGGGGCATACCGCGGTCACTCAGGCCGCGGCTAACGGCGGGAGCCCCGGCGCGCCGGCCCAGCCGAGGGTCGAAAGCCTTCCCAGAATGCCCCTGTCTCTGTCGCCCACCCTCCCCCACCCCTGGAGGGCGCTGCCTGAGCTCGCTCCCAAAATACAGCTGTAATTACACCGCACGTCTCAGAGCGGAAGAGGGGAACACCCGCTCGCGGGGCTGTATTTATACTCCACCGCGTAAATACCTGTGGGGAGGCGTCTGCAGGCCGTGCTAACGGGGAGGCGGGAGCCTCAGCCTTTATGCCTGTGATCGGAAGGCCGTGCATGCTGGGTGGGTGCTGCACGCTGGCCAGTCCTGTGCTCTGACCCCCCAGGTATATGTCTCAAGCAAGATGGCGCGGCCAAAAAGAAACATTCCAGTGTACCTACGCTGATACTGCTGCCAACGGCAAGTAAATGATCATTTCAGTGCTAGCTGATGCTACCCCCTAACACCCATCAGCCGATGCAAGCATTTGGAGGGTCTGTGGGACGCAGTGGCACATCGTTACTTCTTGTGACTTCCTTAAAAAAGTTACTTCAGAAAATAAAAGCAAGCTGATAAAGTAACGAGCCGTCATGGCGTATGAGGCAAACAGTTTTTTGGGGGGGATCCAGCTGTATTTCTGTATGTGATTCACACACGGGGAACAAACAGGCACCACAGGGCAGACAGCCAGTCGCTTTCATAACCTGATCGTCAAGAATGCTATCAATCAAAAGCAGGACCTAGGAATGGGATAGCCAATGGGAAAGATTTGTTCACGCAGAAGTGCATTCTGGGAAAAGGCCTCAGAGGCACTTCATAGGATGCTAATCAGTGAAATACCTGATGGCCTTTGTCTCTCAGAGCCACGGGGAAGGTCGGCCCGATTGTCAGGCAGGAATTCCAGCCCTGAGCTGCCCTCTGGCCTGGCTCTCAAGGACCTGCCTCATCCCCAGGTGCTGCCCTCCTCTCCCCACCCTGACAAATTTGACGCCCTGTCAGACAGGTCTTTAACATAGATGTAGTTATGGGTACCTTCTGCACAAAGGGATTAGCCCCCATGTGACCCATCCCAGGAGTGTCCCCCAGGAGCATAGTGAAAGCATGGAGATGGGAGATGATCACAGCCCAACTCTAGTTTGAGAATCACATTATCCTGTCTCAGCAAAATTCATCACAAATTAGAAGAATAATTGCCCAGTAAACAACCTGCCTAATACGCTGATTAATTAGTAGTATGATTACAGGCTTTTTTTTACCTGTGCATTTACAGTCTGAGTCTCGATTTAACCAAAAGTTTTCCAACACTAATTAAGCATCATCATTCGTGAATAATTTTTTATAACTATTTTTATAATTTATTATTATCAGAGGTATTTTCCAGTACTTTTTTTCCAGTAAGGTAAGTTTCAGGACAATCAGTATCGCCACATAAACGATGATCCCATCATGCGATGACTTCACGGCTCCTTTGAAATGCACACAAGTTCAGGCAGGTCTCTTAAATGCGAAGGTGAGAAATGCGACATGCGGGTGCATTCCAGAGTAGCACCACGCCCCAGGGCCACCACACAGCATGGCCTGTGCGCCCCGTCAGGGACAGACAAAGCAATCAGGCACTCTAAACGCTAAACACATGCCTGGGACAGGGTCTTTGGCAGGGAAGGCCTTTGTCCATCCTATCTGTGCTTGGCGCCCCTGTACCAGACCCGAGGAGGGTTTTTAGACCCACCCCACCCCCCAGTAGGGGTATAAGAAAATATCAAAATCTCAAAATGCGTACTTCACCATACTTGCGTTCTCATGTATGTTTTGCCGAAGCCCAGTTCCAAGTCTAAGAACAGAATTACAGAGGATGCTAAAAATCCCAGAATTTCGCTATTGCCCCTCTCCAAATATCAAGGATTCATCAGTTGCATTCTCTCCAAAACGAGAACAATCCCATAATCCATTGCATCCTAAGTTCGTCCTTGAGAGGCAGGTTAGCAAGCTAGCATACAGGTGCAGCAACGCAGCATCTTCAGTGGTAGTCTTTTGTGGTGTAATATCCCTCTAACAATGACGTGCCACTGATTTCTTTGGTTCCAGAACCGCAATTGTATTCTTTATTTTTATCCTTCGTTATCTTCGATAGGTATGTCCTTTATTTTGTAATGTATTTTGCCTGTATTTATAGTCTTTGTATACTTTAATCCTCAACATGGTGTTTGTAGGCTTCCTCCAAAAGATTAATTGTATTTGTACAGTGACAATGAAGGTATCTTACCTGAGACAGGAAGTGACATAAGGGTGCATTGCTAACTTTAGCATTAGCACACCTAGCTAACTAGTAACGGTACCACTAGTGGCTGAATCCAAAATAGTTAGATTGCCTCCCGAGGCACACAGAACTGAAGTTTGGGCTCGTTTTGGTTTCCACGTCAAAGATGGCACTAAGAGGATTAGCAAGAATCTGATTGACTGTTTGCGATATTGCATCACGTGTCCTGCAAGCACTTTATTTTTCCTGATATAGGCGAGTGTTTTGTCCTTTGCTCAAACCTGCTGTGATGTCACAGAGACTGTAAAAAATGCAAATGCAGATCTTACTATTGTAATTGCATTAAAAAAGCAAAATTTTAATTTTTAAATCAAATTTTATGTATATGGTGGGGTGTTCTTTACACTGTGACAGTTTTCCTAAAATTCTAAAGATTTAAAAAATCACAATGTTCTTACAGTATCACAATAATAGTGATATATTGAACAGTAACTCCCTTATCATGATATATGTGGTGTCACCAGAATCTTACCGATACGGAGCTTCACCCCTTATCACTGCTGGCCTTGGGGCATCCACCTGAGGTGGCCCCACCCAGATGGGAGAATGGGGGAGACCCCATGCCAAAAAGGGCACTGAGAGTGGGGGGGGGGTATCCAGCAGTCTCTCATTGTGGTGCGAGCCCATTGATTTTGACTGAACCAGCTGGCGAGGCCTGGTGCCACGGACCGTGAAGCTTGGCCGCCCCCCCACTAGGCAAAAGACCCCCGTGCCAGATGGCACAGCGTCCTCCTGGCAGCTCTGCCACCTGCCCCCGCCTGCCCACAAGTGTGCACGCAAACACACCCCCCCCCCCCACACACAAACACACACAACGCAGGCAGAAATGTCCGGGACATGTATGTGCATGTTGCCTCCACGCGACACTGTGACTTTGGCATTAATGACAGGGCTACATGCAGCATGAGCATGGCGGGGGGGGGGGGGGGGGGGCAGGGGGAAGCGGGGGGGGGGGCGGAGGGGGCCCGGCGGCAGCGCGCCGGAGGCGGGGGGCGGAGGGGAAAGGGGGAGGAGTTAGAGACGGACATGGGGCCGAGCTTCTGATATGAGGGGGAGGAGCCTGGTGGG
>JAODKM010000099.1:29854634-29872878 GCA_026780845.1 Petrocephalus sullivani | reverse complement strand
CCGCCGGTTGGGAGAATGGCGCGCGGGGCGCGCGCCGCGGCGGGGGGGTGGCGAGGCGTGAGGGCAAACCCCCCCCGCCCCCTCTGGGGGGGGCCTTTCCCCCCCCCCCCCCCCCCCCCACCCGGTGATTATGACACTTGGAATTTCCATTGTTTGTTTGTCGCCTAGTTAAGGAATGAGGAAAACATTTCATGTGGGTCAGGGGAAGTCCAAGTCCCTAAACCCCCAGAATGCTCTGGGGCTCCCAGCTGGCTATCAGCAGTCCCTGTGTGTTCCCTGTGATTGATAAGGTGTGTGGGGGGGGAGGGGGGAGGGATTTATCAGCTGATGCCCTGTCCACTCCTAAACGGGGGACACAGGCAGCAGCCTTTAGTGGGCACTGTGGTCAATTTTTGCTAAATAATATCAAATACAGTGTTTGTGAAAGAAATGAGGAAAACCAACATGATGTGACAGAATCCTGCATTTTCCAAGAGAAAATGGAATAAAACAGCCCATGAGGCTGTGGTGTGATGGTATCAGGCTAATAATCTGGTGTGTCAGCCAGGAAGCCACACAGAGCGTGCTCACAAGTGGCGCTCCCATTGGCTCCCGTACTGTCCCAGATGCTGGAGATCGGGATGCAATGGCACGGCCTCTTGTTTGCTTGCTGGCTTGCATCGTGTGCTTGTACTTCGGGGAGGGGGGAGGCGGCGGGTGCACAACGGCGCCTATTGATCCGGCAGGGGACACAGCTGTGCGGACCCTCTGACCCCCCCCCATTGCAGTATGGACCTCAGTCATCCCGACCATTCATTGCCCATCCTTGTGTCAGCCGGGAGAGGAATTCGGATCAGCCGTTAGGAGCCCACGGTGTCGGAGCGGATCGAGGGCGTGACAGACATCGATGACACACATGGCGGCCGGCAACAGCAGTCGTGTGTCGATGCTTAAACTTATCCATCTCGCATAAGTTATATAAAACTAAAAGAGACTAATCATCTGATGGACTGGCACCCATCTAGGGTGGATTCCAGCCCAGACTGGGGAAAGCGATGGATAAGGGCATGAGCGCAAATATAACTTACTTCCACTTCTCTGGCATCGAATCACACTGTCCAACTGGACCATGTACTTGGATCTTTTTAATAACCGTTACAGGCATAAAGTGCACAGACATGAGGGGACAGCCGGCCTCTTGCTCGACGTGGACAATTGATCACAGAGGGGGAGTGAACAACCTGATGGGGGGCTCACGACTCCCGAAGGGGCACTGGTGTGTAGAGAGGACTGCAGAGTCCCCCCCCACCCGCCAGGCTTTATGGGTCTGCCAGACTTTGAGTGATGTGGGAGCCAGTAAGCATCCACTTAATTAACGAAGACGAACAGGCGAGCCGAAGGAAGCGACGGCATGCCGGTTTGTGCGTCGGCAGGCAGCCGCGTTTAGCGCTAGTCATTTAGCGGGCTACGTACATGTGAGCAAGCAGGCCCAGCCAGTCACTGAAGCAACTGGGGCTTAAGGGCCTCGCTGAGGGGCCCAACAGCGACATCACTCTGCCAGCCCTGGGATCTGATCCAACAACCTTCTGCTGACAGGCACACTAATGGACTGACCGCTGGCACCTGACCCAATGGGTCAGTGGGAAAGCAGAGGGGGCAAGGTGGACAGGCTGTGATTCGGCGAGAAGCCAGGCTAGGGAGGGGGGCTTTATCATGCTGACCATGCCCGTCCAGGCCCCCAGGGAAGCCGACTTCCTTCCTAAAGTGACAAGCAGCCGGCCAGCCGGGACGCACCCCAACCCGAACGATAGCGGCCTTATCTCTGTGCCACTGTGGCTCACGGGGGCCTGTCAGGCGATAAGGGGGGGCAGCACCGCCCTCCCAGGATCAGCTGTGACTCCCTCTGTATCTGGGCAACATAGCTGTCCATACCCAAGCTTTACACGCACTTCACACTCGTGGGATGTGCACAGGCCAGGTCGCCCCCCTCGAGAATCCCCCCCGGAAAGGAGACGCCCCCTATAGCTGCAAATACAGAAGCTGTTTCTGACACCAAATGATCAGTTTTGTATAGAATAGGCCCTTTTACACATGTTTTTAATATTTTGTCTGAGTACTTTGAAAAATATGAAAATATTGATACTTTCCTGTGCAGAATTATTAAGCAAATTACTATTACTATTAAAAAGGACCTTGCAGAGAGCATAAAAACACAAAATAATAAAGTGCCAGTCAGAGGGATGCAAAACAATCGAAATTGTCAAATTTTGAAACATGACCACTGAACAATCTAGTGTTGGCCAACAGCCAAAGAGAATGAAGAAGCATGTTGAGAAAAAGACACAGATTATCCTCAAAGATCTGTGTCAAATTAATAGTGAGGTATCCAGACACCATTTAGAATCAAGTGCCACCATTTTTTAAAACTGCAATCTTAACCGAATCTCTGGTAGTACTAGATACAGTGTGCTGTAGGACATTGCTAAAGTCTCAAAGGCTGAAGCATGACCTCCACTCAATAAGGCACACAAGCTAAAACAATAAGGTTTTGTGGACATGTGACATGGGAGTGCCTCTTGATGAAGCAGGTGGATGGCCCGTGGTTGGACACCTTCTTCAAGGGCCATCAAGGTGGTGGAGTGATGGTGTTGGCTGCGGTTATCAGTGATGAACTTGTAAGACCTTTCTGACTTGCAGATAGTTAAACACGAGACCTACTGCCAATTTTTAGAAGATACCTTCTTCAAACACTGGCACAGGAAGAAGTCAGCAGATTTCAAAAAGGTTACCATATTCATGTAGGACAATAACCCTTCCCGTGCAGCAAAGTATGCCATAGATTTGCCAGGAAAGGCTTGAAAGTTGATCGAATTATGACCTGCCCCCTTTCATCGCCTAACTTGACCCCCACTGAGAACTGCTGGGCCTTGTTAAAGCATGAGACTTACCAAGTTAGCAAGCAGTACACTTCTCAGAGGAGCGTCTGGGAAGCGGTCCTAGCTGCCTCAGCTAATACAGGACCAGACCAAATCAAAAACTTGATTGGTTCAATGGACACCAGGCTCATGATGGTCACTGAGACGAAAGGTGGCTATTCAGGGCACTAAACTTGGTGAAGTGGGCAGTATAGAGCAACTGATAGCTTGGTATTCCTTATACATACTAAATAACAAAAACTATTTCTTATTATTATTTCTGTTGATGGTGAAGAGAGAAAATCCATGTAGTTTCTGGTTGCCTAATAATTGTACACATTTTTCTTTTGTTTTCATTTGTGAAAGTCAAATGTAATATTTTCTCTCTAGGTAAATTTACTTGGAGCAAAAGAAAACTTCTGAATTTATTTTATTAGTCTGGCCAACTTGCTTAATTATGTCCAGGAATAGTCCATGCCTAATAATTCTTAATAATTCTGCACACAGTGTATGTTTTGAACCAGTCAGACACAATGCCCTGTAGAGGTACAGTGTGGGCCCTGGGAAACTTGGGTCTTGGTGCCTGTCTCTGTGCGTTACTGGTTTCAGACACAGGGACTGGATATTTACGTGAATATCCCTGTGAATGGTTTCAGATGCACGTGCGAGATGTTTCCATGAACATTCCCGGTTTCAGACACAGCGACAGGATCTTTTCGTGAATATCCCTGTGAATGGTTTCAGATGTATCTGTGGAATGTTTCCATGAACATTCCCAGTTTCAGACAGCGACAGGATCTTTACGTGAATATCCCTGTGAATGTTTCAGATGCACGGGTGGGATGTTTCCATGAACATTCCCGGTTTCAGACACAGCGACAGGATCTTTTCGTGAATATCCCTGTGAATGGTTTCAAATGCACGGGTGGGATATTTATCCACAAACGTCACGGTTTCTCTCCATTTTTAGCCTGGTGAGTCATGTGACAGGCGTGTCGGATGCGGCGCCCCCATGAGGTGGACACTTTCCCTTATTATTCCCATTACTGTCCTCATGGAAACTTCTCGTCTCATCAGAGGAGACAGTCTCAGCCCTTTCATCTGTATTTATAGAGAGGAACTCCAGCCGGGCATCCTTCCTGCCTCCATCTTTGTCTGCTCCATAGAATGCTTGCCCCCGCAGAATGACTGAGTGACCCCTGAGAGCAGACATGGTAACCCGCTGCAAGGCTTGCCTGGGCGGGCCCTTCTGCCTTTGCCAATTCTCAGGACGCCAATTTGGGAAGGAAATCATGCCACCAAAACAGACCCAGCATGGCCACGGAGACCTTGAGGAAATGGTAAATGTGCAACGTGAACATTTAACAGCACAAACACAGATGGTTTCCACTTGGCAGCATGAACCATATGGGTGAAATGAGGCCTGCAGCCTCACTTTGATAATCGCCTTGATTAACTATGTGTGCCCCAGACATTGCAGACACTTGTATAGAGCACTGAAATGTGAAGTGGCCAAACACACAGGACGCAGTGCAGGGGACATCCTGGACAGGGTGCTAGTCCATCACAAGGCATAGGGCAGGGGACACCCTGAACGGGATGCCAGTCCATCACTGGAAACTGGACAGGGGCTTCCTCTGGAGGTCCGTTTAGTTCAGCTGATATGCTATCACAAGTTACATCATTGAATAGAGACAGTTTATTCATCTCCAAGCTTGGGAGTCACAGCACAAGCTCAGCAAGCACCGTGAGAACAATTTGAGGTTAAGGGCCTTGCTCAAGTGCCCAACAATGACATCCATGGGATTTGAACCAACAACTTCCTGTTCAGGGTCCTGACCCACTGAGCTACACACTGCCCATATACATTACTGCCATTCACAGTTTCACATGGGGGGTCACATAACAATGAGCCGTACATATGGGGGGTAATTCAGGCTACCGCGTTTGTCAGTGTTATGGGGGGGTCTGGACAGGAATCAGACTGCACCTCCTGCTTCACCTGCAATATCCATGCTGTTACTGGAGACGGCAGCGTCTGGGGGTCTGAGGAGTGCGTGTCATGGATGACCCCACCTCCAGCAGGCTTATTTTTGGGCCTGGTCACTTTTAGCCATAAGCAAACACCCAAGTGAGCAAGTCCATCAGCTCCATCAGGAACATCACAGATTGTTATGCTTAGCGTCCATTAATGGGCCCCCGTAACACCGACAGCGGCCAGGAGCTTATGGAGATACATGGAAGTAAGAAATGTTCTGTATTTTTCCTGTCTTTGGTCTCAGGGGGGCGATGCCGATACATAGTCAGCTGTTCCTGTTTCCAGCTGTCACCATGACGATCAGATCCCTTCCCCCAAATAAGACACCATGTCTTCTAAGTAGAGGTGCTGTGTTGCCAGGCACTTAAACTGGAGTGGGTTGATGTTTCCCCCAGTCAGAGTGTTCATCTGGGTATTTATATCTTGGCCTAAAGGAATGAGTTATTATTGAGGGCAGAATTTGGACAGCAGGCAGAGATGTCCCAGTTTATGAGTTATTAAACAGCACATTCTATGAATCTGAGTCTGCGTTTGGACCACTACAGAGGATTTTTCACATTTTCACGATCCGCTCAAAACATAGCAGAGATTCGCTTTGAAATACAAAGCACGGCCATCTTCTGACAGGTTGTCATTGACGTTGGTTGTTACTGTTAATACATCTGGGGGCACTGTGCTGTGAGGTCCACCAGGGGGCGTGCTTGCGCTCGCTCGTCTGGGCAGGCAGGCTCGGCTCCAGTCCGGCTGGGCCCTCGCTCAGGATATGCGACCTTCTGCCGTGCCAGGACTGCGGTGCACATTCTTTCCCATTCCCAGGGAGACAGTAGGAATGGCAGGCCAGCGCTGGGAATGGTTTAAGGACATGCTGGACAGAGGCTGGAGCTTTGGTCACAAAATCATGGAACACTTGGAATACACCCCAGCAACACAGTCAGATCTCCAGCCTTCACTTTTAGCCTGAACGCCTTTGCCTTTATCCTCCTATAGCAACAAACCAGCATCGGGGGGCGTAACAGCCAAGTGACCGCAGATGGGTGCGCACCATGCATATTATTAACACGAAAAACTTAAACCGACTGACTCTGTTCATAAGCATTTGCTCCACAGGAATGCACGTTTACCTCAGAGGGAAATCCAAAAAAGGATCTCGCATGATTTCAGTGCCATATTGTCCCACAGCAACAGAGCACCAAGGGAGCCTTTTTGTGCTGGGCTTTGCGAAGGTCACACACAGAAGGCTTTGGGGTTCATTTACAGTCTTAATGAGATTTGGAGATGAGGTCTCCAGGCCTTAGAGTTTCAAGCTGCAGAAGGAAGCTGCTGTTTTTGGACAAACACTATGACAGGAAGAATGATGCTGTGTGCAGGAACCGGGGGCCGTGAGGGGACAGGAAGCTCTGTCTGTTGCAGCCGCCCCACGTTACTTGCCCGCTCTCCTAAACCGCTTGCAGTTGGAGTGCTCTCGAGGGCCCTCCAGCTTCAAGTGGGGCGGCCCTTAGTTAATCTGCAGCTCATTAGTGCTCGTAACGCGACAAATTAATCAGTGTGCTCGCATCAAAGGTCTAGCGGCGCGAGAACAGCAGCTGCTGGCGGACTCTGCGGACTGGCTGCACCTCCTCTCGCCTCTGAAATAGTGCTGGGGGCTGATATAAATACCCCGGGTTCAGAGGTGGCCTCCGGGTGAATCGAGATGAATCGCGGCAGGAGACGCTGTCATTAAGAACATCCCAAAAAGCAAATTTTTCAAAATATATAATTTGAGCGGGTACATTTATTCGGGGGGGGAAATGACGAGGCCATCCACACCCCCGCGGAGCCGGACACTTCCGGTGACAGCAGTGTCACCAAGGATTAGAGCACGTGACCTGCCGGGTCACGGGGGCCAGCTGTCTGTCTGCGCCCGCTGAGCCGGGCGCTTCCCGACGCAGCAGAGGCAGCGAGATAGCGAGCATTTCTGCTACAGCCCAAAATACACATTTCTAGGAAAATGCGTCCGATGACGCAAACGGCCCTTTAAAGGGTGGAAGAAGCCTCTGATGTAAAGCTGTCGTCATCCCAGCTGGTCGAAGATAATGTGCGGAGAGGCCCTCTGCTAGAACGGGGTGCAGATAATGGAGATTGTCACGTTATCAGAAGCGGGCGGGGCTCCGGCCCATGAGGGCACGTGCACAGCCCCACGTCCGGAGGGCCGCACCAGGAAACACGCACTGCGTGGATGTAGGCCTTCCTCACAGCTCTGAAGGTTTATATCCCCCCAATTCTATAGGAAAGACGGTTTGAAAATACACACTGCAAAGACCCCAGCCTGAGCTGCTGCACGGCACGGGACTCGCAGCCTGAAATCCCGAAGCTGAGTTTGAATCCCAGGACGGCCATCGGCCCTGATGACCTTCTTGGCCTTTTCATGCATCTTGGTGCAGCGTCCCCTAGGAAAGAACACCCCACCCAACCCAAAAAAACATGGACTGGCCTGGCTTCACAGCTGCCTCTCACCTGCTTCCAGGGCCTCGCCCTTTTAATTTATTGGCCATTGTGGGGTCTTCCTGGCATCAGAGCCAGCGGGAAACAAACATGCATGTCTGTAAAGTGGCTTGCCGTGGGCGACAATGCCTATTGTCTGCTAATGGCGGGATAAACCATTATGGGGGAGCAGAGGGGAGGGGAATACAAAGCTGGCCCGCATGGTCGTCACTCAAGGCCTGGAAAATTCCACGCTCAAGGTTAAAAAAACAGGCACACGGACGAGAAGGCTGTGAAAGACATCGAAAACAAAAACAGAGCAATTTTCGAACATGACGATAACACCACGTTGGTCTTGGAATTCCTCACATGTCATTACCACGACGGAGCAGCAGCTTAGCATTTTTGTTCTGGGGTGGCAATTACGGGAACTCCAAACTGATCAGCGTTGGACAACCAGGGGGGCAGTGTGACACAGGGCCTTTTGGGCCAGCGTCAATGGGCCCCATTACAGGACCAGGAGGGAAATGTTTCAAGGGTGGGTGGCATCGATTTCTCAAAAAAAAAACACTTTGGTAAAAACTTTGCAGCCCCTTATAAAGGCTGCCCTTATGTGTGGCTCAGTGAGTTTGGACCCTATGTCTGGGATCGGTTGTGAGTTCAAATCCTAGAGTAACCAGAGTGATGTCATCACTGGACCCCAGAGCAAAACCTATAACTTCTGTTGCTCCAGGGATTATCTTTCTCAAAAAAAATGCATTGGTTTGAATAAAAGTAAAAATAAAATAGGAACATTTCTAATGTGAAAAGTTCAAAGGTGTGTCCTTTGTGGACTCATAAAATATGAGAATAACTAAGGTGCTAACTGTGTGTTAACCATGATGGTAACTGGTATTCAAAAACCCACTCTGCAAAATGATGAATGTAGAGATGGTAGCAGTGAGCCCAGAGCCTCTATCAGGTCATGAACACACACTGGGTCTAGAACCCCAAACCCTAGAGGTATGCACCAATAGTGCCACCCACAGGGCTATCATGAATAATATGTCACTGTTTATAAATGTTTAAATGACACTTATGCATACATTGAATTGTTATAAAAGAATAAGTGTTCTTATTGGTCTACATCAGGGGTGTCAAACTGCAGTCCTGGAGGGCCGCAGCCCTGCACATTTTTGGGGTTACCCTCATGTAACACACCTGCTTCAGCTCCTCGTGCTAATTACCACACAGCTCTTCCGCTCAACCGTTTGTGGTGGAACCGGGAAAGAAGTAAAGTACACAGGGCACCGGCCCCCCAGGACTGGAGTCTGACATCCCTGGTCTACACTATAAGTTTTATTAATTTTTACATTTGGCTTGTTACACATTATCCTGGCAGGCAGTATTTTCACCAATGTACTTAAGTGGGAGGAAAACAGCCGGAAGTTAGTGATTCACATCACTATCATGTACCCTCGGGTCCCGCTAACAGATTAAACGCTGCCATCATTTTCCGCACGGTGGCACAAACGTCCTCGAGATACACCCGCCGTCACTCGGCAATCTTTTACTGCAGAACACCGCCACCTGGTGGCGGGTCCCCAGCAGTGCCTCCACATGTGTGTACGGCATCACACTGCCTGGTGTGTGATCCTGTGTAGCAGACGTGGGTCCTGGTGACAGCGCTGACCTTACTTTCCTGGCATATGCTACTGTTGCCCCCAGCCTGAATAATAAAGGGTAGAACAGAGTCAGCAAATCAGCCATCTGCCCTGGGCTTACCAAGAGGCCTGAAAAGTCACCACCTACGTAGCCAGCTGTACACCACATTCCTAAATATTCAGTTATTCCCATTTTTCTGTAGAAGTAGTGACTAAGCTGACAACAGAAAGCTGGCACCAATAATTGTGAAACTACGGGGTTGAGTTATTTTGAGTTTCCAGTACATCAAGTGCAAAACACGACCTTAAACATATCAAACGCTTCAAACATCAGCCGTAACGGTATTTCGTCTTGGTGGTATTTTGTATTCATTTTCACTAAGGGTGCCAGGAAGTGAGTAAGAGGGGCGGTATGTGGGTTGGGACGCTACGTCTGTGATCGGAAGGTCGCTGGCTCAAGTCCCCGGGTCTCAGGCAGAGTGATTTTTACCGTTGGGCCCCTGAGTGAGGCCCCGAACCCCCAGCTGCTGTAGGCTGACCCTATTGTTTTGGATAAAAGTGTCTAAGAGAAAAAATCTAATGTAAATAAAATGCTATTCAAATGTAAATTATATTACAATAAGACAATAAGCATAACAGGGAGGCCACCGCTGTAAATGCACATTTATTTAAAACGACAAAAGTGAAATTTTGCAGGGAAAAAGCTAGCCGAGGTAAATATTCAGTGATGACGAAGCATGCAGATTAAAATCGGGCCAGAGCAGCACCGGAGAGCCCAGAGCTGGTGGGCAGTTTCGGCTTTAAGTTAGCCCCTCCCCCTTTTTTACCGGAACCACGCTTGTGCTGCCCACATGGTTTGCAGAGTGGGGGGGTGAGGGTGATGCTTTCCTGCTCCTGCTCACACCTCGCAAGCCGAGTCGTTCACCACCCGCAGCATGAAGAGGAGGACAGCTCGCATCCTTTTTGAGAACGTCCCAGAGTCTTTCAGACGGTGTATGGCGGACCATCGATTCTGAGGTGCGACGGACGTGCAGCATAGACTCGGTTAAATGAAATTTTAAAAACACATTAGAAACACAGGAAGCACCGTGGGTGAGGCAGTTTCCTACACCGATTACAGGCAGAGGGGTGACGGCTGCACCACCCTGCAGGTCAGTCACTGGAGCCCCACGGGGGGACCCCGGTATGACAGTCACCCGCTCAGGTGGCCGTTCCAGGCTGAGGGTTAGGGTGCGAAGGTGTCCCTCCTGAAAGACAAGGACATGTCCATTTAAACACCCCACTCCCAGGCAGGGCCTGGATTTAACAAGGAAGCTGGCCCTCGTGCTGAATCTAAGATGGTCCATGACCTTATGACCAGGTAAGGTGCCTCATTCGGGACTCCCTGAGCAAACGCTCATTCGACATGAAGTCAAACCAGCGGTACCCAAGGACTCTCTGAAGAGACGCCAAAGAAGCCCAGTCTTTGTCTCTACTGACTTCATAGGGAGAGTCACCAGAGACATGAATGTTGCTGTTAAGGTACGTGAACCTCTCGACATGGTGGACATTCTCTCTGCAGACAGATACACTGCTGATGGCTGTGGCCAAGAGGTTTTTACAGGCCTGGATCTTGGTTTTTATCCGGGACACTCAGACTCCTTGTTCATTCTCTCGAGAGCCCCGATCAGAGCCTCCATTGACTCTGCTAAGATCACAGCATCATTGGCAAAGTCAAGATCAGTGAATCTTTCTTCACCAACAGAAGCTCCACAGCCGCTGGACCCCAGGACCCCACCCAACACCTAATCCGTTGCACAGAGTAGGAGCAAGAACACACCCCTGACCTCCAGCAACTTTGGGGGATCCGGTGAAGTCTCAAGATGTCCCGCAGGGCTGCTTGATCGACTGAGTTGAATGCCTTATCAAAATCGACAGTCTGCATAGAAACTCTGTTGATATTAACGTGTGCTCAATAAGAACCCTCAGTGCCAGGATGCGGTCGATGGTAGACTTCATAGGCATACAACCAGACTGCTCCAGTCGCTGGCAGGCAAGCTAGTTATCACAAATCCTACCGAGGATAATCCTAGCAAGGACCTTACCTGGCACTGACAGCAGTGTTATTCCCCAGTAGTTTGCCAAAATTTCGCTATGTAAGCATGTTGAGAAATAATGGATTCAAACCCCCCCCCCGGACTTCATTTGCTACCAATCAGACATGTAGCCAAGTAGCAAAGCCTCCCTTGAAACCTGTTGGTCGGGGCACCAGACACCCCCAAAGATTCATCTCTGGCTCCGCTGGCAGAAAGGATGGGTGGCAGCAGATGACCATGGAATAGAAAGGCAAAGCGAGGGCGAGCGAGCATGTCACAGTGCGGCCCGAGGCAGGATCGCAGGCGGGAGCTTCTCATAAGAGCAGGGGGGGTCATGTCAAGTCATATAATGGATTGGGACAAAGCTATACGTGATATGCGGGGGTGGAAGTCTGCAGTGGCCAGGACTGGCTAATCATAACATGCATCCGTGCACGCGGCATGGGAGGATGTAGTGAGTGGGACTGGCCAATCACAGAATGCAGCTGTGTAGCTGGTGTAGGAGGGTGCATCGGGCAGCATTTGCAAATCACGCCATGCAACTGTACAACCGGTGTGGGAGGGTGTAACAGGTGGGATTAGCCAATGACAGCTTGCAGCTTAGCAACTGTGCAGCTTGGTGTGGGAGAGTGTAGGTGGGACTGACCAATCACAGAATGGAGCTGTGCAGCTGGGCATGTAGTGGGTGGGACTGGCCAATCAGAGCGGAGCAGGGAAGTGGTTAGCAGGTGGGACTGACTAATCAGATTGCGGTGTGGGATGGTGCAGTGGGTAGGATTGGCCAATCAAAGCAGGGCCTGAGTGGGTGTAGTGGGTAAGACTGGACAATTAGAGCAGGGGACTCCTTACCTGTAGCCAGCAGCTCAGCGTTCTTCCGGTCATTGGTGATGTACAGAGAAGTAAACAGGAAGAAGAGGCCACCCAGGATGCCCACAAAGGGGCAGAGGAGGAAGCTGTACTCCAGGCTGCGGAACCGCCAGGTGAACGAGTCAGGCTGGTAGCTCTTTATCCAGTCAGACAGCTGGGCGAGAGAGGGCAGGTGGTTAGCATGTGGGCAGTGTGCTAGCCCCATTAATCACTGCTATACCCTAAGCACGGATTGACCATATTCGCGCATTTGCTATTGGTTTGCCCATTGTCAGGTGCGAAACGCTGTACAAAACGATAGCAGTAACTCTACCACAGAAACGTACCAGTCCCAGGAGGTAAGGACTTCCTGCGTCACCAAAGAGGTGGCAGACCGTGATCTGCAAGGCTTCTGCCGTGGCCCTCCGCGTGGGAACCACCACGTACTGCAAGGGAGCGAGAGACAAGTTAAAGGGCAGATTAACAACGCTGCATTTAAGGGGTACCTTGCAGGGCGTGCTGTGAGGGCTGTGTAGAGAGCTGCAAGAGGAGCTGCAGCCTGTGGGTGAGCTTTTTTGGTGCCTGACAAGCATGCCGAAGTGCAAAGCCCCACATTTACATGTATCGACTTGGCAGGGCTTTTGGGGAGGCACGTCTTAGCAGCGGACCATCTGCGGCCTTGCTCTCCATCTGGACGGAGGTCTGAGATGGAGGGATGACTAAAGAAGAGCACCGTGACTCAGAAGGGCGGGATGGAGCGTACCAGCAGGATGTCCGCCAGGATCGGCCAGCTCAGGGAGAGTAAGGTCTCCCCGACGGCGATGAACACCTGACGGGGAGAAGCAGAGATGAAGAAGCAGCATGGAACCCTAATCCAGAACCCAGAACCCCAAAGCTCGCCCTCACCTACCCAAATCCACAGAGACTACGTCTTCTGCGATGTGTTGTGAATAATACTGAATAAATGTTTTTTTAATTAGTAAATATGAAGCTGGCAAACAGGAACGGCCTCGTACCCGAGCCGTACCACAAAGCATGGTTCCGCATTTCAGTCTGTGGCCCCTAAGTTATGGAACGGATGTGTTTCGCCCATGACCATTTTAGTTTTTCTTTTCTTTTTATTTATTTATCTGTGTGTTTTTCTCTGTCCTCCGATGCCTGCCTTGTTTTTGGCTGTTTGCACCTTTTAGCAGCCTTACACAGCTCAGCGCTCCGTGACTGCCGTCTGTGATAGGCGCTCCCTTCCCGTTACATTAGCAGCAAACGCTTAGCAGTTGCTTGTGTAAATGTGCAGTCTGTCTAGCTGTTCCATAGTACTTTTCTACGTAGGAGGTTAGATACTTTCAAGCTCCAGGCTATGAGGAATGTGTTAATTATGATGAATAATATATAGAATAGGCTGTTTTTCCCTTCAGATAATCAATGCTTATTGACACAGATCACTCATATCTCCGCGGTTTCGACCAACCGGATGGTTGTGACGCCACCATCTCGGTTTTGTCATGTTTTTGGTCCTGCCTACTGCGGGTACGGTCTGGGTACGGCTCACAAACTTTGCGCATGATTCAGTTTGCGGTACGGGTCAGGTTCTGCTCAGTTCCTGGTGGCAGTGAATAGGTGCTATAGGTCCTACCAGTGCTGGCTTTCAACAGTTTTTACATGTTACATGTTTTACATGTGAACAGCCTATATGATGAGACCCCAACTTAAGGTCCTTAAATGGAGCTGCAATCAGATGGTCAGTATTCTGGCCAATCACCGAGCCGATAGGCGCATGCAATAAATATAGTGGCGTTAAGCCAAAGGCAAGATGGCGGCCGGCTGGCAGGCGGGGCTCACGTAGGAGGCCGGGATGCTGACGTAGGCCAGCACGATGGCGAGGAAGAAGCAGGGTGATGAAGTGAGCATGCCCACGGCGCAGATCAACGGATCTATGTGCGGCACGCGGCCTTTCAGCTTCCGGGAGGTGCTGGATCCGATGAACACTCCCAGGATGCCCGTCACCACGGTGATGCCACCGAAGGCTAGGCTGAGGAGGTATGGGAGGCAGAGTGAGAGCGAGATGGGGGAGCGGCAGAGTAATGGTACGGCCGTGGCGGATACCTGTCTGAGGGGGCGCACTCATGCTCTGCACACGGCTGGCCGCCCCTCTGCGATTCCCGCACCCTCTGTAGAAAGATGGGGGTCCAGAAGGCCAAGGCCCCCGTCACGAAGGTCATGGCCGTCACCCCCAGTGAGGAGAGGATGAAGCTGCGACTGTGGGACACGCACAGTGGCTTGCCGTCAGCTCTGAGCCCACCGCAAGCGTGACAGAGCCGCCAGAGGCCGGGACCGGGCCGCCATGGGCCCGCAACTCGCTACTGACTTCTTTAAGAGGTACTTGATGTCCTCACGATAGGACGTATGCTTGATCTCTGCGGCTGCGTGGGCTTCTGAAGCTCCCCGGGCTGGGTTCGAGACGAACAGCAGGATCAGGACGAGGCCTACTACGCCTAGGATGGGATTCAACTGGAATGAGATGGAAACATGAGTACTACTGACCCCCCGCCCTACTGGTGCACTGTCCACTAAGGCTCCCCCCAGAGATTATAGAAGGAACTGCACAACATATAAATATAAATATTTCAGCCTCAAAATTAACAGTAACTTAAGACTACAAACATCAAACATTGTGGCATATTTTTTCATAAAAAGCAACAGTAAAGTATTTAGCTATAATTTCCAAAACCTTTTAAATATTAAATGATATTTTTACTGTTATTGTATATAAAAAAATACTATAAATGGAGGTCATATCAGCTATTATATACAGTGGAGATGCAGATATAAATAATAAGTTGATTTTGTAGCCAAAATAATCATCGTTAGACCTATAAGTGAGTAAATAAGTAGCCAGTACTCTGAGTATTATCTTACCCGTAGTGCCCAGTGCCAGTCTTCCGTCTCGGCGGCAATAGTATGTCCTATTATATACCCCAGGCCACTGAGGAGACAGAGGAAGCCTCACTCACAGCTGCTGATGCACATGCTCCAAATCAGTAACGAATTATCAGAATTGGTGACAGGCGATTGGCCTGGAATGGCGGGCAGACTCACCATCCCACGGGAATGAAGATGTAGAAGAGCGAGATCATGAGGGTGCGCTTGGGTCCGAAGAAGAGGTCCCCGATGATGGTGGGGGCGATGGTGCAGTAACTGGCCTCCCCGATGCCGACAAAGGCTCGCGTGAGGAGCAGCACCCAGAAGTACTGCCAAGACCCCCCCCCCGCCATTTCCGTTACGGAGCTGAACCCTAATGCACTAACCCTAACCCTAATCCTAACCCTAACCTAACCCTGAGCCCTAACCCTAACCCTGCCTGAACATGCCGCAAGGGCAGAGCATCTAACATTTAAAGGTGAAAAACGGCTGAATACAGGTAGTACTTAAATTATATATTATAAAAAAGTAATGGTCCAATTCAGATGTAATTTGGTACGCGTGCAGTGCAGCGATGGGTATGTAAGTGATTTGATTTGCAAGGAGCTGCCACATCTAGTCACCAGATACAGAGGATACTTAGTCGACGCATTAGACAGCATTACCAGCACTTGACGGAGCTTCATAGGGGTCGCATTGTGGGTCATTGTGAGGTTGGGTGGTCATATGCTGGTGGGGGGGGGGGGTGATATGGGAACAGCAGTGTGCCCATACTGCCATTTGAGCTGATATTATAATCATTGCTATACAGTCACACGACCTTGTGCAGATTCATTGCATTTCCACCACTCCGTCTGTGTGCTTAACTTTTTTTTGTCACTGAGTGTATTAATGATCATACAGGAATTGTTTGCACTATATGAATTATTCCATGACTCTATATTCAGCCCCGTAACGTTTGTCCTGTCATGAATGTCTAACCGCGGGTACAGGAGGAACAACTTTTAGTTTCACTGTGAATTGCACATGGTTGAGATGACAATTAAAATATTGTTGTCGGCCATAGTAAAAAATGCCAGTCAAAAGTTTGGACACACCCACGCATAGAAAGGTTTATTGCATTTCAGAATAATTGATAAAAACTATCAAATAACAGCTCTGTGGGATGGGACTCAGAAGGTGGCCAGTTCAAACCCTGGGTTGGCAGAGTGATGCCACCATTGAGTCCCTGAGCAAGGCCCTCTGCCCCAGTTCCTACTGGGACTGGCTGATCTCTACGCCACTTTCATGAGGTGGTCTCCTGGGATGCTTTTCCAGCTGTGCTGAAGGACGTCCCACATACATGCTGAGCTCTCATTGGCCACTTTTCCTTCACTCTCTGGTCAAACTCCCCCAAAGCCATTTCTACTGTGTATAGCTCAGGTGGCCGGGTCATGTGATGTGACACTATCACTCTCTTTTGTAGGCATCTTGGCGTGTCCAAACTTTTGACTGATAGTACAAAAATGTGACAGAAACATTTTAAGGCACGGACAGTAATACACAGAGAAGAGAGAGACAGTAATGCAACAGAGTGGCGTGGCTGTAAAAATGAAGGGCGAGCAGCTGCAGGCTTGGCCTCACCTCCTGCGTGATGAAGGAGCTTCCCAGGGTGGTGAGGATCCACAGGGCCAGGCCCACGCTGATGATCAGCTTTCTGTTGTAGCGGTCGCCGAGGTAGCCGAACACAGGAGCCAGCAGCAGGAAGCTGACGATAAAAACTGCAGAGAAACCGAAACGTGTGGCAAGCCGCCGCACCCACAGCCGCCACTCGCATGACGAAATAACTGTGGCTGCATGGGTCTGGGGGGTTAGCAAATCGCTACCTGTGCCAGAACAGGGCTGGCAAGAAGCGCATTGCTCAATGGTTCCCGTGCAACTCTGCAGCTTCGTGTTCTCAATCAGCGACGGAAATCGCTGTTTTCATTTCCTGTGTACCAGCACAGCAGCACAGTCCCACACAGTGGGGCGCAGAGGGTGCAGATTACTGAACCCTGCTTACGGAGTAGAACAGAGATACTTTATTCATCCCCGGGGGGGAAATTGTCTTTTCACCTATCCCAACCTGCTCTCTATGGCGTCGGTCTGTTGACCCTGGAAGTCGAACCCTGAGCTATACATAGAATGACTGCTCTTTCCGGCACCGGCCTCACCTGTCTGCAGAAGTCCAGCCCAGCTGTCGTTGATGTTGAAATACTTCTGGATGCTGTCAAGGATGCCTCGAAACCAAAAGATGAAAGCCAGCCTAGAGTTACGGCAGAGCGGTGGCGCCCCCTACAGACGGCTCGCGTATCAGCATGGGCCTCACCGGCGATGGTGTAGCGGTCCATGTAGTTGAGCAGGTTGACATAGCAGAGTACCCCCACCACGGCGTAGGAGCGCTTCGGTGTGATGACAGCTGACGGCGGTGGGGGCGGAGCCTCGTTCTCCAGGGACCCATAGGGCACCCCAGGAGCCCCGCCGAAACGCAGGCTCGACCTCTCTGGGGCCCAGCCCGAAGGGCCTGAGCGATCCAGCTCCATGGTGGCAGTGGCCGGTCCAACTTCCCATAGGAGAGGGGAAGAAGACGAGAGTGAGGCATGCAGCTTCCCCTGACCGGACCAGGGCTGCGAAACCGGCTGATCTGCATCGGCACAGATGTCCCACGGGGATCCACCAGTACCAATGAGACTGAAACCATGGCAACAGCATCCGCCATCCGACGCCGGGGTGCTAGCGCGACCTAGCAGCCCGGTCTGGAAATGAAAACTCTGGGCTGCACTTGTTGAAAGCTAAACAGCTAAATGCTGAGTGGAGGCCTCCACCCAGCCGGCATCGTGGACTGAATCTTAATTCAGTGTGTGAACAGCAGTCAATTGGCAACATAGTCTGAGTTCTAACAAAAGTACAGTACTTCAAAGTGTTGCTTTTACACTGGTGTAAACCGGCACTGAATGACATCACAACATGACGTGATTTTGTACTGAATTCGGAAAATGGCTGTAGTATTTTATATGCGGTGCAAGACGTGCAATACTAATACCAACATCATATGTCATGCCCATGCAACTCTTACATCACTAGTCAGCTAGGCGATCAGCCTTTTTCATACCTTCACACTGAATGAACATTGTAGCACAGGGCGTTTAAAAGTTTTGCTAAAACTTTTTTACTCTGTCTTTGCTTTGCAATTTTAATGATTGTTCCTTTTTGAGTTTTTATCTAGCATACATTTTAAAAATCAGCTTTAAGTTTACCTCCGCTGCTTTTGAGACGATAACACAATGTAACGCAGTTTTTGTTCCTGGCTTCCAAGTGTTATATTTCAACTGCTTATGTCTGAAGCCTATC
>JAODKM010000099.1:29801100-29816095 GCA_026780845.1 Petrocephalus sullivani | reverse complement strand
TGGGCAAGCCGGAAAAAGAAGGGAACACTGGTAAGCCGGGTCATTGTGGGGGAACCCCTTAGAATTGGGGGCTTTTGGTGCCCCATGCCTGCCCCCCCCCCCCCCCCCCCCGATTCCAGTGCTTCTGCTGGCGTACATGAAAGGAAACGCCAACCTGTGCCGGGCCATCGTGAGGTCCGGCGCCCGCCTCGGGGTCAACAACAACCAGGGGGTCAACATCTTCAACTACCAGGTGGCCACCAAGCAGCTGCTCTTCCGGCTTCTGGGTAACATCTCGTGACGTCTCGTGATACTTGTGCTAAGCTGGAGCTGGGATATTGGTGTTTGTTCTTTAGAGGGGCTGATGGAGTTTGATCTTTCTCTTTCCTTGGAAGACATGTTGTCTAAGGAGCCGCCATGGTGTGACGGCTCTAACTGTTATGAATGCACAGCGAAATTCGGCGTCACCACGAGGAAACATCACTGGTAAGGACTGAATTCCCGCGTCAGCTTACTTTTAGAAACATGCCAAAGATGGTGTGCATAGGGACGACTCTCCTATTGGCCAAAGATGGTCACCTGATCTCCAATGTGACCTTCCCCAGCCGTCACTGTGGCCGCCTGCTGTGTCACAAGTGTTCCTTGAAGGAGATCCCCATCATCAAGTTCGACTTGAACAAGCCCGTGCGCGTGTGCAACATCTGCTTTGACGTGCTGACGCTGGGTGGGGTGTCCTAACGCCCCCCTCCCCCTCGCCATCACTGCCACCGCCTTCGTGCCCGGGTCATGGCCGGGGAAGCCCACTGGGAAGCCTGGGAGAGGCCCACTGGGAAGCCTGGACAAACTTCACTCCGCTCATCTGTCCCTTTCCTTCATCGTTTAGTTTCCCACCGCCCAGTTTTTCAGTTTGTGCATTATAGTGGATTTTCAAGTAGTATGTTCTGGTGATGAAAGTGTAGTGTGAAGAGAAGAATGGGTGAAAGTGCGGCAGAGTATGTGCGTAGGGCTTATCACCATCACTCGTGATTTTCATGAAGAACCCATTAGCGTGGAGACCAGCAATGCGCATTTCTGCTCCGGACCGGAATCCTAAGTAGTGTTGATCAGTACGATTCAGTAATGTAAGGCTGGGTTCAGCAATTCAAAAAACTCAATTCCAAGTAAGAAGGACTCTTATCGAAGTCCCAATTTTTATGAAACTTGACGATACTTTGAGTGGCAATCTTCAGCGCACACTAATGTAGTAGCAAATGGTCACTTTTACCGATTAAAGAACACTCCGCCTTTCCAGAATGTTATGGATGAAAGCTTCACTAGAATGCAAGCGTCGGGTACGGGAACAATCTCTGCTTACCACAGTGAGCTCATCTGTTCTGTGCAGAACTACTCCTTTTAGCCATTTAATCACTAGATACTAAACTAGATGGTCTACTGTGGACATGTAGTGTATACGGTGAGGGAGGGCGACACCGTCCCTCATTGGGTAATCTTCCGAAACGGAGCAGGAGCTGCACTCGTGGGAAGTCAGAGATTAGGTACCTGGACGACTGAGAAACACTTGGCGATCTGTCATGTTACCAACAAAACAGATTCTGGTTTTGATTGAATACTAAGAGCTTAATGCATATGCATGAGCTTTCTATATGGCACATTTAAAGAATCATTTTCCGATTACCAAAGGATACATTCCATTTATTACAGGATTTCTTGCTGGACCTTGATTTCAGTTACTAGCTAAATTTTGACCTGAATGCCATTAACATGTTATGTATAATCTAATGTTTGCTATACCATTATTCAGGCTTCATCAGAACTACACCATGTCTTACTAGTTACTTTAGAGTTTAGAGAGGCTGTGATCACGGTCCATGGTCCGCTCTTTATTGATAAATTGTACAGATAAATGTATAATATTTTTGACCACTATAACTGTTTTGTACTTTATGCAGTTTGTGCTTTTTGTCAATGTGACAAACTTAAAACCTTGCCTCAGTTAATCTTTTATGCACATTGTATCGTATCTGTACGCTCAGATATTTAGCCTGTTTCTTTCTCTCGGGAGGACAACTTTGCATAAAGGTCATCAAAAAGCAATATGACCTATGTGTGTAATCATTAAAAGTGGGGATGGGGGGGCCTTATTATATGGTCAGATTGCATATACACTTGCAGAAAGAGCCCTGAGTACCTGAGTGCCTTACCCCCTCCTAAACTGGTAACTCCACCCATATTTATCCTTACACTTTTTTTTTACATGTTATTTACCTGTTATTCAGTTATCACTTTTAAAAATCATTCATTGCATTAATTTCCATGGTCAATCCAGACGATTATCACTAACGTTAATGAACTGGAAAGGGTGATCATCTTATTTCAGGGGTGTCAAACTCTACACATTTATGGGTTTACCCTCATTTAACACCCCTGATTCAACTTCTTGTGCTAATTACCACACAGCTCTTCAGCTCAGGGAAAGAACTAAGCTACACAGGGCGCCGGCCCTCCAGGACTGCAGTTTGATAGTTAAATCTGAAACCACATTTCTGTATCATAATTTGAACTATCATGAATTAATCCGAGACCTACAAAATACTTTGCGTGTTGCATTCACTGTACACATAATGGCGCAATAAGAGAACCGTTTCGCTGGGGAAACTTAATAAAGCGCGGTGCCGCTCAAAAGCTGCGGACGGCGCAGGATTCTGCGTGCGGCGGGCAGCCTTCGTACTCCTGCAGGGCGGCGCTGGCGGCCGGCTCCGGGTCACCGGCAGGTACACACACGCAGCGAACGCTCCGGGATCCGGGGCTGAACATCCTCCTCGGGACGCCGGCCCAGGAGCGCTGCACCCCGCCGCTATAATATAAGGATAAGCATAGGACTCAGAAGAATCGTGCAGAAGAGTGTTCGTTTGTACATCAGTACTAAACTAGACAACTAAGAGTTACAGGGGTAGGAATTTACGGAAGAATAAAATGAACAGAGGATGCGGAGGTAGAAAGGATGCGTGCATAGCACTGTTTTAACCACCGGGTTTACAAAGTGCTTTGTAAACATTATAAAAGAAGAAAGATTAAAATAAGCACGCAAGAAATAATATGACAAAATACTACTACTACTAATAATAATAATAATAAAATGCGGGACTTTAACCACCCACGTTCTCCGTAGGGGACTCTGTCCCCTACCACTTCTGGGGAAGCGACCTCCCATATTCACGGAAAAAATAATATCAATAAAATAAACGATTATAATAACTCATATATAATATTTATGAAATAACTCATCGTGGAAAAGATAAGATTTCGGCCCGGTTTAGAAAGTACTACGACATTCAGTGAATTGGGGCGTCTGGGGGAGAAAAACTTGGCCGGGTTTAAAGAATAATCAGTACATTTCTTTCGGGTGATGAGAGAGGCCTGCCCGGGGCATAGTGCGCAGGTAGGCGCGGTGTGATCCCTGTAACTTAGGGGTGTTATTAACACTAATAAGCTGCCAGAATGCATGATGCCGTCTCCCGAAGTACCTCCTTTCGGAGCACCACACTCTGCCACCCGCGGCGCTCCATTCGGAGTTACAGGCGGGGAAGCGCTGGCTCTCGGCTTCGGCTTCAGCTCTCAGCTGCAGTCCCCGGGCGCGGAGAGCCTCCACCTGCCGCAAAGCCTCCGTGGGGCTGCCGGTCTCGCTGTAGTAGCGTCCGATCAGCCTGCCTTGGGTGTGACACACGTTCTTTATACCGTGCGGTGTTAATTGGTGCTTCATAAGCGCCATCCCGTCCGCGCAGCACCTACCTACGGGCGTGTAATCGCGCTGGTAGAAAGCGAGCCAGTCATACAGGGCGAGCACCTGCGGCGGCGACAGAGCCGACAGGTCGTCGGTCAGCCCGGCCTCCGTGAAATCCCCGCTCACGAAGGCTCGGGACGCGTCCCTGCCTGCGAAGCAGTGATAGGCGCCGCCGGGTCCGTAGTGCCTGCGCCCCGCGCTCACGTCAAACACCCGTCCCAGCACGGACAGGTACAGACCCCGGCTGGCCGCCCCGCCGTCGTACCAGGACATCTCCCGCTGGCTTAGCAGGCGCGCTGGGTCCCGAGGCGGGGAGGAAATCGGCGACAGAGCGAGCAGCTTGGCGATAAGGGCGTCCAGGTCGCACACGGCGAGCAGGACGGCTGCCGAGACGGCGGCCACGGCGACCACACACCGTGCCATTAAACACTAATGTGCATGCATGTGCACTAATGTGCATTCGTGTGCAGGATGCGTAACCCGCGCGGTAACCTGCGGCCGCGCGCGGAGGAAACATCAAAGCCCGTTTCCGGAACTGGATACAGTGTAACAAGCCTTACGCAATTTCCAATCCAGTTCCAGTAAACCACACTTTAAATCAACTCTGATGTTTATTTCACGAGTAACCGTAGACCGCACCCCAACCAATTCCCCGAGTAGGCCTATGTTTCATCAGTATTTGTTTTATGAACAACAGTATGCTATCTTTAGTAAGCTTATTTCATTTTCGACAACCAATCACGATGAAATCACAACAAGGGGCGTGGTTTACTGGAACTGCGTTGGAAATTGCGTACACCCGGCTTGCAAAGAACGCGAACGCACGCCTTAATGACGATGCCAGCACCGCGACATTCCGCGTCTTCTGATAATGTCCTGACATGTCCACATTTTTCAAATGTAGTAGCGATTTCTCTGCTGAATTGTATAGCATACACTGAAGGACTACATACAGATTTTTTGTTTGCACGTATACTGGTTAATTATTATTTATTCAAACTGGAGGTTAATGAACACTGATTAAAAATATGGAAACACGGTTTTAGATACATAACAAGATGTTTAAATTTAATGGGAGATTATTGTAAGGGACAATTAATATATATTCAGCGTTGGGGAGTAACGGAACACATGTAATGGCGTTGCGTATTTAGAATACAAAATATGAGTAACTATTCTGATATAGTTACAATTTAAATAGATGGTATTTATAATACAGCTACATTATTAAAATTAATGGATTACATGAAAGGATTTATCTATATATTGTACCATGTAAATATGGACGACAATATAATTGTTTTATGTTTTATTGCCTTATATTACTTTTGTCTTATTATTTTATTTTCTTTGTGTTACATATGTACCTTTGAGTGCAATACAGGTATAATACCATCTAGCCTATGTACGCTGTATTTTTTCATGCCAAATAAAACTTAAAACTTAAAGAAATGCAGCAGAAAATCGCATCCTTCTGCCATTAGACCAATACCATTAAAATCACTATGATTATTAAACTTTGAAGAAGATAAAGGCTCTTTTGTGCTTAAATATTCTATGCTTATATAAGTTTGAAAGTACACAATGTTATTTTTGCTTGAAGACCATGCCATTCTCATTGATAACCATTATAAATTCTATCCATCCATCCATTTTCAGTAACTGCTTGTCCTATTCAGGCTCCTTAGCACTGTTGCCTCACACCTCTGAAAGTAGGATTTGAGTCTCCACCATGGCTCCATGTGTGCGGAGTTTGCATATTCTCTCTGTGTTGCCATGAGGTTTCCTATTGATGCTCCAGTCTCCCCCCACACTCCAAAAATATACCTAGGTTAATTGGAGTTACCAAATTGCCCACAGACGTGCATGTGTGAGCGACTGGTATGTGACTGTGCCCTGCAATGGGTTGGCACCCCATCTTGGGTTGGGGCTGCCTTGCACCTGTAGTCTCCAGGATAGGCTTGGACCCCCTGCTACCTCGAATAGGATAAGTGGTTACAGAAGATGGATATATGGGTGGATGGTACTGCTGTTTTTTACACTTTGTATTATATTAGCGTTGGCTCTCACCATATCAAAAGTAAAGCGTTAAAGGTACCAAAGTGTCAAGCACCTTGAGCCAACTGTACCGACAAGAGTGTGTGACAATCCATTATCGCATCATTTATGTAAAATGGGCAGAGTGTGGCTCAGCAGGTTAAGCTCTGTGCCTGTAATCGGAAGGTCGCCGGTTCAAGCCCAGCCTCTAGCCGTCTGTGGGCCCTTGAGCAAGGCCCTTAAACCCCAGCTCCCTGGGCGCCGCACAAGTGGCAGCCCCTCACGGCCAAGCTTACTCTCATGGAGAGCAAGGTTGGGGGAGGTGAAAAGTCAATTTCCCCAAGGGGATCAATAAAGTATAATTCTATAATTCTAATAATTCTAATTCATGAATCAAAGAAAAGGGAGATAATGAATACCGGAATACAACGTGGGAAAGGAACCAAAGACTCCAGAGTAAGAAGAAAAAAATAAACTTTTTGGTTACACTATTGCAGTTTCCCAACCCAGTCCTCGGGGTACACCTGACAAACCACGTGTCTGCTTCCTCTCAGCTCCCAGCCAATCAGGAACACCGAATACCTGGCACAGGAAACGCTGCACTACTTTATACACTACTGACGTCGCCGTTGTTTGTACTCCGGTGCAGCAGGTGGCAGCAGTGCGTCCCGCGGCTTCCGACCTGCACTTGTTACACGGAAACCAACGAAGAAGGTTCTTGCAGTCAATGAATCAAACGCCGACTCACGGCCGCGGCGAAGCTGTCAGTGGCGTTGGATTTTACGGCGCGTTCCGCCGTCCGGCCCTAAGTCGTTACATTATAAACTCGCATGTGACCGTAAAATAAAACAAATAAAAGATGTCGACGGGGGTGGGAGAGAAGAGCGAGGCGTCGCTTGTTATTGCGCGCTGGCCGGCGGCGGACCCGGAAGTGGCGCTCTGAGCCCGCGGGGGGGGCGCTGCGCGTGACGTCACTGCGGCGAGCTGCTGGCCGCGCGCGCTGAGCCTGCGGCCCCGACGAGCCCCCCTGTCCCCGGTCCCTGCCTGCCTTCCTCCCCCCGAGCGCGGCGGCGGCAGCGGCGGCGAGGCCCCGACATGGGCAACCTGGAGAGCGGCTGCGGCGGCGGCGCCAGCGGCGACGAGGAGGACGTGGAGAGCGACAGCCACGGCTTCGCGGGGGACAGCCCGGCGTCTGCGGCCGCGGGCGGCGCCGGAGCGGCAGCGGCGAGCGGCGCCCCGGGACCCGGAGGCGGAAGAGGGCCGAACGGCGCCGCGGCGCCGGCCTTCGCGCTCCCCGCGCCCGAGGACCTCCTGGAGCAGGGCAAGCTGAGGTCGGCGGCGGCCCGCATGAGCGACTCCTGGGTCGCCGTGTCCGAGTCGGTGCTGGCCCGGAACGAGAGCGCGCTGGTGCGCTGGCTGGAGGAGCGCCTGGGCCGGGCCGAGGAGGCCGTCACCCTGGAGCAGTTCTGCGAGATGCTGGAGAGCCGGGATGCCCCCCGGCACGAGTGCGAGGAGGTGCGGCTCCGCCGGGCTTCGGCTCCGGCCCGTCCGCAGCCCGAATCGCCTGTTAGCCCTCACAGGCCCGGCTCACGGGTCCCGAAGTTCGGTGTCAGAATTCCGACAGAACATGCAGGGAATCGGCTGTCTGCTGGGGTCTGCGGCATGAGGATGCGGTCTGAGGCGCTGTCAGGGCTGTCAGAGACGCACACAGCGGCACAGGGGTTAAATAGAGATCGGGAAATAGAAAACTGTGCTATTAATAGACAAACTCGTAGACGTAAATAAAGATGAGAGGAGATGTAGGGAGCAGACAGCTTGGGGATATGTGCGGAGGAACCTGCAGTGCCAACAGGAGTGTAATATGCGGGCACTGGCTAATATGGAGGGTGCCAGTGAGCTGCTCCGCTCCCTAAGTCACCTGTTACTCTCTATAACCCACGAAGACGTAAATGTAGCTAGTCTTTTAAATGTTCTACTTATGTTAGTATTTAGTTCCCGTCTAGTTTCCCACTATGTAAGTTTTTAAAGTTGAATTCTATTAATAGTTTTTGCCTTATTCTAAATATTTTAGTATGACTATAAAACGAAGTTGTTTAATTGGCAGATTGGGCCTCTTAAGATGTCTAAGACTGTCTTCCTTAGAGGCCTTGCGTTTGTGTTGTGTAAACATTTCCACTTTTATTCTGCTTTGATTCAGTAATTCAGCAATGTTCCACAGGGTTGCGTTCTGTGAAATTGGCTGCCGATCTGTGTAATAACTTTCGTTGTGTGACCACTGCTGTGCCTGCTGGTCAGATTTGTGGGTCCCAGATTTGTCCCAGTCCTGATTTTGACAGGGTTGGTGAGTCTGTGTTGTGAAGGAAAATTTCATTGTTTAGGCCTAGAACTGTTCTACAGTCAGGTCAATGTACACCTAGATATCGATGGGTAGATAAAGACCTTTGTAATCGTGAATGACTCAGTCACGGGCCTCTCATGGAAGCTGCTGGAATGGGGCCAGCTTGTAATGGGTGATTCTAGAATTATGGGAGTAGACGGGCAAGGGGGGGAAAGGCTGCAGCAGAGTATGTTGTTAAAATGTACAATATGTAGTCAGATCACGGTGAGGAAAATGAATTGACTTAAGCCAGGTTAGTAGCGTTGGCAGTACACAGGGCTGATGGATGACATTTTGGCATGTTGGGGGCTCACCACCTCTGAAGCCAGGCATGCACATTCTCTGTCACAGGCCTTTGGGCAGTTTGACGCAGAAGGAGACGGCATTGTTGACGTGGAGAACATGCTGATGGTGCTGAAGAGTTGCAACGGAGCCAATTTGCAGGGGGAGCTGAGTCATGTGATCCGGCAGTTACAGGCCTGCTCCCTCACCCCAGGTACTGCGGCCTCGTGGGGTCAAATATGACCCTGTCATCTCTGGCTGTGTGCCTTTTACACATCCTTCCCATTGATGTCTACTGAGAACACTGGTTTCCTTTAATGAGGTTTGATGTGAACTTTTCCTCAGTCGGTATCTGTGTGAGTATTGCATGTACAACCCCTTGCTTTGAAGGCAGAGTTAATCTGCAGCCCCTGGTTGTCACAGACCCTGACAGGAGAATGGACTCCTCAGTGCAGACGGCCAGAAGATTTTAGACACAGGCCATTTCTTATTGTTCCTTGCCATACATTCCAGGGTTCGTCGATATTTTCTCCAAGTCAAAGGACCGTCTTGGAGTGCATGCCTCGAAGATACTGAAGTTCCTGCACCGGAACAGGATTCCCAGCAATGCCATCCCGTTCCCTGTCTTAGAGGGCTACAGCAGCCTCTGCACCATGAGGTCGTCTGTCGTGCAGAGCTACCTGGATTTCCTCTTGCAGAAAGAGAAGGGTATGGAGTCACTAACCTTACCTATTCTTTTACAGTATAAAATGTCCACAGTGATTCCATTTACACAGGCCTTGTCCATATGTACACGGGTATTTTTTAAAAACGTAACTTTTTCTATGTGTATCTAGCCTTTCATCCACATGCAAACAGCATTTTAGGTCACTGAAAACTGAGCTTTCGAAGGGAATGCAGACAGGGAAACGGAGCTTTTGGCTTGTAGTGTCCGAGTATGTACCGTTATCTACTCTGTTTGATGTCGGAGTGTGTGCTGTTCAGTGTTTACATTAGCTGTTTTTAGCCTAGCAGAACTGGCAATATGGTCTCTGATTGGCCAACAGGGCTTAGTGTTAGTGTTGTTTTTGCATGCCCTTTAGCAGCGTGTTTTGACAGTTTTCTTTTTTTTAATAACTGAGGAGGAGAAACAGTTTTTAAAAATACCCACGTACATGTGGACCAGGCCTCAGAGTGGCACAGCAGAAGTGTGCTGGGCTCATAACCCAGAGGCTGATGGGTCGTGACCAGCCTATGCTAGGTGGTTGGGCAGTGGTGGCATAATGGTTAATGACATAACATAACTAATCAAAAGGTTGCCAGTTCGAGTCCCCGACCCGCAAGTACCAGTGAGCGAGGTACTGTCCCCAAACACTGCTCCCCGGGTGCTGAATTAGCTGCCCCCTCCTGTGTCACATGGGTTAAATGCAGAGGGCACAGTTTTGTGTGCACTGTGTGCTGTGAGGTGTCAAAGATGGCAGTTAATCACCTTAAGTGTGCTCTTAAATACGCGCCTTTTCCCTGACAATTTAGCATTGATATCGTCAGCCGGTAGAGCCGTTTGTCTGTGTTGTGTTCTGTCTGTTCGTCCGCATGTCTTACGGTGCCTGGGCTTGCATCCTCTCTCTCCCCCTCCTCCTCTGCAGACTTAGACATCCAGTACCAAGCGGAGCAGAATCACGACCCTGACACGGACAAGGTCAAAATCGTCAACCCGTGTTACAGCTTCATCGAGGCGTCATCTAACACGGCAGACATCTACAAGATGACAAACGGAGAAACAGTGTCCTTCTGGCAGTCCGACGGCAGCGCGCGGTCACACTGGATAAGGCAAGGCTGCATTAACTGAGTAATTAGCAGGTTAATTACTCTGACCCTTTGGGTCTGTGGCGTGCAGCTTGGAAAGCTGGGATGGTAATGGCTATGTCTGATGCACCTCTATATATCTGCCTCCAGCTCCATGGTGGTTCTGATGAGAATCAGGTTTCATCGGTGCATTTTAGCTTTATCTTTCTTGCGCCCTCATTCAGCTCCCCTCCTTTCGGTGTGCTGGATTGGAGCAGGAGGAAATTTTAAAACTTGCCCTTGATGCAGCTGCACAGAAAGGCTAAAACATGTAGAAAGCATCCATGTGGATGTTTCTTTAGGTTAAAGATGAAGCCGGGCGTGGTGTTAAGGCGGCTGGCCATTGCGGTGGCCTCCAACGACCACAGCTACATGCCCCAGCTGGTGTCTGTGGCCGTGGGGAACAGCCGGCTATGTCTGCAGGAGATCCGGGAAATCCGCATCCCCAGCAACGTCACGGGCTACGTGGCCCTACTGGAGAACGCCAACATCACGCAGACCTGTAAGCACTGCTGCTGTTTGCTCCCACAAGCTGTGACATGAGATGGCATGCTTATACCAAGCTTGTTCCGATTTTATATCTTTCTGGACCTCACTCAGGTACATGTCGAACATTGTATACATTCCCGTTAACCTCAGCCTGCTGAACTTTGTATTGCATTATTTTTTACCACAGTTAGAAATGCACTATTGGTTAACATATCAGTATCAGCTGATGCCCGCTACAGACCATGACCTAGACACTGGTCCAATGTGTCATTCTTGGTCTTTCGCCGGCCACTTTTTAGACTATAGTCAGTTTTCATAGTTGGCAGCACCCAAGCCAAAGACATATACCTGGTAAAAATAATGTGGGTTGGATCCACTGGATCTCTCTTCCGTAGTGCAGGATGAGGTATTTCGGCGGGACTTCCAGCACTAACGGCATCGCCGCAGTCTCACCGTCTGCTTCGCTGATGTCTCACTGTCTGCTTCGCTGATGTCTCACCGTCTGCTTCGCTGATGTCTCACTGTCTGCATTATGTCATGTGGTGGTTACACAAGGAATATTAAAAAATATCAACATTAGTTTCGCTACAGGTTTATATGTAGATCATAGGTTAATGGTAATATGTGACAAATATTTCAGTATCAATCAAAATTTCCACATTGGTGAACCATTAACTTCATTAAGTTGCCTGCTGAACCTTTCTGTACGTATTCCAGTTGACCTTGTTCAATGCACATTTATGGTCTTTGTTCACTGGTGAAATGGTCACACTTTGCCAAGCATCAGCTCTGCCCTGATCTTCCCACCCTCTGCTGCAGATGTCCAGATCAACATCAAGCGCTGCTTGAGTGATGGTTGTGACACACGCATTCACGGCCTGAAAACCATGGGCTACCAGGTCGTCAAGAGCACCGAGGTCTCTGTGTCGGACGCCTCTGCCATCTGGTATCTGTCGCTTTTGACGTCCCTTGTGACGGCGTCCATGGAGAGCAACCCAGCGCTGGCTCAGACAGTCCTCCAGAGCACACAGTGAGCAACACCCACCCCCAGCAGCGTCCGGTTCCATGAATGTGCACCATGAAGGAGTAGATGTTATATCTTTCATTTTAATTGTTAATGCACAATATTTATTTTGTTATTCAAAGTTAATGAAATGCTAAATTGAATTGAATATCTAGTGATATTTCTTGAGGCTGCAAGGGTCTGATGAAACTTGTGCCTGTGATTTTAGTTCCACAAGGTTGTCCAGATGCTCGCTGGATTTCTTTTTGCTAAGCCACCTGTGGTCCTCCTTCCAATGTCCTTCCTGCAGGAAAGCCCTGCAGCACATGCCGCCACTGTCCCTAACTCCCAGCTCCACCGAATTCCCCAAGTTCTTCTCCCCCAACATCATGGAGGAGGTGGACGCGTTCCTCCTCAGAATAGCAGAGTAATATTAATCGTTCCCTGTTACGTGACTGGCAGGTGTTTGCTGATTAGTCAGTGGAACACAAAGCAGGTTTTAGATGAGCATACTGTATGTACCGCTAAAGAGCAGAACATATGTCCATAAGAATAATGTTATGACTTGAGCACGCCAAGTCACCTATATCCTGGCGTCTGCAGTGCCAGGGCTACATTAATAGCTGCCTGTTGTACTGGCTGGTGACTTGAATGAACCGTAACGTCTGTGTCTGTGTCCATCAGTTGCTGTGTGAGTCCCGATGCAGAGCTGACCCTGCTGGCATTTGCCCTGGCTAGGGGTAGTCTGGCCAAGATCATCACGTTCCTGTCCAGCATTAGTGACCACCTGGACAGACAGTACAAGGCGTCCTCTCTCATCTCCTCCATGGCTGCCGTCAGACTCAAGCTTCTCTACAAGAATGGTAGCGCGCCCTTTGACCTTTTGCCCGCTAAGCACTTAGCTAACAGGCATGTCCAGGGGGCGCCTTTTGTGCTGAGATTAAATCCCATGGCTCCTGATTTCCGTGTCGAATGCTGGTTTATTTTGATTTCTGTTATCTTAAATGAGTCGATCATGACTTCTGACTGAAGCTGCCGAATGGTGCCATCTTGCAGCGGCTGGTTCCTAAGGCGCCCAGGCCGCTGACAGTCTCCTCTGTCACCTTCCACAGGAAAACCTCTCCGCCTCTGTCTCCAAGCTTGTGATGTGAAGGCCAAAGAAGACAAGTCAGGGCCCGAGAACATGCTCGTGGAAACCTCCACGGGGGACGGTGCGCTCTGCTTTCCACAGTCTTCCATCCTTCCTTACTTCTGCCCATCCGTTCTTTCGGTCTTCCTACCAGTTATCCAGTCGGGGGGAGCACTGCATCATCAAATTCTTTCAGTTTTAATGTAACAAGCATGACGCCTGTATTGTATAATGAAAGCAAATGTCTAGCATGTTGCATGAAATTAATAAGCCATAACTGTTACATTCTACCATAACTAAAAAAACACCTTATCGGAATGGGGCACCAGGACCCCGAACCCAGCTGTGATGCTTCACAAAGAACCAGAGTCTGCAGGTTCTGCAGATGTTTTTGCTTCACCTTGAGTCTTACTTGTGCTCATGCCCATTCCTCTCCCACAATGCCTTTCCCCAGGGTTCCTCACGGAAACCGGGAAGAAACGAGCCACCGTCATTCTGTCAACCGCGGACCAGACCTCCTTCCAGGTCACTCAGATAAAGATCAAGGTGAGTCGAGGCCTTTCCAGATGCACGCTCATCTTTGCCAGTGTTTGGGATGAACGCAGAAAGGACGGATGTACCTACGTCACCCATCATGTCCCACGCCCACCGCGGGTCCGTTTCCCAGGTGCGGAAAGGAGCCATTGGTGCCAAATTTGGGCTGGTGTTCGCCTACAATGAGGCTGACGACTTCAGTGCAGAGAAACACTACAAGCGGTTCAAGACCTACGACACCTGGACCTTCAAGGACTTCAAGCAGTTCCTGAAAGAAAGGTAGGGCCAGACCTTTTACTGTGTTTTGGGTCTTCGTATGTCAGGAGATGTTTCACCCTTAAATGGCAGGGAGCTTCTGACTGACCCTGACCCTGGCCCTGGCACCTTCTGATTCCATAGCAGCAAGAACCTGAAGCTCACGGAGGACGAGCCCATCGGTTGGTTTGAGCTGGAGGACGACTGGAACGACACTGAGATAAAGCTGCAGCAGTGTCGTGTTGTGCAGGTGCGGTCTGACCCGACCCGAGAGAATTCTTCGGGGTTGGGATCCATAGATGCTACCAGCAGTCAGGCTCCCAGGCGCAGGCTCGCATGTCCTGCATGGGCACACATTGGACTGGGATTTATTGAAAAACAATATACCCTATTTTAATTTATAAATATTGTGATAACCAATAATATTAGTACACAATATATTTTATTTTTCAGTAGGGGATGATCCCGGTGGAATACTGGCTGTGGATCAGTTTTGTCAGTTGGAGGGACATAGGTTCACATTTTGATTGGCTGGTTGAAAGTTGGTCTTTGATTAGTCATTTGGTTGTCAGGCAACTGTGACGCTCCAGTAGTGGCAGAATATGGTGAATGGGTGTTCTTAAGGGGACAGCTCACTAAAGTGAACAGCAGGAGGTGTATTTGACCTGCAGACTGACATTAGCAAAATTAGGATGGTAAGCTCTATTTAACATGGGTAAATTCCCACTCAGCCCTACAATGAAGCAGATTCAGCCTGATTGAGACCTAGAGAAAGAAACCTGTTATGGTTAAACTAATAAAAAAGGTGCTCTGCACACCACAATTCATCTAAAAGTTGTCAATGATTTATTTTTATCTCCTCTACCCATAAACGGAAGGAGCCACAAATTGGGAATTCATAGATAGGAAGGTGTACTTCAATGGCTTGAATTTTGGCTGGTAACTGGAAGATAAAGTGTTAACATGTCACTCTATTACTGCACCAGCCGATGTTTGGGAGTAATAGGCACTTTTAACTTGCAGCAGAAACGTAGGATGGACAGCTAAATCTTGTTTTTTTTTTTTTTTTAACACAGTGTATCAATAAATTTTTATAATGAGATATAGGATGTCAACACTGTTTATATCGATATACATTTTAATGTTTGTCAAAATTAGGGATCTGTTAAAGATTTTGTAATGGAAGCCAATAGATTTCCTTCCTGGCTATAAACACTGCAGACTCTTCCATCAGCACAGATTCCTAGAATTCACAGCTAAACTCAAACCATTCAGGTACAGTGAACCCCTGTTTGCTGGCTGACC
>JAODKM010000099.1:29786328-29799915 GCA_026780845.1 Petrocephalus sullivani | reverse complement strand
CAGCGGACAGAAACCCACTGTTTGCTGGCTGGCCGCCCCCCCCCCCCCATCCTACTCCCCCCCCCCCAGTACCTGATGGTGAAGTTCCTGGGCACCAGGCAGGACTCGGCTGAGCGGATGGGCGTGCAGCACCTTGGCACCAGTGGCTACCTCTGCCCCGGGGCTGAGTCTGCGCAGCTGGAGCAGTTGGGCCCGCAGGAGGACTGCGCCGATAGCAGCCTCACCACAGGCCTCTGCCTGCTCAATAAGACCCTCTACTTCATCCAGCAGCTCACCCAGGACATCTGCCCTGCCAGCACCCCAAGGCTGCCCTCGTTCCCTTCGGTAAGGTGGAGTCAGTCAGTCAGTTTATCTGTGTGCCTGTGGCTCCTCACACCCTGACCCCAGGCCGCTGTCCCCGCCCAGGCCCTTCAGGACGCCGCCCACCCCAAGAGCGTGTGTCTGCTGGACTTCAGCGGCCTCAGCCTGCCACTCTTCTGGGAGTTTTACTGCAAACTCCTGAACCAGTAGGTGCCCTGATAAAGGCCCCTTTAGCTGGTGGCTGTGAGCCTGAGGAGTAACACAGGTCCTTACCCATGTGACACTTCCTCATCTGGTCATCTAACCTCTAACATCTTGTATATCCAGCTAAACTAATAACTGGATTCCACCCTCTAAATAGTTTTAAATAGATTAACTCTTTTACACACATTTAATCCTCCCTCGACTGTGTTTGACGCTTCATACTTTGCCGTGTGTCTTCAGCGGTGGGAGCGAGGCGGTGAAGACCAGGGTCCTGCTGCTTCAGCTGCTGCAGAGCTGCTTTCCCGTGCTGCGCGCCCCAGCGGAGAGGAGCGGCGCGGCCAGCAGTGCCCACGCCAACCTGGAGGAGGCGGTGCAAGGCCTCTACAGCCACCTGTGCGAGGGTGAGGGGCTGATCAGCATACTGACGCTTGCTTGGGGTCTCTGAGCCACCCCACCTGGGGAAAAATGCCTGTTTCTGCATCCCTCCCTCAATTTCAGATGTCATTCAAACATGGATGCAATTGACAGAACATGCCGGAACAGTGCCTTTCACATGCTCATATGTGGATGGTTTCCAGTCATAGGAGGTTAGCTTGGGTTAGTTATGGAATCTGCCTTAATGGTGCCTCTGTCACTGTCTGGAGCAGTGGTGGACAGCCCTGAGGGGGGGGCACCCCTCGACCAGGCTCTGAAGAAGGAGGCGCTGAGGGCCATCCTGGATGGGGCAGCCATTTTCTTCCCCGACAAACAGAGCAGAAGAGACAAGCTGTTCAGCATGATGGTGAGACGCGACAGCTCGCCAGCTGCCCACTCCTGCTCTGGCAGGTACCACGCAGGGCCTACTGATGTTCCATTTTCCCCTCCCCTGCTGTGTTACCAGAAAAACATCTCTGCTGAGGATCAGCCCGAATCCCTGAAGCTTACCTTCGAGTCTCTCTGTAACTACTTCAGGTAAGTGCCAGGTCGCCATCCTGACCCCGACCTGCCCCCGACCCCGCGCCGTCACTCTCGCGCTGACCTCCCCTGCTGTTGCTGATCGCGATGCGTCTCTTTCGCAGCCACCAGGATCCCCGGGGCCTGCTGCTGCTTCCCCTCAAGGGGGCACCCTTGGACCATGACGTTTCACCCGTTCTGAATGTGATGGACACACTTCTGCTGGTGGCCACACGCGAGGTGAGCTGCCTTGCTGCTTCTTGCCTGTTACACAGCTGTTAGTGTGATATTCCTAAAATTTACATAGACACTTAGATCAAAATTAGTATCTTCATAAGGACAGTATGGTTTAGTGTGTGTCGGTGTCATGCAATGGGCTGGCATCCCATCCAGGGTGTCCCCTGCCCTGTGATGGGCCGGCATTTCATCCAGGGTGTCCCCTGCCCTCTGCAGACAAGTATAGGCTCCTGCCTCACTGCAGTCCTGTTGTGGATGATTGTATGCTGTTCCCCTCTCCCCCAGTGTGAGGCGCTGATGGTTGTCGGCAGTGGCAGTCAGAGCCGGAAGGTGCTGCTGTCGCTCTTCTGGGCCCTTCAGGGAAGCCTGCTCTCCTGGGTCTTTGTCCAGCTCAAATCGGGGCCCTCAAACCTGTGCCACTTGGCCAGGGACCTCCTCCTGCAATGTGAGCAGCTCGACCCCTCCGCAAGCCTGCTGTCTTCCTCCGGGGAGATGCCCGCATTGACCCATCCTCCTCTCCCTCCTAGATGTGGACCGGTTCCTCTCTGGCGTCCATGGCATCATGACCTCCTTGCTGGAGAAGTATTCCGGAGCAGAGCTCATGGAGAAGCTGAGCCCCTCTATCCTAGCCACGGTTACTAGGCAACTGGTACTCAACGCATAACTACCATTTAATTTTGGATGGTGCTGTTCTCTAGTGGTTGCAGTATCACAAGTTTTCAGTTGCAAAATTTGAAGCCGTAAATGGGTTATTTCCACCTGAGCTGCAGCATTACCTGGTCATATTTACTGCTCCAGATCATCTTTCTGCTGGAACTCAGCTCTCTGGACGTCCCTCATTTGATCCTGCTGAGAAACTTCACAGCCTTGATCGAACTCCTGAAGCAGTTGCACAGCGATAAGGACGAGGACGATGCGCTTTCAAAGGTACGGCGTCCCGCGGCGTCCTGACTTGCGGGCTCCAGCGCCACTCCGTTCCAGCCTGTCCGTCTTTCCATGTGTTTGCGTAGTGTGACGGCACCCGTCCTTAGTTTATTTGAATACAGGCAGTTCCTGATTTGCGTATGACTGACTGTCACAAATCCAGACTTGTACAAAAAATATCCGAGATGCTTTGAGTTTACAAAAGTGCTAACGCAAAAAAGGTAACTCATGCCTATAAATAAATGCACACTATATCTTTTATTTATTTGTGTTCTTTTAGTATGCACCACTAGTGTATCTTGTATGATATGGGGGGGTCTCAATATAACTGCTGGAAAATCTGAGGTCACATGAGACTTTGTGGGGTTGGTCACTCATGCCAGTCGAGTGCTGCCTGTGGAGCCCCCCGGTCTGTGCTGTCGGTCGCCGTGAGGCTCTCGGGTCGGCCGGGGCCTGAGTGTGTGCGGCTCTGCCGTGACCCCAGGAGCCCGTGGTGCTGCGGACCTGGAGCATGGAGTCGGCCCACAGCTACGAGAGCAGCCGACATGAGACCACCATCTTCAAATGCCCCGGGGCCACGTCCTTCGAGGTGGAGTTCGAGGAGAGATGCGAGACTGAGAAAAGGTGTGGGGGCCTTCAGCTGTCATCAGTCATATCTTCATATATTTCACCCTTCTTCCTCAGAAGGTGCACCTCGCTTTGGATAAACCCAAGTTATGCCTTCATAAATGACTCTTCATTTCTTCTACATCATTCGTTAGTGACAAATTTGTGGGGGTGAGGGTGATGGTGGTGGAGGATAATGTCATTCGCACTTGCTACTGCCCCCATCTCTGGTCAGCTTCAGGTGGGCCTCTACACATTGGACATTCTTCCTTTAACACGCCTTCTTATCTTTGGGACCCCGTCAGATACGATTACCTGGAATTCACAGATGCCAGAGGAGGAAAGGTTTGTTACAGCTTGAAGGTCGGCACGGATAAGTGGCCCAAGGTAAGAGCAGTCATGGCGTTTACCACCACTTAAACCACGTATTTACGTGGTGCCCCCCATTGGCCACAAACAGTCACTGCGCTGTGGCAGGGAGGTGTTTGTTTGGGGCCCCATAAATGACCAACCTGGCCCTGGGTACGGCCTGCAGAGGTTCATCCCTGCTTCCTTTTTCCCACCCTCAGAAAGTGACGTTCCGAGGGGGTCCTCAGCTGCAGTTCCTCTTCCACTCTGAGAACAACAACAATGGCTGGGGCTACAAGTTCTCCGTTGTGGCCTACGGGCTGCCCGACATCTCCGTGTCCTGGATCGCCGACCTGCTGCTGCTCACAGCCCGGCTGCTGGGGCGCCTGGCCTCGCGGGCCATGGCTCTGAAATCACCCCAGGGTGAGCACGCTGCGGGGACCCGGTTTGGGTGACGGGAGGCGGGGTGTGCATTTGTCCACAGCAATAGATCTGTCGCCCGAGGTGTAGACGTGTAAGGGGGTCTGTGTGTCATTCGGCAGAACCTGGGAGCGCAAAAGAGCTCCCGGTAGCGAAGATGAGTCACATCCTCGCCTCACCACTGTGGAAACCCGTGTTCAGGCAGGGGCTGCAGGGAGAATGGCACGCTCGGGACGGAAGCGAGGTAACGTGGCTGTGGGGAAGGCCCTGCACCACTAAAGCGGTGCTTCTCCCCTGCGATATGCGGCTCGCTGCCCGCACCTGGAGCAGAAGAGAATGATTTAAGTGCCTGGATATTACTGATATGTAGCTGAGCAGCTCAGGACGCTGTGCCTGCCATGATCAGAAGGTCACCAGCTCAAATCCCAGGGTCAGCAGAGTAATTTCACTGGTCGGCCCTTGAGCAAGGCTGTTAAACTCAAGTGTTCCAAGGTTGCCTGAGCCTGTTTTGTTAAAATGAATATATAATTTCTAATGCAGTTCAAGTAATTATATTTTTTTATCTGATGTTGAATTGATTGAGTAAATGTCGTGTTGTCTTGTGTCATATAGGGGAGCCGTCGCCCCACTGATGAACTCGTCACGTTCCTCCTCGACTTTGCCGGCTGGGAGCCGTCTGACGACTGCTCGGAGAGTGGGGCCGAGATGATGAAAGCACTCATGCTAGCCTGCAGGAAGCAGCCTTCCAGAAACGATGTCGTCACGGGTTCAAAGGTCGACCAGGCCGTTAACGCTATCTGGGCCTCCATGGTTTACCACACCCCAGTCCTGCACCGCAGTCTGCGGAACTACGGTGATAAATCCATCCATTTCTGCCTGTTAGCCTTGCCGCACAAGCCTAGAAGATCAGTTTAAGTCCTGCGACTTTTCTTTGCTTTCTGTCAAAGCCAATCTGAATGTTGCCTTTTTTTTCCATGCAGTCGCTCAGGGTGGGAAGTCCGGCTTCTCTGAAGATCTTGTCCAGGTGTACGGTTTTGCAGAGGGCATCCGCACGTGGATGGTGAGTTTGCTTAGCAGGGCCTGTCGGTACTTCCTGGGGGAGCAGCTGTTGCCTCATGGAAACATAGCAGCTTGAGGACCCTGTAAACTCAGCACTCAGCTTTCGTAGCTATCTGTATGCATCCAGAATGAGCAGTTAAACCATGGATGTTCGGTTTTATTTTTACTCGTCAGCTTGAGATGAAACAGCGATACTTGGTGGGAGCAGTGAATCCTTCAGGGGAGAAAGAGGAGGACATCCAGGAAGTGAGCACAGAGGCACTGGGTACGCTCCCTCCCGCCCGTCCGCCAGCCAGCTGCTCCACCTCCATTTCTGTTCCGTCTCTGTGACCCTGTGGCCGCGTTGCCTGGTTCTCCAAACCACCTGTCTCATTGTCTCTCGCCAGCGGATGCCTGCATTGCCAAGGGCCTGCTCCTGCTCAAGTTCACCCCATGCTGGGCTCCGATGGCAGACGAGGGTCCCCCCAAGAATGACGCCACCCATCCGCTCCTCAGATCCATCTCCGTATCCGAGACTGACTTCCAGGGCAGTCCGACGTCTGGGCTCCAGGCTAGCGGGAGCGAGGCCAGAGCGGACGCCCCCTCAAAGAGTCATACTCCAGTGGTCCAGGCTCAGACCTCGGGCAGTTCCGACCCTGGATCCCCCAGCAGTTTTACCGGGAGCCCCCACCGAGGCTCTACCGAGAGTCTGGCCTCTCTGCCCGGAGAAGCGGCTTTTCCCTTCTGCCTGCATCGCAAAGCACCGCTCAGCAGGGGGCGCATAAGACTGCTCTCCTTCAGGTCTGTTGAGGAGTCCCGCCCTCCCTTGTCCATCAAGGAAAGGTTCCCCATCCTCAAGGATATCATGAACTTCCTGAAGGACCAGACTATCTCGGACACCAGGTGTGTCATCCAGCTGTGGACGTTGTAATCATGTCTCCCTCAGTATGATATGGAAAAAAAGTGTAACCAGTCTACTTAACTCTAATCACCAGTCCGTCCCAAACATTCCACCATATGCAGTGTTTGCTCGTGAAAGTATTAAAAATGTACTGGGATCGGAATAAAAGATGATGGGTTAAGAGTGAGAACCAATCAGATTGTAGAGGAGGTGGGGCCAAGACATCTGACAAGATCTGATTGGTTATCTCTCTGAACCAATCACTTTTTTTCGTTCTGCCCGCAGAACATATTTTTGTTAGTGAAACTCCATTGAGTGCAAGGTTTGTCTGTAGGGCAGTTGATAGTCAATAACTTTGTTTCGTGCCAAAGGGTCTTTTACACTCCATGCTATTGCTGCTGATTCCTGTTTTCCGTGTCTGTGACTGCTAAGCTCGTTAGTGTGTGTGTGTGTGTGTGTGTGTGTGTGTGTGTGATGGCGGGGCCTGGCACACAGCACATGCATAGAGAACGCTGGCCCTAATCTCTGCCTGCGTATGCAGTGTCCTGCAGCTCCTGTCCTTGAAGAAGGCCCAGGCCCTCAGCGTGAGCGAGGTGCTGCGCATCGTACGCCGGTGCCTGCACTCCCTGGGGGAGCCACACCTCTTCCAGGCCTCCTGCATCCTCTTCCTCCAGGAGCTTCTGGCCTTCCAGAAGGACTTCACCAGGTGGGAGCTGGAGCGGAAAGCTTTCCGCTTCCTGCCGACAGCGGCTGCGGCCCGGCGCTGCCTGTGTGTAACTGCATTTGTGCACATTCTCTGAAGTCAGACTAGAAAAATGACACTATATTTTGCAGCATGTCAGAGTAGGCCTATTTGTCTTCGAAAGAAAATGTATTTTGACATGTCAAGATAGGAAAAGATATTGATTAAACTGTCTACTTGGGAATGGATTAATACAGAGTTGAGGTGAGACGGCTGATGACACGATATTGATCTTGCACTCTTAATCTGACGTCAGTCTGTCTGAGGGGTCATCAGGCCTGATCTTCAGGAGGCCCCATGGTCCTCGCCGGCGTCTGCTTAATTACTGCCATTCTTTCTGCAGCTACTTCACCCAGCTGTCCGGCAGCGGGCAGGAGGTGCTGGATGAAGTCCGTCAATCATACCACCAGCTGGTGCGGATGCTTGTAGACGCTGTGCAGGACTTTGAGTCCGTCGGCGATAAGTAAGGGTCCTTCGATTGGTACAATGCATCAGGAGGCTGACTCATTTTGGTGGCTTTTTAATGGTCCTCACCCCTTGTCCCTCGTAGGGCTCTGCTCCCCGCCCTCTCCTGTGTGCAGACCTGCCTTCTCCACCTTCTGGACATGAGCTGGGAAGTGCAGGACCTCCCGCTCTTTCTCGACATCAAACTACCAGACCTCCTGCTATCTATGGCCCAGGAGAACATCAGCGTCCATGATATAGCTATCAGGTAAAAGGACTCTCTTGAGGTTCAAAGTGATGACCTATTTTTATAAAGGTCCTTGGGTGGTGTCTTCTGTGGTGGGAGGTTTGAGATTTATTTATTTTTTGTTTTGTGTCTTTTAGCCAATGGAGTGAGGAAGACGAGATAGCAGACTACCTGCGGAACTGCGAGTGGATGGAGGAGTGTCAGGACGGCATGTTCGAGAAGTGGTACGACAAAATCGTCCAGGGCTCCCCGGAGGAGAGGAGGAAGGTAAGGCCGGCTCTTCCAGAACCTCCCTGATGAAGACTGATGGAAGTTGAGCTTAGATAACTATGGGAAGTGGGCACACGTAAACACCTCACCATAAGGTGCTTGGGAAGGCTGATAAGCCGATCACTTTCCCAGGGCATCCCATTCGAGTGCCTGTTAAGAAGTCGCCATCTGCACATCCAAGTTTACATAGGACCATATTTGCTCCAGCCGGGCAAATGTTTGCTGACAGGCGGTACTGGTGGTAAACCCCGGGTCCTATGAATGCACCTGCCGGGGCTTTGTCAGCCTTCACTTGAAATTAAATATTTACTCTTCCCAACATGTGAGTCCTCAAATGGAGCTCAGCCCTATAATGAGATACACCTTCAGCTAACTTGACGTTTGACCTGTGGCCACCTAGCAGCCACATTCCTGTTTATACTGCCAGCCTCCGGACCCTCCCGTTTACGAGGGAGATCCTCCAAGTCAGGCAAATAGAAGCAACAGGCCGCACTCAGGCCTGCTGCCGTTTGGCATCTGCCTCCACAGACTTAACCCGGGTATCTTCTGATGGCTCTGCAGATGCACATGTTCATCGCGCGGTACTGCGACCTGCTCAATGTGGAGATCTCTTGTGATGGCTGCGAGCGTATCGCACCCTGGCATCGGTACCGCTGCCTGCAGTGCACTGACATGGACCTCTGCAAGACCTGCTTCCTCAGTAAGTCCCACATCCCGGACCCCCCCCACCGCCGTATCGGGTTACAGGAACCGCTGGGAATCCTGGGTAAACGTCGGTTCTCTTATGGTTTGGCGGTCTGTGGGCTGGCTTCCTTCTCCAGACCGTCCTGATCTATCTGCTAGGATGTCTGGAAGACTTGGGTGTCTTGGTAAGGCTTGGGCAGGGTGAGACCTTAGCGTTCGGTGACATAAAACCGTACCGCCATGGTCTGCCCAGGAGAGACATTTGACCTGTCGCCATTTTCCGGTAGGTGGAGCCAAGCCCGAGGGCCACGAGGACGACCACGAGATGGTGAACATGGAGTATGCCTGTGACCACTGCCAAGGGCTGATCGTGGGCAGCAGGATCAACTGCAATGTGTGCGAGGACTTCGACCTGTGCTTTGGCTGCTACAACGCTAAGCGCTACCCGGACAGCCACCTGCCGACGCACCGCATCACGGTGTACCCCATGGTGACCATCCGCATCAGCGACCGCCATCGCCTCATCCAGCCCTACATCCACAACTACGCCTGGCTGCTGTTCTGTGCGCTGGCACTCTATGCCTCCGACTTGACCGGCGAGCGTGAGCTGGAGGGGGAGCCCTTGGCCACCGGGGTCTTGACCGCCGCCGCCGCTCTGCTGGCCCGCTGCTCGGAGCTCATTGCCGACTGCCTGCTCAAGGGTCAGAAGGGCAGAGGTCAGTCATTTCTTGTTGCGTGTTGCGTCTCGAGCAATATTCATTCTAGGGTAGGATTTAGGTTATGACCTGTCCCTCCCCCCCCACCCACAGGTCTGCGGACTTCTGCGCTCATGTCCCTGCTGTCGTCGGGCGAGTCTGCCTCAGAGAGCGAGCCAGAGTCTGGCCAGGACCCCCTGCCGGGTGGCATCGCGACAGTCTGCTCGCCGCCGCCCCCTAGGGACAAGGTGACCAGCTGCAGTGTCCTCCGCCCTCCGTCAGATGACGCAGGCCAATCTGTGCCTCGGCATGGGAGTCTCTATAAATAAACGGCAAATATGTGCCAATGTGCCAGCCGGAGAATTCTAGAATAATTAAGAGCGAAGCGCGCAGCAGGCTGGCGGGCTGTCTGCGCCCTGAGTGATGATGGCAGGTGGCGCTCTATCGCAGGCAGCTCTCTGACATGTGTGTTAATGTGCACTTTCTCCTTTATATGACCTCGTCGCGATCTGCTACCTTTTTTTGGTAATCGTTTAACACCCTGCCCCTTCCTGCAGCACAAAGGCGGGTCCAGTGATGGCAGACCTGCGTCCCATCTCCCACTACCCACAAGGGTTTCCACCGGGGGTGAGGGGGGGCAGGATCCAGCGCCGGGAGACACGCCTGACATCGATGGCCTCAGCCAGATCTCTACCGTGTCCTGTGAAGGCATCCTGACTGCCGGTGAAGGTAGCCACGTCCTTACAGGGCCGTGCTCTTGCATAACGGCGCGGTGGCTCTGTTCTCCTTGTCAGACCTAGCCTGAGCTGTATCTCTGTCTGTCCCAGCAGCACCTGGGACCGGCACGGATGCGGACCCCGACGCGCCCCCCCCGGTGACGCCGCTGGACGAGCGGGCGGCCAAGCAGCCCCTCCAGGAGCATGTGTTTGCTGAGTGCTCCCGCGAGAGGATCCTGGGCTTGCTGGCGGCCATGCTGCCCCCTGGAAAGCCGGTGAGATCCCCCCCCCCCATCATGACTCTGTGATCCAGAGCAAATTGCCCTGTTCAGCCCCTGGGTGGTGGCCCACTGCCCACATCACTAATGTGAAATTAAAGTTCCTCTGGGTGACTTGGGAAGGTTCATCTAACCACTTCTGTGCATCCCCCCCTCCAGTCCCAGGGCTGTACCCTCCCCCTGCAGAGCCTCAGCTCCATCCTCCCCCTACTCTTCCGCGTCGTCATCTCCAACGCCGGCTGCCTGAATGAGACCTACCACCTGACGCTGGGCCTCCTGGGCCAGCTTCTGCTGCGCATCTCGCCCGAGGCGGCCGACACCGCCGTCGTCCAGGCCCTGGCGGACAGGCAGGCGCTGCTCACCCCGGGGGACGGAGCCCCCGACACGCCGGGCTGGCGGACCACGCAGCTGCTCTTTAGCCTGGGTGCCGTGTGCCTGGACAGGTAGGCCTGCCTACTTTTCGGGATTATTGTCAGGAGCTTCTCAAGGATACTGAGACTGAGTCTCTCCTCGTCCTTGTTGCAGCCGCATCGGCTTAGACTGGGCATGCTCAGTGGCGGACATCCTGCGAGACCTGAACAGCTCCCCCCAGTGGAGCGACGTCATCGCCGTGCTCACCGACCACTGCGTCCAGCAGCTCCCCACCCAGCTGAAACGCTCCAACTTGTTCACCCTGCTGGTGCTGGTGGGATTCCCAGAGGTGCCTCTTCTCGTTCCCTTGGCCCCTTTTTTTAGGAGCATGTTCTTTCTCGTGGCTTCGGGCTTCCACTGGGACCTTCTCCGACGCACCGCTGTTCCTCCAGGTGCTGTGCATGGGCTCTCATTCCACCTTCGTGGACAACGCCAACGAGCAGCACGCAGTCATCCTGCTGAAGCACTTCACAGAGAAGAACCGTGCTGCTGTGGTGGACGTCAGGACCCGCAAGAGGAGGACTGGTGCGTCCCGTTCGGCCGGGGACAGGGGAAGCATCTCCCCTCCCCTGGTCCTCACACATGTCCATTTCCCCCCCCTCAGTGAAGGACTACCAGCTGGTGCAGCCCCCTGACGGTCAGAGTGCCCCGGTCGGGCCGGTCCCCCTCGCCCGTTACTTGGAGCACTTCACAGCCATCTGCAGTCAGCTCCTGCAGAGCGAGCTGGAGGGCAGTGCTACGGATGCCGTGGAGGCTACCTGGGTATTGGCTCTGGCCCTCAAGGGCCTCTACACCACCCTGAAGGTCAGCTCTGCTTCGCTTTTGACGCCCTTTAGACCAGGAGTTCTTGGTAATCCTCTAGCCCACAACGCTGAGTATTTGGAGGATGGGTTGGTTAATTTCTAAAACTAAACCATAAATATATATATACAAACCACACAGTTTTTTCATAATCAAACAACAAGTTTTGCCTCCAGCATGAAACCCCCCCCCCCCCCCCCCCCCCCACCCGCGTGAAATAACCAGTTGCAGAACTCATGTCATTTAATTCCTAAAAAAAGACTCTTTAATCCACAATGGCTGGCTGACTGTATGCTTGCCCACACTGGACTCAGTGCTGCTTAATGATTCCCGAAACAGTTTAGTCGTTTTGCTTCTGGTAGCACAACACAGAAGTGTCTTCATTGCTACTCCACCTAGTGGACACCATGTCGAAGTGTTTTCTCTGTGCTAAATCTGCACACCGTACTGGTGTTCCTCATCGTATTGAGTGGTTGATATCATGTCGGCTGGTTTTTCTCCAATGATGATTTTCTGGGTTAAATGTTTCTGTCAGCAGTCCCAGTGCTCATCAGACTAAGGCAGGGCCATGACCTCTGCAAATTGAATAAATTAAAACGATTGGATTAACACCAAACGGAAATTGGCGCCAGTATAGCCTGGAGCCTCCTCAGAGCACGAGAGCCAATTCGGTAGTTTAAACACTCAGTAATGACGCCTCCCACTGGGCTGGCGCGGCGTGGGCACCGTCCCTGAGCAGGAAAGGCTCTTATCCTAATGAGCAGATCGAGTGGGCAGGGCTGTCGCATCAGCTGGACATGCAAACACGGAGAGTCGAAGGGTGTCAACCCTCATTTATGGGGCACTGAGAGTGCCTCTCCATTTTTAAACAAAGAGCGACACGTTAGCACCCCACATGGACAGGAGGAAAGGAATACATGCATTCGGTTAATTTGAAACAGCCAGCTGAACGAGGGAGCTATTTCAGAGAGCTGCTTGCCCGTGCTATCCCATCATGCTCCACTACAGTCCATGTATCCTGCTTGGTCTATTTGCTGCAGGTAAGAGCAGAAGTGGGTCTCACTTCCTTAATGATGATGTCATAAGGGAAATTACATCACCTGACTCCTGACTGGAGAAACGGCTGCTACTGATATTCTCACATTAAATGGTAATCGTGGAGTGCCAGGTGACCCATGGAAGGCCTTGGACACCTGCGAGGGCAAACTCCACCCCTCAGTGATTGTTGTGGTGTTTTAATGACACCCATGATGCTTCCTGTGCATGGAACATGCCCCCCCCCACCAAGCTTGGCGGCGGAGTCAGCCCCCACTGATGGCCAGTCAATGCCATTAGTGTTTCTAATTAAAGCTGCAGGGAAGGCTGGGTGCACACCTATCAGGCCCATCCATCAGACTGTAGCCAAATTATCCCCCCCTGCCCCAGCTGATCAAGCACTTCCACACCCTAGCACCGGGGGCAACTCCATGCCTGAAGTTTGGAGTTGGGACACACCACCTGGTTCATTAAATCCACCTTGATTCTGCTCTGTACTAATGGGTGTTTCCGGAACATTCCGGTGTTCTACACACTCTGCCCCTACCTGTGACTACATAAGCCTTTGAGGTCAGCGTAGCTTCTCACCACGCTCTGCATACCAAAGAATATCCCTTTAAGGTGAATGTAGCGTCTCAGCACACTCTCCATACCAAACAATATCCCTTTAAGGTGAGTGTAGCTTCTCACCACACTCTGCAGACCAAACAATGTCCCTTTGAGGTGAGTGTAGCTTCTCACCACACTCTGCAGACCAAACAATGTCCCTTTGAGGTGAGTGTAGCTTCTCACCACACTCTGCTGAACAAACAATATCCCTTTAAGGTGAATGTAACTTCTCACCACACTCTGCAGACCAAGCAATGTCCCTTTAAGGTGAGTGTAGCTTCTCACCACACTCTGCTGAACAAAGAATATCCTTTTAAGGTGAGTGTAGCTTCTCACCACACTCTGCACCTTCTGTGATGGACCCCCAACAGACTTGCGGATTGTTCCACATGAATATTCCCTCCAGTGGTGATGTTTAATTTCCAAAACTTAGCCTTCAATGCCTAAACAACATGTGGGCTACTGGGAGAGCACGGCATCTTAGTCGTGCCCATCCTGTTCATTACATGTGTTTTGTTTTACACGTGTGCATATACATTTTTGGGATGTTGATATTATAGCATAGATGCTACTTAGAGACCACACGCTAACCGCACGCCATCTATCTTTCGCTCTCACCATCTGTCCAACCCTGTTGATTTTTTTCCCATGAAACACTCCAGAGACCTCGTCCCTCTAGTTCCCCCCCCCCCCTCGACCCTCCACCCGCCCACCCCCCCCCCCCCCCCGTCACCTATAGCCCTC
>JAODKM010000099.1:29645022-29655874 GCA_026780845.1 Petrocephalus sullivani | reverse complement strand
AAGGAGGTGTGAGAGTGTGCAAGGTGCTATGAGCCATAAAGGAGGCGTGAGAGTGTGCAATGTGCTATGAGCCATAAGGAGGCGTGAGAGTGTGCAAGGTGCTATGAGCCGTAAGGAGGTGTGAGAGTGTGCAAGGTGCTATGAGCCATAAAGGAGGCGTGAGAGTGTGCAATGTGCTATGAGCCATAAAGTAGGTGTGAGAATCTGCAATGTGCTATGAGCCATAAAGGAGGCGTGAGAGTGTGCAAGGTGCTATGAGCCGCGGGAGAGGCGTGAGAGTGAGAGCGTGGGTGAGCATGTCGAGAGCTTCACCATCTCTGGCTTTGTTTCCCTGTCGTCCGCTTTTACAGCAGGTTTCTGAAAGAGAAAGCATCTCCTGTTACACTGTTATGTTTTTATCAGATTTTATCATAACCTCTCCCTCCATGCTTTGTGTCATAATCCCTGGGAATGGTGCTGCGGGTCACCGGGTGCCCTGCGCTCTTGTGAGCGGCTCTCCTTCCGCATTGCCATGGCAACCGCCGTCAGGAGAAGATTGTGCGGTGCCCTGCCTGCACATGTGCGTGTATTTGTGTGTGTGCGTGTGTATATATGTATGTTATATATATATTTATTTCTTTCTTTGTTTTCAGTATACACACATATAAATACTGTCTGTGTGTGTATATATATATATATATATATATACACACACATACATATTTACATACATCTTTGCTGCATATATGTTTAATATACTGTACTGTAAGTATGAACAAATACAATATTTTACAGATATTCAATGGCACATTTAGCGGTAGCGATCCAGTCCTCATCCACCCAGCCATCAGCCACCCAGATGTGCACTCGCTGTGATTCTCATTCTGCTCTTTACAGTGGTGGGAGGAAGCTCACCTCATCCTCGATTTCTGTGTATTTGAACTTCATGTTCTTGTACTGGTCTCTTTTGGGCAAGACGTGCAGAAGAACCAGGTCACAGACTACAGTGGCCTTGAAGACAGACGACAAAACATTTTCGCAACTGGCAGAACAACCACATATTATGCAATGTTTCTCCACAGCAGATAATGAATAATATATACACGATTAGTCTTATCAGTATTATTATATGCCATTTCATCTATACAGAGCAGAGTTGCAGACAGAAACCTCACAGAGCGTGGGGGGGGGGGTGTCCCGGCCCCGGCCCTGGACCCTGAAGGGCTCCCCACTTAGCTTCTTCATCTTTGCAAGGGCTGATTCAAATGCAAAAACACACATCGCCTCCACCTTCGCCTCAAACTTGACTTTGTTATTTTTGCTGATCGCGACTCACCACTCCAAAAATGCCCACTCCAGAACCGATGGCTGTCATCGTTGGGATGATGTCGAATTTCCTCGCCTGAAATAAAAAAAGGTGATCACTCTGGGGGGGTCCCCGGGCTCCTGATTTCCATTACAGACCCAGGGAATCAGGTATGAAAACAGAAAGGTCTCCATGGAGGGACAGAGGGGGTCCGATTTCCCTTACTGCTCGTGACAAATAACGAGGGCTTCAGAATTATATTCATCATAACAGGGGTGCCTAATACGTCCATCGCGACTGACCAGTACATCAGGAAGGTTGTGTGGCTAGATTGCGCGACATTGTTACATTACGTTACAATAACAACTACTTCGATCCCTTCTCTTCTAATGCGTCACCAGACAGTAAACGCAAATGTATTGCAAGCTAATGCAAAACTCTAGCAAGTGACCCAGCTAGCCTTCCAATTAATATCTACTAAAAAGGGATATTAAAAATTTTGTGGGGGAGCCGGACCAAGTAAGGAGCCATAAATGTATTGAATTGTATTGCGCTTTAAGGGTTCATGCAGTGATGCAATGTTTGCCAACCTATACTGTACATATAAATATAAAATATATATAACATATTTAGCATTTTTAATGTAGGTAGATCATTTTGACCTGGTCATTTTAAAAGTAGCTCGCAAACCGAAAAAGTGTGGGCACCCCTGCATCATAATTTCTGAAATGTCTACGACAGCGGACCTGAGAAGAAGCACGCTTACCTCCCCTCGCACGAGGATATCAATCCTTATGCCATACACCTTCATGAGCGTCCTTTTCTCCACCCCGTTATCCATGTAATATTTAGCGTACCTAAAACTGAAAATGATTCAGAAACTTGCCAGCAACCCTCCATGCCGGACTGGAAGAGCAGCGGCACTAACCTGAAGTTGTAGCCGAGGGGCATCTGGGTGGCTTTGCTCTGCTCTGCGCTGCTGTAAAGGGCGTAGAAGCTGTACTGAGGTCGGCAGTTTGTCAGGGGGAGGTCGAGATTACACTCCCAGTCTATGACAATTCCAATGCCACCACCCTATCCGGAGAAAAACCAGAGCTCAGTGGGCAGCTTACACCTCCACTGTCAAGCGTCATTGTGTCACGTTTTTTCAGAGGAACTCTAGGAAATTCTTATGCCCCTGTTGCACGGGAAGGGAGAGTAGGCGATGTAATTGGAATAAGGATGCGCTGATGCGATCCTGGGTCTGACGTGGCTGACAGAAAGTGTACCTGTTTGGCGATGTCTGCGAATTTAAAGCCGGAGAGTTTCACAATGTCCCCCAATAAGAAGATGGGGCAGAGGGGGTGATCATTTTTATCATAGGTGCAGTCTAGGGTCAAACCTTCCACCAAATTGCTCCTGAAAAATCAGACAAGGAAGGAGACGCATCAAAGGAGCTAAGGCTTCGTAGGTCGCTTCAAGGCCTGTAAACCATGTTGTTCAAATAATTCCAGACTATTCCCTTACATGGGACCCTTTATAGACCATAGTTACTGAGGCTAAGACATGTTATGGCTATGTTTTTGAGAAGAATGAGTTAATTGTTAGAATAGATCGAAAATGTATAAGATATCCACAGTCTAGGGCTAAGTTACGTCTTTCTCAGATTGAGAGTGATAGGGGGTGAACCAGAGAGGGTGCACCCTGATACTGCGACCCACAAGAGGTATGGGAGTTTTACGGCGAGGAATGAGCACTACATAGGCTTTGGCCAGTTCTGATCTAGGGGGCAGAACACAAAGCTGTTAGTTTCACCTACCTGGAGACTTCAAATTCTGGAAAGGTGATGGAGTTTTTGATGAAAAGCGTGAAGTTCTCCGAGGCCATCAGAAGGGCTGGGCTTTAGGGGGACATACAGAAACACACATCAGTAATGGCAGAGGGACACTGCTGTCTGTGTGTATGGGTAGGGGTCTTACTCAGGGGTCTTAGTGTTCTTCTCAGTGGGGCACCAGGCTAGAATCTCACACTGTCCAACCTTGGTGAGGCACTTCCCGGTCAGCTCCCCTGGGGGGGGGGGGGGTAACAAAGAGATGTTTTACTAGATAACGCAGAGTATCTGGTTACAGCACATGCAGCATGCTGTGTTTTTATGGGTCTGTTTGTGTTTCTGCCTGAGTGAGTCTGTGCCGGGCAGGAGACCAGCAGCAGTGCCATGGGAGTGAGGCTCTGCTCCCAGGCCACTTCGTCTACCCCTCGCGCGGTGTGCGTGTGTAACGCTACCGTGCAAACACTGACGAACCAGCACAAATAAGAGCAGCTGGCACCTCACATGGGAGCCGCTTTGATTTCAGCTTTCCCCAAAATGAAAGTTATCTCGGGACGGGGGAAAAGTACAGGAAGGGTCTCCAGCAGCATCACTTTAAAAAGGAGGATACCCACAAAAAGATGTTGGAGTTGGGGGGGTGTATATATCACACACATACTACAGAAGCCAAGAACTTATATCTCGTTATATCGATAACGGCATTAATAAAATACCTGCGAGCACAGGCATTCTCGGCTACCGTAGTATATATATTCGCGGGTGTTTATGTAGTTTATGTTGTTTAGTAGTTGTTTATGGGGAGGCGGGTAAAGGGAGGGAAAAAGGAGGCTATAATGAGGACACTCAGCAGCAGTCCGGACAGAGGGTGGGTAAACCGGACTGTCCGGACAAAATCCGGATGACTCGTCACACTAGTGACACAGGCTCTAAAACTTTGGAACATAATATGATTGGTTTGGGTTGGGGGCTCAATGTCCCTAGGGGCATCCCTGCCTCCGAATAAGGCAGAGAAGTGGAGACAGTTTCCTGATTCCGGCCATTTATCCAATCACTCACGGGTGACGGATCCAGCAAAGGCCAGTTAGAAGCGAGGCCCCGCAGAGTCATCCTCCCCCCGCTGGTTTCTGGCAGTTTCTTGGAAAGACCTCCCCCCTGGGGATGAGTGGCGTGCCACTACGTGTTGTGGTGACAGTAAATATTTGTAAGGACTTCAGTGCAAACTTAGAATGAGCATCCGTTACAGAAACCTCTGCCTTTGGTCAACAGGCCTGGTGTCCCTGGGTGCCGGATGACTGGGCTACATGCGGCAGTGTTTGCTGAAGGTCCGGCAGCTGTCATGACATTACATTTTCATTCACAGTCTGCTAAATGGCTACACTTTACCTTGTCCCGTACGTCTGAATGTCCCTCCCTCGCACTCCTGGTCCGACGTGCAATTAGACTGCGGCTGGAGTGTGAAAAGACAGACAGCTGTGAGTGAGTCAAGGTGTCTCTCCGGCTACGGGGGGCACCGCGGATTTGTGCCCACGCCCCCCAGTACCCCAGGCAGCCATTCATATTTGGCGTAAACAGCAAGCAAATATTGGCCAGTTTGTTTGGCACTTTGCTGACCCATAAACATTATTTGCATGCTTGGGCATAAAATATGAAAATAAGGCATGTCTATTTGTAGCACAGCAAGGGGAGAGAAACGGGGCCAGTGGCCCACTGGGTCGGACTTTGCACGCGAAAAATTCCAGCGTGCCTGTACTGATGCACAAAAAGTATTGTTTCCTTTCATTAACTGTTCAAAATTATGCAACAAAAAGATTTCATATTCATGGAGTTACACTAAGCGGACAATGGATTAGACACACTTAGGTAACTAGTACCATGTAGGACCCACCATATCAGATACTCCTAGCTAGCTAGTACCATGCAGGACACACTTTATCTGGTATCCCTAACTAGCTAGTACCCTTCAGGACCCACTTTATCTGGTACCCCTAACTAGCTAGTACCCTTCAGGACCCACTTTGTTAGATACTCCTAGCTAGCTAGTACCACGTAGGATCCACATTATCCTGCACTCCTAGCTAGCTACTGTAGTACCATGCAGGACCCATTTTTAGGTGTCCCTATCTAGCTAGTACCACGCAGGACCGACTTTATCAGGTACCCCTAGTTAGCTAGTACAATGCAGGACCTGCTCTATTAGGTACTCCAAGCTATCTAGTCCCAAGTAGACCCCGCTTTATTAGATAACCCTAGTAGCTAGTACCATGCAGGAACCACTTTATGAGGTACCTCTAGCTAACTAGTACCATGTAGGACCCACGTTATTAGCTACTCCTAATAGTTAGTGCCATGTAGGACCCACTTTATTACGTACCCCTAGCTAGCTAGTACCACACAGGACCCACTTTATTACCTAGCTAGTACCGAATTGGACCAGACCTGTATTAGGATGTATCCAGATAGGTCCCACTTTTAGTTCCCGAACCACTTCAGGGGTTGCTGAGTTGTGTGTTCAGAACAGTTCTTCTGCACAACACTGAGTACTCAGTTGTTATTTTTGTACTTGTGGCCTTCCTATTAGCATTAACTAATCTGGACATTCTCTGATCAACAATATGTTTTTGCCCATGCAATTGACTGGATCTTTTTTGTTCAGTGGATCAGGTTATTTGCCTTATGAAGTTGGTGTACTGTACCTATCAAACTGTGCATCTGTCATAACAAGTGACAAGTAGTTGCCTTTTTATACAGTACGCAAGTCCAGCAAGGCATCCATCTGTATTGTGTGATTGTACAATGACAAAATGTGTTTTGTTCTATGTGTAAAAAAATACAACACTTTATTTGGATAGTCCACCCAGAATATTTGCAAATGTTATGTTTTTATCAGAAATGTTACAAATACTCTGATACCCTCTGTAAGTGTCAGCAGAAAGAGTTGTGAGCTTGTTAGTCACCCTGCCGCTGAGAGAAACGATAAACAGAAGTGCACAGAGTGGGTTTCCAGCATTTACCTCAGGACATGTACCCTGCCGCTGCCCCTCTGTCATGATGTAGTTTGTCATCACCACAAACGACGAGTCCCCCTAAGATGGAAGAAAGTCACCTTGTAGAATAACACTCTACGATCCGGCTTCACGTTAACAGCCAATCATTTCCTTTTATCTGTACAGTAATTTTGTGATCTTCTCTTTAATCTACAAATATAGGACCACACATTACAAAAATAACGTCTTAAATTCACTTCCTTGGAATTCGCTACAACGACACAGTTCCTGGCAGTGCCTCGTGTTTACCACAGTTCTAGTCATTTTATTGACGTTCATGCCATTTTTTTCCTCATGATCTCGCCAAAGATGGCATCCAGCTGTCACATGCGTGTTGACACTGTTGACATTCGGCGCCGTCCCTGAATCTTCTGTGCGGCAAACAGGCAAAGTTTCCCCACTGTTATGTCAGGGCATGTGCTGTCACCCTGAGATGGTCTGCTGGCGGAGGACGGCTCACCTGCACCGGGAAGACGTAATCCCCTACATCCCAGATGCGCTCTGTGTCGTTCCCCCTGGTGGTACCGATTCCTTTCATCTTCGTCATGACGGAGCCAATAGCGGTGTCTGTGGACTGGTAGCCCTTCTCATAGATAAACACCCACCTGTAGGCCAAGGCAATGCTGGTCAACTCATTTGGCAACAAAGGAAGCCACCTGTCAGACTAACCCCGGTCGCCAGTCTTCCCCAAACCTTCTACTCCGTTGCCCTACATTTGGCCATGTATTTCACCTCGATCTAGAGGCCAGGAGATGCCAAGCGAATGGCGGGTAGGTGTATAAGTAGCAGGGGAAACCCTAGGCCTGGCATTCACAATAAACAGGCAGAGCGGCATTGCGGCCCACATTTTGGAAAGATGGCTCTGCACTATTACTGTATCTCCTTTAGTGACACCCAGCTGGCCCTGATGGCTCAGAATCCCTGCTGCAGTGTTCGTCCGGCCAGCTGGGCTCGTTTAGGGTTGGCCAGAGGTCAGAGGGCTCCTGCCAGTGATGTGGTTTGTTTCCTATCAGGGATGCATTGTGGCACTTTTTATGGATGGCTTAGTTGTTTCCTGGTGCCTTTCCTGTCCGTGGAATGCCTGTTGTCCTGATCGTGATGCAGTTCTGCACTTCCAGCATGATTGGTTTTCGTTGGGGGACGGAGGGGTTGGGGTGACCATGTAAAGAAGATGTCTCTCTTGATCAATGATCTTGTAATGTGTCACAATGCACCCACATTCACCATGATTCTGTAGTGAGAGGCGCTATATAAAAATTGAATTGAAGTTTCGGTTTGCATTCAAACTGAAAGTGAGCTTCACTTTCGTGTTTGATAAAAACTAGTTAGCCACCTACAAGCAACACAATGACTAACTCCAGCTTTCAAGACTTCACACATTTTTTTCAGCAAAAACACAAAAAGGAATGACATTCATTTGTAATGGCTCTTCCTTTACAGCATTTAGCAGACACCCTTATCCAGAGCGACTTACATAGCCCAATTACAAGGAATCTCCCTAGAGCAACTTGGGGTTAGGGGTCTTGATCAAGTGGTGGTAGATGGGATTTAAACCGGCAACCTCTTGGTCTATAACCCAAGCCTCACACCACTGCAAGATAATGGGAAGGTGGATAACTATTGGACATGGATTCTTTAATTGTCCTTCCATTATTTCTGTACCAGGAAATTCCTAGTCCACCTTTACTGTGAAATGGAAAACCCTTTGGTAGCAGAAACTTGGCCAGTGATGCACGTGCAGCTTGATAAACAAGGCTGTGGTTTTCTATCAGGACATAGATCATTAGAATATCATCGAAAGACAAATAACAGCGCAAAACCCAGGAGGTGGGGAACTCTCGCCCAGGGCACCTCACCTAAGTCTCTTCAGTGTAGAAGAGCACCAATTATTTGGCGTGTTACACGACAGCCTGCTTTGGTCGTATGACTTCTTATTTGCGTAACCCAGACAAACATATGTGTGCGTCTCTGGTTTCTACGGCTGCGGGCCCGCACTGCTGTAATACAATCTCCCAGCAGCGACACCAGGCAGGCATTGGGGCGCATCGCCACTTGCAGTTTTGTGTCGTTCTGTCACGCAGCGACATGAAAGTGCCTGTAAATCAGCCATTTTCCCACAGAGACAGAGCTGTAGTGTATAAATGCTAGGAGCTCCCCACATTAGGTATGCAGCCTTGTTTCCCAAATTGACTTACAATAATATCTCCCATCTAGAACTTCTCCTGGAGGTAATATGCTCACCATCACCTCTGACTATGTTTGTCAGGAAACAAAAAAACCTCACGACCGCCCACCTTCCTGAAACAGCCGAGGTTGGGGGGTTATCATCATTACCCAGTGTCCTGACTAACCAACCGGTTGGGGAAAGCAGACCAGGCCTCAATCTGATGTTCCGGCAGGGCCTACAACCAAAAGTAAAACTGCCAAACTGCCAAACCTCTCTCCAGGCCTGTAATACTTCCATAAAACCCTTTATCTTTATGACCTGGTACATTTTTTTCTGCTGATATTATTACAGTAAGTGTGATATAAGTATTCAGACACGTCTGCTCTAAGAGAACCACACACCTGGCTCAGGTGGCCAGAAAGTGGCCACCTTCCTGGCATTTTTTTAAAATGATGTCAGTTTAGATAATTATAGCCTTGCATCCCCAAAGCAGTCAGGTCAGGAAGGGTTCAAATCTTGCCCCCGCTCTGTGTTTGTGGGACTTGTTAGAATGAGATGCGCAGTAAGGTGAAATGGCATTTCAGGATTGCCCCCCCCAGAGGGACTGGCATCCCATCCAGGGTGTCCCCTGCCCTGCGCCCTGTGATAGACCAGCATTCCGTCTTGGGTGTCCCCTGTCCCATAATTAGGGGTGTGACACTTGTGACCACAACCATGCACATTTGTAAAGAGTCCATTCAGTGGAGAAAAACCCCCATGCCTTAAATGAACGCCTGTGCGTATGTCAGCGAGGAGCTTCCTGCCAGCCAGCTAAGCTCCTGCTCTCTGGCTTTCTGCAGGGGTGCATGATGGGTAACTTTGGGTAATCTCTAAGAATGCTGTTATCACACTGTGTGAGCAAGATAGGGGGGTCACAATGCAGGGTCAACCAGCGCAGTGGCAGTTCTAGCTTGTATGGCGCTTTTGGAGAACCCCCCCCCCCAGTGGAGGTCCCTCCAGCAGTGCCCTCTCCCCCGTCTCGGACTTTTCGAGTAGAAGCCTGCAAGGCTGACAAACTAGCATCAGGGCGCAGCAAGATGCCGCCCTGGGCAGCTGCCCATGGTACTCGTACCTAAATCCACCAGTGAGCTGGCGGCCGACCCGCCCAGAGCAATGCTTGGGGTAAGGGCCTCACTCAGGGGTCCAACGGCAGCCCCAGGATTCCAATGCCAAGCACAGCATCCTACCCACACACCACCCTAATGGCATCTCTTACACCCACAATAGCATTATTCTTAATAGTGAGGAAACCATCCAAAGGACAATTCATAAGACATAATGGACTGCCACAGAGTTTATTGGACTAGTTTTCGTTCGGATTAAGATCAAAGTTGTGCTGTCTCTTGTTATATGCTCTCTGAATTATGCGATATGCTGCATGTCCACGCATGCGATAAACGCTTCCCCTGATAAGAGAGCTGAGCATGGGCCATAGTCCCAGCACGCCTGGCTGCAAAGCTGACTCCCAGAGAGGCGGAATGCGACTCACCCGATAATATAGGCCAGGACCCCCAGCTGGATGAGCCGGCAGACCACCCCCACCCGCTTGTTCTTCACCAGCACCTGGCGGGGGGTCTCGTACTCAAAGAAGAAGTCAGACAGCAGGTCGCTGAGGCGGCTCTTCATTGTGCAGTCTTCCGGGGTCCTTCCACTTCCAGGAACTTGTATGAAAACATACCACACGGCCCAACAAGGGTATACACACTGTCCCTCCTGCTCGCGGCGGGAAGGGAGGCTCGCTGATCGTGTGGATCTCTCTCTCTCTCTCTCTCTCTCTCTCGCTCTCTCTCTGTCTCCCCCCATCTGCCCGCCTTCCTCCCTCCCCCATCTTCAGACTAAACTCATTTTTTCTTCCTTGATGTCATTCTTGGTTGTATCCTTTCTTGGTTGTTTTTCTGTCCAATTGCTGCAAATGTACGATACTATAAAAATATATAAGTCAGATGCTAGATACGGCTGAATAAGCACATTTTATGACGTATACACAAAAAAAAACATTAATATGTCAGAGCCAATCAGGAATAGAGCCACTCTCCTCCTGCTTCAGGTCAGCTTCAGTCCGAAAACCAAAAATCCAGTGGGTACTGCTGGGTTCAGGCTTTGCTTATCTATCATTTATGTCTGGGTTGCTCTGCATGCAGAGATATCTAGCCACTCCATATGTCTGGCCTGGGCACAGTACGCTAATCTGGGCATGGTTCAGCTGGACTCGGGCATGTTATGCGTCTAGTGTGATCACTAACCTTGCCCAAGTATGGTACACAAACGTGACATCACTGATGTGACTGGCCATTTAACAAACAAGGGATCACTTTGGTCTACGCCACAGGTCCAGTGCTTGCTAGAAATTTGGGCTGACGAGAGTGTCCAGGAACAACTGGATGTAACACACAAAATCTTTGGTAAAATAGGGGACTGTCTTCTTATACAGCGGGGGAAATAAGTATTTGACACATCAGCATTTTTATCAGTAAGGGGATTTCTAAGTGGGCTATTGACGCAAAATTTCC
>JAODKM010000099.1:29618939-29641392 GCA_026780845.1 Petrocephalus sullivani | reverse complement strand
ACACGCCCCACCCCCTCTCTGAAGCCTGATGGCTGAGAAACGAGGAATTCCTGTCCTGTCATATCGTCTGCTCTTTGACTTTAAGAAGCAGAAGCTTCTGGCGTCTGAGATTAAAAGTCTACATTATTCCAGGTTCCTTGGACATTAGACCGTCTATGAGACACCAAAACTAAACTGGTCATTGAGCAGTATGTTTCACAGCAAGAAATATTCAACCTCTGCTACAGTCCCTACGTTTTACGGTTTAACTTTAGAGTTCCAGGCTATGCATATGAGGTACTTCTGATATTTTTTCGTCCTTGAAAAGCTTGCATCTAGCAATATTCTCATTAACATATATGCTAACATAGGTACGCGAGTAGGGTTGCCACACGTCCCTTAAAATACGGAATCGTCCCGTATTTGACAATAAAATTGTGTGTCCCGTTTCCAATCAATACGGGACGCGGTTTGTACAGTATTTCCGAGTTGTGATGAAGGCAGCATCATCCCGTCCACAGTTTGTATGAAAACGCCGTTGGATTGATTAGATTAATTTGTCTTATTTTTATAGTTAATAAGTGATGGATGAGTTAACAATGTATATCCTGAAGATGAATTTAATTTATTAAGTGTTATGCTCCTTGAGTTCTGATATAAAGCGACTGATTTCGTATGTCAACGCTAATTTAATTACAAAGATTTTTACACAGTTTATTCTTATGTCCATTGATAATAAAGTACTCTAAATATTAAGTACTTTGAAAATTAATATTCATTAATATTAGTCGTAATACTTTCTCGAGACCATTTGCCACCGCTGGTGCGTCCCTTGGCACGTAGTGGTTGTGGCCCCACTATGGCAGGCGTCCTTTATCTTTCTGCATGAAATGTGGCAGCCCTATACGCGAGTCTCTGTGTGTGTCTCAAAGATGCATAAACACAGGTCAGTGTACCCGGCTGTACCGCCAACTGTGACTACTGCCCCCCCTAGTGTTACGTTTGATTATTATTCAATCTGTTTCGTTTTTGTTTTATTTATTATGGCATTACAAATTGAAATAATTAAGCATAAGTGGTGTATCATATGTTTTTCACATCTGTTTACTGTTTGTGCCATATATTACCGCTAGTCACAGCTATTCGTAAACTGGCACGGTGTCGGATGTCGTGGGCTGCGCGATGACGTAAAACTCCCGCGACAGGGACGCGACGCGACGCCTGCAGTACCACGTGGGTGAGGGGAAGAACTGCAGCGATCTCTCTTGCCGCCGCTGCTCTGTAACAGGGAGGTTTTTGTTAGTTGTTTCTTAAGTTTTGGGTTCGGGAGTTAAATTAGCAGGGGGATTCGTGTCAAAGTTTGTCCCGGATCATGCCCCACGACCCCGATCCTCCTCCGGCGAAAAGGTTTAAGCCGGGGTCCCCGTTTTTCCGTCTCAGTAAGAAGCCTGGCATGCTGCTGCCCAGGAAGGAAAACGCATCGGTGCCGGTAGATGTCCAGCGCAAACATCTTCCTATTTACCAGGCCAAGTCGCAGCTCATCAATCGGCTGCGACAGCTGGACAGCGCCGTTCTAATCGGTAAGCGGAGCTCAGGCACACCGCACTTCCGCAGAACGTTCCTTCCTGCACTGTACATCCCGACGTGCAGTACTAGTTATTACTGTACAGCCCACGTCCGGTACTGTTTATTGCTGTGCAACCCACTGTGCAATACTATTTAATACTATGGAGTTATGTGCAACACTGACACTGACATTCTTTGCACTGTTACTGTTTGTTATTGTTTTTTTTTTACTTAGTCTGTCACTAGCAATCAGTTGGGCATGTCGTGTTTAGTTTGGTTTTTGTCTAGGTATTTTTTGTCATTAAAATTGCACGTTGGAAGCTTACGGGGAGGTAACAAAATAGGAAACACAGTAAATAGACGGCCGTTAGCAATTTTACAAATATCTTCTTGCACAGGTGCAGTGTTGCGATTTTAAGTTTATTTCCACATAGTTTTAAGTGATAAAAGTCTTGTCCAATATGTGTCGGTGAAGAGGTGAAGTGCTCAGGACGTGTTAATCCCAGTGATGCTTAATGTTCACCTTGCTTAATGTTACCTGTGGTGTTGCTGCTCAGGTGAGACTGGTTCTGGGAAAACTACTCAGATCCCACAGTATCTCTATGAAGCGGGAATCGGCCGCCAGGGCATCATCGCAATTACTCAGCCTCGCCGAGTGGCAGCCATCTCATTGGCCGGGAGGGTGGCCGAGGAGAAGAGGACTCAGCTGGGGAAACTCGTACGTTCTGGTGGCCGGGAGTCTTTAGCCGATCCGGTCCTAAGGGAGTCTGCAGTCTCTATTCTGCTTGGCTTCTTATTTATACATCTGATTTCTCATAGTTAAGCGTAAAGGATGTATCCATAGTCCCTACTATGTGGGTGTAACTTTGTGTCAGTGTCTTTGCATGGCCAGGCTAACTCAGCTAGGTTACCCCCCCCAGGTGGGTTACACGGTGCGGTTCGAGGATGTGACCTCGTCGGAGACCAAGCTGAAGTTCATGACCGATGGGATGCTGTTGCGTGAGGCCATCGGGGACCCGCTGCTGCTCCGCTACACAGTGGTGGTGCTGGACGAGGCCCACGAGAGGACGGTGCACACAGACGTGCTGTTTGGCGTGGTGAAGTCGGCACAACGCAGGCGCCGTGAGCAGAGCAAGTTCCCCCTGAAGGTGAGGTCCCCGTCGCGTGATTGGACGGCGTGGCTCATTGTCATTAATCCAATGAGCAAGCAGATAACTGGTAGATTCCTCCTGAGATGCTTTAAATTTGAATTATATGACGTTTATGCCTCAAAAACTAGATTTGCCTCCAAGTGTCAGGGTCAAAGATTTTGGTTCTTCATCACCAGATCTCAGTTGATTGTTCTATTAATTAACCTCACTGGATATTTTGGGTGTGTATCGGGCACCCATGAAAGTATATTCTGTATCAATCTGATCATCAATGACCTGTGCTGACCTTGTGCTAAAATAGGAGTTGAAGTATGTTGTAGGCTTGGGCGATATGTTTATATTATTGTGGCAACGGAAAATCTCCTACTCCATTCACACCTGAGGATCAGCACTTTGTATTCGGAATCTATCAGGGTAAAGTCTGTTAAATGTCCGGTACAACTGTTTTGGACATTTCGTTTCATATATACAGCCCCGCTGGGTAATGTCTAGAAAAGTGCCGGGTGGCAGTGCATGTCTGAAAGGGGCTTAAGAGTGACATCAGCTAAATGCCTTCTTGTGGCTAAATTCTGCAATTTTTGTTAATGAGTGACACTTTTTAAAAGTAATGTAAACGATAATATCGCTTATCGCGATATCACAATACGTTTTGGCGCGTTTGAAAACTGAATATCGCCCAACCCTAGTATTTTGTTCCAAGGTAAAATAGTAAACCCCGGTGACTAAAAGTGACAGTATTTTACACATCACACTGGGTCCATACCCACTAAACCGGCACCTGCTGCTTCCATGGCTGCTTGCTGGCAGGTGATCGTGATGTCGGCCACCATGGACGTGGACCTCTTCTCGCAATACTTCAACAAGGCACCCGTTCTGTACCTGGAAGGCCGGCAGCACCCCATCCAGATCTTCAACACCAAGCAGCCGCAGTCGGACTACCTCCAAGCCGCCCTGGTCTCTGTCTTTCAGATCCATCAGGTGACCAGCTTCACCCAAATGCCTGATTTATTCACAGACTGGAGCATGCCCACTGGCCGTGTCTACTACCACTCAAGCCAAGTTAGCTGTTTAGTTTTTTAAATGTTTAAGGGCACGGGGCGGGAGCAAAATGACTTATTTAGTGGGGCGTCACTCTTGACTATATCCGTTGGTTCAGTGTCAGTATTGCTGGAAGTGCGGTGAAGCTCCTTAACATTAAGAGGAGCTGATGTGTTTGTCCCGCTGGGGATATCAGAGGCTGACCCCTGTGTGCCCCCCCCCCCCCCTTCCTAAGGAGGCATCTCCATCTCAGGACATCCTGGTCTTCTTGACTGGCCAGGAGGAGATTGAGGCACTGGCACGCACCTGCAGGGACATTTCCAAACATCTGCCCGAAACCTGCTGCCCCATGACGGTCATCCCCCTGTACGCTTCCCTACCCCCAGCCCAGCAGCTGAGGGTCTTCCAGGCTGCCCCCAAGGTATTGCCGCCCTGGCCGGGCCGGAAGGGTCCAGCTGCTGGTAACATGGCAGACACACCGTTCTTGCTGAATTCCTGTGTCGTACAAATGTACGTTTGGATCTGTGTTCAAAGTCAGATGCTTTGGGCTGTTAATTGATCTTTTCTCACCCTTAAATCTCATAAAGGGAACCAGGAAGGTTATCCTCTCCACCAACATCGCTGAAACGTCCATCACCATCCCTGGAATCAAGTTTGTGATTGACACGGGAATGGTCAAAGCGAAGAAGTACAACCCAGGTGAGAGCCCTTCACCTTTAACACACCAGGGCCTGGAGATAACTGCAGGTGCACATGACTGGTACACAGGTACACAGTCGCGTATTAGGCGATACGCGCAGCGATTCCGTGTTGCAGCAGTGCAAATGCATTTTTATTACATGCATTTGTGCTGTTATGACAGGTAGTTATGGTACTGTACTTCTTTCACTGTATAAAGGTTAAAATGCACAGTGATTTCTTGTCATAACAGCACAAATTGTGTTACATGTATCTGTGGTGTTACAGCAAGAAATCACTGTGTATTTTAACCTTTATCTCGCTCCTGAATGTGGCTGCTTGTTCAATGCAGTCATTCATCATAAGGATAAAACTATGCACTGATACAATTTGGGGTGCTGTATGGCTCTGCAGGTGAGGTCTGTGTGCCTGTGATCACTGGTCCAAAGCTCTTCTGCATCTTCATCAAGGGGGTAGAGCGTCTCCTATCAGTTTCCTATACCTTCTATAAAGCCTCCTGTTTTCAAGCACTGTACTACTGATTATTTTGTTTTCTCCAGGAGGTGACGTGAGAAAGTGGTTTGCTGTTGCCTCCTTTCAAATTTTCAATACACCACTGAGCCAAAACATTATAACCACTCACCTAACTTGTAAAAATGGTGTATGTTGGGGCCTCGGATATATTGAATTTAATATATTAATATATGTGCGGTGCTGTTGCTGATCTCACCTCTGTGATCATACATAGCCCTATATTGCCACTGCCAGATGGTAGGTTTTGTGTGGCATCTCTGATAAGGTCCATCTGCCATGGGTGACCCTGTCAGAAGCTATAAACTGCAAGCAACTTATCTCTTAGCCTTCCCAATGCACCTAAACCCCCAAAAGAAACCATACCTTGAGTTAGCTTCTAGACCTCTGGAGCTTAATAATGGTGGTGTTTCATCCCTGGATTCAGACAGCGGGCTGGAGGTTCTGGCCGTGCAGAGGGTGTCGAAGGCCCAGGCCTGGCAGCGGACCGGCAGGGCAGGCCGGGAGGAGAGCGGGCTCTGCTATCGTCTCTACACAGAGGACGAATTTGAAAACTTTGTCAACATGACTGTGCCGGAGATCCAAAGGTGAAATGGTCTGAGATGTTCCCGGAGAATACAGAGACCCCGGATGGGTCAGGAATTATGTCCCAAACCGGTTTGGGTCTGAAAGCAGCCTATAAAGTACTTATTGGGGGGAAGTATTCTGTCTTTCAACTGAAGGCTGTAAAATTGTAGGATCTGTAGTTTCTGAGGGTAAGGGCCTCTTATAATAAACTTAGTAATGAGGCCTGGGTAACGTAATCATTCTGTCTATCTGTAGGTGTAACCTGGCTAGTGTCCTCCTACAGCTTCTGGCTCTGCGGGTTCCCGATGTCCTCAATTTTGATTTCATGTCTAAACCATCATCAGGTAGAGTTTATCTTGCTCTTCACCTTCAACCATCTTCCTCTTCAAAAGTTCTCACTCATGAATGCTTTCATTACTGCCATTGGTTATAACCAATTTTTATTCATATGTATAGATATAAATGCATAACATTTTGGTAACCATGAAGCTGTAAGTGACCTGTTTGATTGTGTCGCGGATGGAACAGAGCTGGAACACAGAGCCAAGCTCCTTTCTATACAGACCGGTTCCTCACTCAGGCAATTAGGTGGTGATTTGGGGCTAAAACAGCAGCAGCACTCTGTCTCCAGAGAGCCCACCCGCTGTTAGCTAAGCTATCAAGGCTACCCAGCATCAGCGGGTCTGCTTATGAGGCTTCGCGGGGCTTGGGTCCTACTGGCTGACGACACACATGAACCTCCTTCATACAGAGGCTATTTATACAGCCATCGAGCAGCTGGATCTGCTGGGGGCTGTAGACCGCAAGGATGAACAGATTAGTCTCACTCCCTTGGGGAAGAAGATGGCCAGTTTCCCCCTGGTGCCGAGTTACGCCAAGGTGAGAGGAGCCCCGTTTCCTTCCTCTAAATCCTGGGCTGTGCTGTCAAAGGAACACTGACCACCTCTCCATGTGATCTCCTGCAGACCATTCTCCTGTCCCCGGACTTCTCCTGCACCGAGGAGGTATTGACCATCCTGTCCCTCCTGTCTGTGGACAGCGTACTTTATAACCCCCCAGCTCGCCGGGAGGAAGTCCACACCATGCGCAGGAAGTTCATCTCCAGCGAGGGTGATCACATGACCCTACTCAACATCTACCGCGCTTTCAGAAGCGTGGGTGGGAACAAGGTGAGGGTTTGAGATCTCCACTGAGGACGAGATGTTAGAAAACGCGTCTAAGCCAAAAGCAGATGTCTTGCTAAGGCAGCCGGTTGACGTCTTGTGCCTGCCCTCGCTTCTCATCGAAGGAATGGTGTCGGGAGAACTTTGTCAACAGCAGAAACATGGCCCTGGTGTCTGAGGTCCGAGCCCAGCTCAGGGAGATCTGCCTCAAGGTAGGGAGATGTCAGGTGTTGAGTTGCTAGGGAGATGTCTGCATGTGAGTGTCCCAGGTGCTCTAACAAGCTCCTCCCGCCCTTGTCGCTTAGCTGGGGATGACGCTGGAGTCGTCACGCAACGACCTGGGTAACGTGCGCCGCTGCCTGGCCCATGGACTGTTCACCAACGCGGCAGAGCTACAGCCTGACGGCAGCTACGTGGCGCTGGACACGCACCAGCCGGTAGCCATCCACCCGTCCTCGGTGCTCTTCCAGGCCAAGCCGGCATACGTGATCTTCAGCGAGCTGCTCCATACTTCCAAGTGCTACATGAGGGACCTCTGCCTGGTGGACGCCGATTGGCTCCACGACGCCGCGCCTGAGTATTTCCGCCGCAAGTTGCGGGCCGCCAAGAGCTAGCCCCCCGCAGCAGATCCACAGACCTCCTACCCTCCATGAAGTGGAAACCTCAGAGCTGGGAAGCGGTGACTCGAGCGACCTCTTCCTGTGCTCCAAAGACCTACTCGTAGCTTGATGCCTCTACAGCGGGTTCACAGAAGCCTACTTGGCACCACAATATTTAGGATCCACCAGCAGCATGCTATTCCCTCGCGCTGATTGTCGTCTCTCCTTCCAGATGATGAATGACAGTCTCACCTCTGCTCTAAGCTTCAGAATTTGACAGACGGAAATTGGGTCCAGTTAAAAGAAATGAATTCCTCCCCCCATTTCCATCGGAAACGTTTACGGCACCAGCACAGTCTTGTGAAGAGGAGATGGGCAGGGACATTGGCTGCTTTCTTCTGCTGCTTACCATCAGTAACTTCTGCATGCTTCTGACTCGCTGCGGCGTTTGTATACAAAGAACCCTGAGCGTACCTGAGCTGACTCTTTGGACTGGCCTGGGAGAGTCACTCATGGTGTGTACTGCTGCCCCAAGGCTGTGGTACCTTCTCGATCCCAGTCTTCTGGCTTTTTTTCTAAATCGCTGTTTCATTACCAGCTGTCAGCAACTGTTCAGGCTTTTGGGATCTTTTTTTTATTTTCATATCTTTGAAATAAGCATGTAAAGACCAAACTCAGATTTCTCCAGCCACCGTATACATTTCCTACAATTAGACCTACTAGTCCCACCCGCCTTTGTGTCAATTAGTTTTTAATTCTAACCAAATATTGCCTGTCTTTCATATAATTTGAAAATTATAAAAACTGCAAAGAAATTGAACTATATTGAGGTTAAAAACTGTCTTGCAACCCTGTCAGTAATTAGCTAGTCAGATAGCCAGTTACTCCTGAGTCTTGCCTGTCTCAGGCTGCCTTAATCTGTGTGTTTAGCCCTCGTGAAATGTCCAGAGTTTGAGTTTTGCTTTTGATGCCAGATGCATGTTTCTCTCACACCTTTATAGTTCAGCGCAAGCAAAAGTGCTAGCAATGATGTGACAATATGTACGGTACTCAGACATGACACCGCAGATTACCTCTGTACCCGCTACGTCGATTTACTGCGGTGTCTGAATGCTGCTTAGCAACACTGTCTTAGCATTAGCTAACGTGCCTGTAGATGTGCCTGCCATGCATGGAAATGGACAATTTTACTGCACAGTGACAGTATGGCAGAAGGTAAACGAGAGAGCTGCTGGATTTTATTGAAAATGTCGACTTTTTATTAAAAACTGGTTTTTGCTTTACTGAATTCGAAGTAAAACTGAATTGGTCCTTGAATAATCTCAACGTTAACATGTTAACCCCTATATAATTTCATAGAAAACTGAATTCCATGCAATCAGAAAAAAACACCTCATAATAAGAAGCAGCCAAATTTACACAGCATAAGGAGGAATTAATTGAAACATTTACCAAATTACCAAATTTTAACTCTTATAAGTCTTGAACTATTCGGATGTTGTAGAAAACTCCCCTTACTGAATATGTTATATGCCAAAATATAAGAAATAAGGGAATATTAAGAATCTCATGTGCAATAAAACATGAGATCTTTGTTGGAGCTGTGAGTTTGTGGCCTCGGTTTACTCACTACTTAATGATTTTTGTATGGGTGGAAAGAATATTGCTTTGTCTGGCATATCCTGGGTAAAAATGCAGTCAAGCACACTGAATGTGGTTTATATTTTTTGCATTGCAGGGCAGTTGTATGACCAATGAATGAGAGACTTTATATAATATGAGTAATGTAAATGTTTATAATAAAAAATATGTTCCCCTTGGGATCAAAGTCTGTCATTTATGTGTGTCTTTGGTTTTTGTCCACATATGTATTTCACATATCTTCAGCTACTAAGAAAACTTTCTATCTGCAATTTTTGGTGATTACCAGGTTTTTGGTGCACTACACAATAGAAAATCAGCATTTTGTTGTGTGAAATGCTCATAAATGTCTGGCCACTAGAAATCTCAGAGAAAGTGATTTAAGTAAAACTGATTTCCCATTTTTTTTCCTAACATGACAACCATATATCTGCAAGGCACATACCCCTTGAGTCCACTGTTTCCAAATGTGCTACATTTTTGGCAAGTATGTACCTTCGATGAACATAAGCAATTATGCACTTTATAACTATAATATTATAGATCACAGATAAACGCTTTGGGTAAACATGAACTTTCAAACTTGTATGAATTCTGTTAACGAGGGGGTAGCCTAGGCCACTGAATGCATGCATGTACGCCAAATTATTTCCTTTGTACAATAAATGACCACTTAATATTGTGCACTGCCCTCTAATGAACTTGGTCTTATTTAGTTTTAGTGTTGTTATGGCCCGGTTTTTCGGACAAAGATTAAGCCTATTCCTGGACTAAACTGCAATTTTGTATGGGGATTCCACATGTTTAGTCCAGGTCTAGGCCTAATCCTTGTCTGAGAAACCGGCCCTATGAAGCTATGATACTTTAAGTGCTATATGGAGTGTACCATTTATGAAGATTGTTTGCTGAGTTTTCAGAGACCACAGTTAGGCCCAAGCCTGTCTGTCATATTTAGTTTGGTCACTGGATTAGCCATTCAGCTAGTTGCTACAGTGTTAATCACCAGGACCGATTCCTGTGTGACTCTTTATGCGAAACTTATGGTTGAATCAAAATCTTGGTCTGGATTTTTGTATATTACAGCAAAAATGTAATTGTCTTTGAATGTAATTGAATTACGTATTGCGATGTGTTAAGGGTTTATTTAACCATGCAGCCTAGATACCTGAAGAATAAAGTTTTAATTCCAAGAAAGAAAAAATGAAAAATGTTTATTTTGCTGAAATACAACAAAAACATAACCTTGAGATAAAACAGATCAAGAAAAACATTGGAAGATCCGACTGATTTATAAATAAATAAAATAATACACTAATAAAAAAATAAATACGGAACCTTTGTTTTGATCGTCGCTGTTTCTGCGGTACGTATTGAGAGGCGCACTACCGGTTTATAGGCCGAAGGTCATGTGACCGGAGGAGTCAGCGCGTCCTTTAACACGTTGTGCGATCGCTCGCTCGCTCTCTGCAGTCATGCTGAAGTCCCTGACGCGGGTCGTAAGCAGCGCGGCTCGGCTCGCCACCGCCTCGGCGTCCCGGGCGCTGGAGCCAGCCGGACGGTCGCCGTTAACTGTCACCAATTTAGGCACAATCCGGCCTTTTACGCGCTCTCTCTGGATGATGAGCAAAAACGGAGAACACAGGCCCGGCTTACTCAGCTCAAAGCAGCACATCCAGCCCGTCTCGTGTGGCTGTGGGAGGCTTCACACGGAGGGTAAGGCGCGTGTGTTCCTGTGTTAGTGTGGTAGCCCTTTAATTATCATCATCATTATTATTATTATTATTATGCTTTATTGTGGATATTAACCGTTTTTTTACATTGTCATGTAAATTCTAGAGAGATTCTTGGTGATGAATCCCCATTGAATGCTGTGTAGATGTAGTTCTTGTGACGGTCCAATTTACTGCTGCTTTTAGTCGATTCATGGGTTCATTTCCCTACTATTAGGAGACAAAGCTTTTGTGGAGTTCCTATCAGATGAAATCAAAGAGGAGAAGAAGATCCAAAAAAGCAAGTCGCTGCCTGCGATGTCTGGAGGCTGGGAGGTGGAACTGAATGGGACAGAAGCAAAGCTAATTCGGAAATCGGATGGAGAAAAGTAATCGGTCTATGATTATTAACTACATACGTTAATTGTCTTGGTATACTATCAAACGTAATCCAGCCTAGTTGCTGTATAATATTGAGAATAATGCTTACCTCTACCAGCTAGTTTTTTGGGGGTCTAAAAAAAATACCATTTAACCATTCAAATTTATCCCTGCAGGGTGACCGTTACATTTAATGTGAACAATAGTATCCCACCTAACTTTGAGGAAGAGCCAGAGGCAGGACAGAAACCATCTGAGGACGAGGTGAGCTGCTGCTAACATACATTTGGCCTGGTCCTTCCTTCCGAGTAACAACTGGTAATTTTCCTCATGGCTGTCTAACTGTAGTCTTTGTTTTTTACAGCCTGAAATTGTCTCGTCTCCAAACTTTGTGGTTGAAGTTACAAAACAAGGTGCAAAGCATTCCTTGGTGTTTGACTGTCATTATCCTGAAGATGAGGTAAGATATTAAACGATTTGACAGTGCAGTTTTGGACACACACCAAGCTCTGTACTCCAAAGGGCAGTTCCACCCAGAAAGTTTAATTGCTAGTTGATGTGCTATGTAACCAATGGTACTACTCACTTATCTTCAGTTCATATTAAATCCTTCTGGAGAGGTGATTGGGAATGTTGCTTGTCAGTAGTTATGAAAAGCTGAAGTACTTTGAAGGGAATTGAAGGAAACATCTCTCAGAATCTAACCCATATTACAGGGAATAAAATACAAAAGTGTTATTTTAAAAAAATGCCATTTTCATAAATTCCAAGTACACCAGAAACAAATGAAATTGCTGAATTTGATTGGACTAAGCAGACTTGAGACTAAGGAAATTCACTCTGCTCCTTTAGACAGGACGTGGGGATGATGAGGAGGGCAGTGACATCTTCGCCATCCGGGAAGTCAGCTTCCAGCCAGCTGGAGAAGAGGACTGGAAGGAGACCAGCTATACCCTGAACACAGATTCCCTAGATTGGGTAGGTGGAACTGGAGACCCAAAGGTTACAAATCACTGCCAAACTTTTGTAAGCAAAAATTGAGAACCAGCAATTCTCTGTAGGCCCTGTATGACCACCTGATGGACTTCCTGGCCGAGCGGCGGGTGGATAACTCCTTTGCTGAGGAGCTTATGGAGCTGAGCACTGCGCTGGAGCACCAGGAATACATCAAGTTTCTGGAAGATCTAAAAAGCTTTGTCAAGTGCTAGTAAGCTGTAGGCTGCCCGCCCAGAGAAGCACTTAGCCTCTCTGTTGGTGATCATGTACTAATAAAATAAACCTTGTCAGATTGTGCTGATAGACTTGTATTTCAGTAAAGCCGTTCAGATGACTGGTACCTTACTGTAAAACATTTAAGGACTATTTAAGGAATGGTTCCAGATAATTGGCTGGAGGATACATTGTTAACTTTAAATCAGCTATTGGACTATTGTGAGAACCTTGATCAATAAAGACTGGATGTATTTTGTGACTTCAGCAAATGCAGTGTGGATGGAGGCGGCGATTTAGGATGCTTTAAAATCAGAAAGTAACATTTTATTGCACATAATTAAAATAATCCTCTTCAATTCACAGAACAATGGAAATGTAGTCACAGGCCTGTAAAGAAAGTAAGAAATAACATCAGTTTGCTGCCACTCTGCCCTCGACGATATTGGTGCACCAATCACGCTCAGACTGGTGACAAACTGCAGGCACAGACTTACCGTACAGCTCATCAGTAGACTGGCACAGCCTTCCTCAGTGCTGGCCAGAGAGAAGGAGGGGTTCTGAAGGCATTCCTCCATGTGTTCCGAGACTCTGCTCTCCAGCAGGGACTGCAGGTGCTCCGGGGTGACGTTCCGATGCTGCAACGGAGAGAAAAAGGCATCCAGACCATTCTGAGATTGTTTTAAATATAACTGATTACAGTGAAAAGGTAACATACCCTGGTGTTGATGTGTACTCCGCATTCGCAGGAGACGAAATGGCCGTTTATAATGAGATGGTTCCTGAAACCAGCAGGCATAAGTCACATGGTGTAAAGCTTAGCTGTATGCCCGTGGTTCCTATCACCCATGTAGGGGCAGGGATCCTACTCACACGCGGCAGACTGGGCATATCACGCGCTTCTCTTCATCCATTCCCTCCACCACAGAGCTCAAGTAGCACTCCTCATACCGCAAGCTCTTCTCGTACTCCTCTATGATCGACAATTCTGCAACCAGAAGATGCCACACTTTTAGAAACGCTTAAAGTAAACATGCAGTACTGGCTCAGAAATCATGATGCAAATGTGTAACATTTATTCATTTTGTTTGGCATGAGTTGGTAAGTTTTGGAGTCACATTCTTCTAATCCTATTTATATAAAACTAGAAGGCATCAAGAATGGCACAACAGACTCCCCCCTCCAAAAAAAGGGGGATACCTTGCGACATAAGCTCCTGCTGGATGTCCTCTAACACGGCCAGCTCATCGTTCTCCTGAAAAACGCTGAACATCTATGGGATAAGCAGAAACACGGGCCATGCTGCAGCTCTGCATTATTGCATTGCATGTGAACCGCATTATTAACGAGGGCGACAGGAAGGAGCAGACGCACATCTCGGATGCAGCCTTTACCCCGCAGCGAGGGCAGCCTCTGATCGGCCGCCTGCAGGGCGCTCCACTCCTCCTCCATCACCTCCTGGACCAGGACGGACCCACTCCGCGCCTCCAGGCTCTCCCCCATCTGCCGGTACTTCTCCAGTAACCTCGACCTGCTGTTTTTCAGTCGCTCCACGCAGCGCTGATGAGGAGGCAGGGGGCAGGGGGCAGGGGGCAGGTGCACCGGGGCCGAGAACAGACAGCAGTGTAATGCAAGACAAGCGCTGCCTAAACATGAGCGGCCAATAAATGTTAATAAACATGTGCCATGATTAGAAAGTGACGATACTTTAAAATAACAGGGACAGTAACAACATCCAGGGCACCTTGAAGTTATCCGATTAAACCGGACTACGGGGAACCGCACTAAGACAGAGATTTAAGCGCAGGGATCGGCACCGAAGGATGTGAAACAAACGAGGTCGCACAGGGCTTGCAAAAGCAGCGAGCATTTACCTTTCTGTAGGTCTCCTTCCATGGCGGCGTGGTTCCCTTGTACAAAGAGCGATGTCTGTGCAGAGCATCCATGACTTCGTCAATGTACACTGCAGTTATAAAAAAAAAAAATAAACAAACACCAATTCCACTTTTCCCCCGGAATTTAAGTATCCTTTTGGTTTCTAGTTCGCGACCTTTAACCTTTCCAGCAGCAAGACCGGAAGTAGTCCGCAGAGGCAGTCTGGGAATTGTAGTGAGTCGCAGTATTTGGGACTGCGCGACTACAGAGATTAAATTTGGAATTTCGTTTGTAGGGATTCATTCAGTATATTGATATAATGCCACCGTACTTAATCAAAAATCTACCGTAGTACTTGCACACACGCTGGTTTACTCTATTTCCTATAATGCAATATGAAACGGCAATTAACAGGGACGATTACTGAATGGCCCATCGAGTACCACGGATGAAATAAAACTGCAAGGTATGCAAGTTGGGGGGGGGGGGGCATGTGTGGGACGTGGATAGGCTTTTGTGTTGTGCTCTCCTCTGCCTTTTCTGTAAGCATCCCGGAAAAAGTGCTCTGAAAGAGCTTTCAAGAGGAAAGATTTATGGTCAGATGAGACTAAGATTGAATTGGTTGAAGACCAGAGGCATTGAACCCCAAGAAGACTGTACCAGCTGTTACGCCTGGTGGTGTGAGTATCATGCTCTGACACTGTTTTGCTGCCAGAGGAACTGGTGCTCTGAGCAAAATCGATGGAATAATGAAGAAAGGAGGATTACCTCAAAATTCGTCTCCATAACCTCAAACCATCAGCTGGAAGGTTGAAACTTGGACATAACTGGATGTCCCAACAGGGCAATGACCCTAAATACATATCAAAGATGGTTTTGGAATGGCCAAATCAGGCTAATATTAAGCATTTGGAGTGGCCAAAACAGGCTAATATTAAGCATTTGGAATGGCTAAATCAGGCTAACATTAAACATTTGGAATGGCCTCCTCAAAATCCTGACCTCAACCAGATTCAGATTCAGAAAGTACAAATCCAGACCAAGATTTTGTTTCAAACGACCAGTTGAGCACTCTGTGACTGTGACTCCTCATGCTAAACTGGTTGGTTGAAACAAAATCTTGTTCTGGATTTGTACTCTCTGAACCTGAACTTTCCACTTCTGACCTCAACCCTATCAAAAATATGGGGCTTTTGCTTTAAAGTCAGGTCTGTGGCAGGAATGAAGCCAACAAATTTGGGTTCCCGCTACTGATTCTGCCAAGAAGAGTGATGATATATCCAACCAGAATTCTGACCGAAGCTTGTTGATGGCCACCAAAAGCATCTGATCAGACACCTGCAAGGGAACATTTTAACCAAATATTGTATATTAAGTATACAATTAATGTGTGTATACAGACATTCTACCACAGAAAAAAACAGCTGTAGAAACAATTGAAAGTGCAATATTACCTTGGCACACATGTCATTGACAAGTAACTTTTGACCACAACTGTATTTAATTAAGGGGAGAAAGACTAACGCTTTTCTGATATTGGCAAGCTGTAACCCACTGACTTTGTGACTATAAAAAACATTATTTTCATTATAAATGTGTTACGTCTGAATATCTACATTCTGTTATACTATTTCTTCCGTCTTTTTTTTCTTTTCAGAATTAGTTTATTTCACCAAAGACATTTAGCTATATGTCATGGCCACACAGTCCACACACAACTTATACTGATTAAAAATAAGCGTATAATAATGACGCAATAGATATTAAGATAATACACAAACATTACAGACCAGTAACCAGTACACAACAAACGCGTAAGAATGTGCAAAATAGCGGAATCCCCATCCATGTCGTACAACAACACCAATAAAAGCATGTAGCACGTGGACACACGGTTATTATCTGCTTTAACTCCGTCACGTGTGTAACACTGCGTGTAAAGTGACCATGCAGCAGAAGAAATTCCTCCGACGTAAATGCCCTGGGCGAAACGAAGTGACTCCGATTCGGATTCGGATTCCGAGTCCCTGCGCCTGCGAAGCGCCGCCACTCTTTGAGCCGCCCGTAAAGCCGCTGAACTATTGCCCCGTTAAGCTCAGACCCAACGTGACGAGGGACTGCCACAGCTGCTTCCCCAGATCCTGGCGGTCCCGGTACCACCACACCGACTATGGCAGGCAGGCTGTCCCCGGAGTTCCCGGGACGCGCTGAGCGGCACCCGCTCCCCGATTCGGAAACCGAGTCGGAGCCCGAAGATGATCCGGGGGCCAGCTGCTTAACGGGGCAGAGCACCGGCTCGCTGCTCCGGACACAGGTCATCCACAGCGGCCACTTCATGGTGTCCTCCCCGCACAGCGATCCCACCCCGCGGCGGAGGAGAAGCGGGGCGTCTGCCGGCTACGACTTCGACACGGTGGACGGGACGTGGTGCCAGACGTACCGGTTCGGGCCGCTGAGCTCAGGGAGCCTGAGCATCGATCCGACACTGACCCGCTTGTTTGAGTGCATGACTTTGGCATACAGGTAAACTATGCATTGTTTTATTATGGTCTGAAATGTTCCACATGGAGAAGAAAAAAACAGTTTGCAAAAATGCAGTCAGTCACCAACACGTTATCTTTCTTAGAAATGCTGTCAGTTTTCATAATATTGTTTAATAATATTTTAAGAGTGGGGATTAAAATGTTACCATTTAGTTTGCTTGTGGGTGAGTGATAAGTCACTATTAATTAACAATTATTTACACACTCCCTTAACAGCACGGGTTTTTCCCAGCTTTGTGTGTGACATTGTTCTAAAGTCCAAAAGACAAAATCCAGTGTTGTTTACCAAAGAGGCGCCCTCAGTCTTTCATCTTTATCACTTCAGCCATAAAATGTTTGATAGGTCTTTACTGCAGAACACATGTAATATCAACTCCCCCCCCCCACACACACACTGATTAGATGATAGCAAATACTATTGAAGGACTATCCACACATTAGACTCCAATCCATCACTAAACAAGACATGTTATTATTAGGGACAGATTTATATCTGTCCGAAGGTTTGCCACTTGACCGTAAAAATACAGCCCTGGCTTTTCCTTTAATTTTCTTGGGTCTGGCTGTGTTTGCTGGGGGGGGGGACGGCCTCGGGTCGTTTTCGGTTTGATTTACCCCCTGGGAGCCACTGTGTAACTGTACCAAAGGCTGAGGTCGGGGGCTGCGCCGACAGACGCAATCACTTCTCTGCGTTCCATTGAGCAGCGACATTATTTTGACTGTCACACATAATCGTGACCGTTATTCCACTGAAGTTTTTTATGCCTTTTACATCACCTCTCACATGGTAAAAGCTCCAAGTAAGTTTATTTCTTCTGAAAAACAAACATTGGGAAACATGGCAGATGGCAAGGCAATCCGTTAATGGCAGCAGCAAACCACTCTGTGATAGTTTTGATTAGGGGACATTGAGCGCATTGCCAGTCAGTACTGGATGGGATCATCTTTTGCCTTCAGAAACAGTACAAGGTTTGATGAGTCTTACATTCAGAACAGAGGTGATTCTAGGGGCTTCTGGGGGCCCCGCAACTTCTCCCCTGGCTTGGTAAATTTACTTTTATTTAACTCAATAATATGAGTAAAGACAATTTAATAAACACAAGACCCTTATTAAAACAGAATACACAAATAAAGCCGATTTGCTGTCACAATGTACTATGTGACCGGCTGCCCTCGGGGCCCCCTCCCAGCTCTGGGCCCCAGGCCATCGCCTGTCCTGTTGCTGTGCCTCTGATTCGGAGTAGCCATTTTGCACATCACTTTCTGCACTTGTGGTATTCCTTTCAGCTCTAACGAGTCTGGCCAGTCTCCTGTCTTATTAACAAGAGGCTTTCAGCAGTGGACATGCTATACTGACTGGATGTCTGATTGCTTCAACATCCTCTGTAACAACTCCAGACACTGGAGTTCCCAGATCCCAGCTGGGAGGCTGTTTCTGTTGGAACAACCACGTACGGCACCAAAAATCATACTGCATTCAAAATAGCTTTGATCACATCTCCTAGTACTCCTAATATATAGGCAGACACGATGTGAACCTCTGGACCCTGTCTGTGTGATTCTGTATGGATTCAGTAGCAGCCAACTGGCTGTTTGGAGAAGCAGGCTTTTTGAATTAACATACAGGTGTACTTAATAAGCTGGTCACGGAGTGTGTCTTCCCTCTAGATTTACATAAAATCAGGCGTTGTGTTCTGCAGAAGCCTAGATCACAGCCGTATGTTTAATGCTGCTGGTTTGTAAAGTCCCTCTTTTCCACTGTGGGCAGCTCTGCCCGTGGCCTCATTTTGCATGGTGACTCTTCTGTAGGCTGATACAATTATAAGCTGTGCTTCTAAAGCTGTGTTAGAGCTCAGACTACGAACAAGGAGGTCTGAGATCGGCACAGATTGCAGCTTGACTGTTTTACTTATGTAAGACAATTCAAAGCAATTCACAGCATGTGTACATTTTAAAATTTTTCATAATACAACCAGGGTCGTGGTAATCCGCGAAATATTCTGGGAGCTGTGAGTTGTGAGACAGGGTCTGAATGCGATGCATACGTAATGTGGCTTGGTAGGTTACAATGCTGTGCCTGTGATCTGGAGGTTATTGGTTCAAATCCCTGGGTCAGCAGAATGATGTCACTGTTGGACCCCTGAGCAATACCCTTAACCCCAAATTATTCCAAAGACAGACTGGTCTCAAAAATGAATGTCACTCTGAATAAAAGCAGCTGCTAGACAAATAGTCCTTCACAATGTCAGGTGATGTGGACTAAACTAAACATCTCATATATCTTAATTTTGTCTTTTGGAACCATGATATTAGCCAGATTAGACTCCTCGACCTGTTTCAAAGCATTTACCTCCTTTTAAACTTCTGCGACTCTTTGATTTACTTATTGGTTTTTCATTATTTACAGATGTACTTATCAAGCATAGATCAGCCAATAATATTTTTTTTTTCAAAATATTTCCCATATGATTTCCACTAATAAACTGAACAGCTCTATGTTAATGTTTGTCACAGCTCTATGTTAATGTTCGCCATTACTACAAATTACATTGTATGTTATTTTATAAATACAGATGATTCAATGCCTTTTTAAGGTGTCAGTCTGTATAATTGTACATGGTTTTGTCACCTTCTGTCCTTGTAATTTGTAGTATGTAATATGAATGCAATTTTTGTTTATATAATGTGCACATGCTGTGTGTATGCATGTATTTATTATTTTACGTTGTTATAAGATATATATATATATATATATATATATATACACACACACACACACACATACTGTATATATATATTTTTTGTGCATGTATATATGTTCAGTATTTAAATGCACACCATGTATTTAATTTTCACAGCAGCCCAGTTTCATGTTTTGATTGCAGGACAGGGCTGTGCATCAGTCCGCGTTCCCTGCTGTGTTTCCCCAAAGCCAGTGCCCAGCCTTTGATCGCAACCCTGGCCTCGTCAAGCGGCTTCAGAAATAAAGGAAGAACATCCCAATTAAACCAAAATTACTGACGATCATAAAAGCAGATGTAAAAAAAAACATCAGGCCTCATCCCCAAACACTTTATTCTTTGAACAGCATATTATTAAGTAACGCAAAGTTTTGATTAAAAAAAAAAAGAAACATTTGTTTGCCATTGTTCAGGTACATTCACTTAAATTTCGAATTTGTTTGATTTACCCACAAAATGGTAAATCCACATACTAAATCAATAGATAGCTGTAGCTGCACTTATGTCCTTTGTCCTCGAGATACGTTAGAAAATCAGAGTTTGTCTAGCGGTGATCGCGGCTCTTACGGGAATGGCAGACGTCCGCGTCCAGCTCACCCGCGGATACGGCGGGCCGCTAATGCTTCTTCGCCAAAACAATGTTTTAATGGTGCAATTTCACGGTTTGTTTGGTAATGAGCAGTCGGGCTTTATGTGCGCCGCGGTCACACTCCGCTGATGTTCTCCTCGGCTGGATGGGTCGTTCGCTCCCGTGATTCTAGCGCAAACATTGGGAGTGTTTTCCCCAGGTCACCTGGCAACCGGCAGGTTACCGTTTTCCCACGCGTGGAAGGCGAAGGCTTGCTTCAGTGGATGGCGCTGATGTATTTCATTGAACGCTAAATGGTCAAGTTCTGATTGTAGTAAACTCCACTGGACCCTCATCCCTTGATTGTTTCTCTTTTTTTTTCAGTGGAAAAATAGTCTCCCCCAAGTGGAAGTCTTTCAAAGGGCTCCGACTGCTCTGGAGGGACAAAATCCGCCTGAACAATGGCATTTGGAGAGCTTGGTATATTCAGTGTGAGTGGTCCTCCTTCAAACCCCAATCTCATCCTCAGGTTTTCCTGCTATGTGATAAGTTCCAGTTTAAGTTCCCGCTTAGAAGTATCAGAAAGGCATCAGAATGAAAACACAGTCCCAAAAACCTTTTATAATTTGTAATATAATGGAAAAAGCTGGTTTGTAAATACCTGAAATCAGCTGCCATGTGTGTGTGTACCTGAGGGTGGCACTGTGGCTCAGCACTGCCTAAAGGGCTGGGGTTTTAAATCCTGCCTCCGCTCTACGTGTGTGCAGCTTGCATTTCCTCTCCATGTCAGGCTGCTTTCCTGAGGCTACCCTGCTTTCCCTCCACAATCCAAAGACATGTGGTTAGGCTAACTGGCATCTCTAAATTCCCCATAATGTCTTTGTTCCCTGTGATGGACTGGCATCCCATCCAGGATGTCCCCTGCCCTGTACTAGATTGGCATCTCGTCCAGGGTGTCCTCTGCCCTGAGTCCTGTGATTTACTAGCATCCTGTACAGGGTGTCCCCTGCCCTGTGATGGATTGGCATCCCGTCCAAGGTGTCCCCTGCCCTGAGTCCTGTGATGGACTGGCATCCCATCCAGGGTGTCCCCTGCCCTGTGATGGACTGGCATCCCATCCAGGGTGTCCTCTGCCCTGTGATGGACTGGCATCCTGTACAGGGTGTCCCCTGCCCTGTGATGGACTGGCATCCCAGCCAGGGTGTCCCCTGCTCTATGCCCTGTTTTCCATTGCCTGACTGGGCTCCCTAGTGATTTTCGATTCCATTCAGATGTGGAAAAACGGAGGAACCCTGTGTGTGGGTTTGTCACGCCGCTGGAGGGCTCAGAAGCAGACGCCCACCGCAAGCCTGAGGTGAGTAAGCAGCTGGAAGGAGCAGCGTCAGCAAGGCTCAGCATCTGGCCACAGCATACTGGGCATACTGGATTTGATGGTTACAGGGAGAATGTCCTCCCGGGTTCATGGGATAAATTGTATAAAAACATGATCAGGAAGGTATGAGATGGACAGTTACTCTAACAGCCAGTGCGGTACAGTGAAGGCAGTATATTTGTTTGTGTTGATGATAGATTATTATGTCGAACACTGTTCCTCTGTCTCTGTGACCCTGACCAGGATGAGTCCAGGATGGATGGATGTTTCTGTTTGTTTATTTTCTGCTACGCAGGATTAACGGGAAGGTAGTTTGTTGTGTGATTGTGCAGGCGATTATCCTGGAGGGAAGCTACTGGAAACGAAGGATAGAGGTGGTGATTAAAGAGTACCACAAATGGAGAATATACCACAAGAAAAGGGTGAGTGTGCAGCGGACAGGCGGTCTGCGCCATGGCAACCGTCCGCGGAGGGACTCTACCTGCTGCTTCTGCTGGGTTTAAATCTGCTTCTTAGTGGTTCTGGCACTGGGGGTGAATCTGCCCTCTGCAGATCCTCAAAGCCACAAGACGCTCATGCAGAGCGGTGACTTGGGATCACCCTTGGCGTTTGTGCCTGCGCTTAAGTGTGAGAAGCGCAGAGGCTCGTACCCCAATCTGTCCCTCTTCCGTCTGCCTGGCAGATGTTGCTTATGTGTAAAGCTACTGCTACGCATCTTTTGGGGAGGGTTTCTGAGTGAAAGCGCAGTGAGTTTCTTGTGTGCTAATTGAGCTTATAGTATAAACTGTGCCTTTGTATCATTTCAGCTGCAAAAGCATAAGGACGGTATCCTGTCTATTTTGGAGAAGGTGAGCGAAACACAATACATCTTATTTAGTCATTGAAATTAGCTAAAGGGTTTACCTTGATACTTTAGTGATTGTGGAAGATAGAGGGTTATACACAGTACTGGGCAAGAGTCTTAGGCAGTTAAAGAATGATTTTTAAATTACTTTCATGTTGGTGTAAAACTACGATTTTTTTCCTGCCAAGGTCTGTTAGCTTCATCATTTCAAAGCTTCTCCCAAAGTCACCTCAGTATTTACAGCAACCATCCAATATACTCATGCATTTTTTTACTTGACCACTAGCACACTGGTATT
>JAODKM010000099.1:29601993-29614136 GCA_026780845.1 Petrocephalus sullivani | reverse complement strand
ATATGTGTGTGTGTATATATGATATATATATATATATATATATATGTGTGTGTGTGTGTGTATATATATATATATATATATATATATATATGTGTGTGTGTGTGTATGTATATATATATATATATATATGCTCGCTATTTGGGGGCAGGTGCGCGTGCTGGCGCTCGCGCCCGCTCCGGGGCCCCCCGCCGCCCCACCTGCATACAGCCCCCCAGCCCAGCCGAAGCCCGCAGGTGCCGGACGGGCCGGGCGCGCCGCGCAGGCCCCCCAATCCGCGGGAGAGCGGGGCGGCGCAGGTGGTGCGGAGGGCGGTTCTTCGGGCGCCGGCGCGGCGGGACACTTTCGGGCGGATGTGCGGCGTCTGGCGGCGCCCGAGCCGCTCTGGTCCCCCTCTGGTCCCCCTCTGGTCCCTGTTTGGTCCCCCTCTGGTCCCCGTTTGGTCCCCCGCTTAGACGCGCCTGCCGGGGGAGAGTTGGGGCTCGGAAGCGCCGTTTGGCGGACCGACACACGGCCGTCCGGGGAACCTGCAGCACCGTCTTACGCCGCCAGTGCACATTAACGCGGAGAGCTGCTCCCATCGCCGTAATGAGCGTTATTAATTACGCATCTCCATAAGCACTGCAGTAGCTACCCTCGCCGAAGGAATCGTACGCTTCCCCCTGCCTTTTAATTAGATCATTGCCAGTGACTTTATTTGGGGCGTAACGTGTATCGCCTTTTATGCCGCTTTGCGTTTGTTTGTCGTGTGTGAAGCTCCCCGTGTCTAATTATTCATCTGCTCTACAGCCTTCGCCGGGACACTACAGTGCAATAAACCTTAACGGAGAACAAACCAATTCAGCATTTCGATTATTATTATCACTTGGCAAATGGGAACGCCGCTTTATCTTAATGATCCCGCTTTAAAAAGCCCGCATTTCTCTTAAATGCGCTTGCTGGGGTAGAATGCATTATTAGGCTCCTCATTAGCTACAGCCTCCGACTTTCGCTCCTCGTTTCTGCTCCTGATCGATGCCTAATTAATTATCGATTGCTTCTTTCTCCTTACCGGTCTGTCCCGTTTTATTTGCGTGAGCCATAAACGCTGATACACAGATCCGTTTTCAAAGCGTCAGCTGTACTGGAGTTCTGGAAACCAAAGCAGCTGGAAAACAGCGATATAATTAATAAGAAAATCCCCCGAGAGATTAAAATGAATTGATGACGCAAGAACAAACTGTTCATTAAGACTTTCTACAGAGGCTTAAAACCCCGAAAACCTGTTCAGAATGAAGTAAGAACATCAAATAATACGGCAGCCAGCTGTGTTCTTTATATAAATCTGGTCATACAAAAGCAAAAATACAGAAGGATCCCAGGGCAGTGCATTAAACAGGTATATAAATGCCCTCTGTGACAAGATTTTGCTTTATCTGCCTCAAATTCGCCTATTGCTGCAGTACATGCACATTATAATTGATGCCTGAGCTCTTTGGCCTTAGTCAAAGTCTAATTTTATGCTTAATACTAGAATGACTGTTTTTAAATGTCTCGGAAATGTCTGTTGATGCTCGAGTGTGATTTATGCAAAGTCTTTTTCTCACAGTGTGTCCAATAGCACATCGTCCTCTGTGTTGCAAAGTTAAATCAGACTATTAAAGTCAGTTTTTGTTGCCGTGGGTTGAGGTGGGGAGGTGGGGAGGTGGGGAGGGGGGGGGGGGTCCTTCTTAGCCTGGTATTGACTAAGAAAGCCAGATTTTACTTCACAATGACTGCATACTGTACATTTCTGGGCATTGACTTCTTCCATGAAACCTGCCTTTTGACGCACCGCTTTGTAAAAAATTCACACAACTTGTTTTTTAACGTGGAGGTTAAACAATGTGATGAACGTCCTTCTCCCGCCCCGGTTACCTCCACTGCTGCTCACGCCCCATTTATTCTCCCTGTTTATCTTCCTGGAGGCGTTTAGCCAGCCTACAAATGTTTTGGGGAAGTTATGAATGAGAGCTGAAACAAATGTTGTACTGTGAAATGGAACTTATTCAGGCCTTCATTACGTCTCTTAGCTGCAGTGCTCTTTGCATATGAAATGTGAACAGGCAGTGCACATGCAGTGGATAGTTCAGCAGGTTAGTATTCTGTTTCTGTGGCTGAAAGGTAGCCGGTTGAAAGCCCACGGTCGGCAGAGTAATTTCCCCGTCGAGCCCCTGAGCATGGCCCTTTACCCTCAGTTGCTCCAGGTATCATCTGACCCTGCTTCTTAAAAATGTTTGTCGCTTGGGATAAAAATGTCTGCTGAAAATGTAAATGGGTGACTGCCCTCTTGTTCAAAGCTTTAAGAATGACGCATCGCCCTTGAGGCAACCTGGGAGCCTTTAGCAGGGTGTTTCAGTGGGGTACTGTGTGTCATGTAACTGTTGTAATGTTTCAATGGCCAGTTGGGAAGGAGTGAGCTGCTTGTGGCTGAGAGGGTAAACGACCGCCCCTACAGACTTTAATGCTTCCACAGGCAATCTACCAAGAGCCAGCCGTAAAAGCCACCAGGCGTGTCATTTGTCTACCACATGGTGATTGGTTATCGGTGGAAGGTTAAAGGTGAAACGGGCTACACATCTCTAAGGGGTGCAGTCCTCGTGAAATGGAGAGCTGTCTTTCTGTATGTGTCCCACCTCTTCATATCTATTCACAGGAAATGGTTCATAATGGCGCACGGGTCCCAGTTCAAGTCTGTAGTGCCTCCAGGATCTATGACTGATGCAGACTGCAGACAAACTGTATTTTATTTGCCTGATCTTGTGCGATGTGATGTACTGAGGGTAACTGGAGAAGGCATCCTTGCTGCCTTTCGGCGTGATCCTTGTTGGTGGTGCTCTACTGTCATTGCCAGCATCCGCTGTCCTGCAGTTGTCCATTATCTAATAGCCATTAATTGTCTTGCAGCCATCTGCTGTCTTGCAGCAGTCCTCTGTTCTGTACCCACCCACTGTCCCACAGTCTTCCAGTGTTCTGCAGACTTCCCCTGTCTTGCAGCCATCCATGTTTCCACAGCCATCCACTGTCCTACAGTCACCCCCTGTCCTGCAGCCATCCACTGTCCCACAGTCAGCCCCTGTCCTGGAGTCATCCACTGTCCTACAGTCACCCCCTGTCCTGCAGTTATCCACTGTCCTACAGTCACCCCTGTCCTGCAGCCATCCACTGTCCCACAGTCACCCCCTGTCCTGGAGCCGTCCGCTGTTCTACAACCCTGTCGTCATCCACTGCCCCACAGCTATCTGCTGCTTCTCAAAACAAGATGAATGGCCCGGCCCTGGCTCTCTCCAAATCAGCTGATTTATTCTATAGTAAATGCTTCCTTGGTGGATCTGTCTCTAAACCCTTCAAATCTTAGAGGATGATGATTAAGCAACTGCGCTTTTCAGACTTGTGTGTGATGAGGCTGAATAATGGTTGGAGGCGAACAGTGGTGGGATAGGGAGGCCGTCCATGCTGACGCTTTTCTGATGGGTGGCGTATGTTAAAAACACGTTCCCTTCAGTTGACTAGCTGAAGCTTATCATGTAATTAATTGAATTCAATATTAGTGTTTATTTTGGTATACAACTTTTTGCACATGTAGTATTTCTGGGATTGTAGGTGCGGCTATAACCGTCTATAAACATTCATGGTAAAAAACCTAGGCAGCAAGGTTCAGCTTTGGGATTTGCTCATTTACCTGTTCCTTTACCTGTTTCATTAAGGGGATCATTTGATCTATTGTGTAATCAATTTTCCAAATGTTCTGAAAGTATTCCTTTAAAAATTGTGTTCCAGGCTCACCAGTTCGATTTTTAATTCTAATAGTCATTTGCTTTCTGATTCTCTTAATTTTTACAGATGTGTATAAATGGACTGGATTAGACAGTAACTCATCCAATAATACTGAAGTTAAACTAAGGATTTGTTTAAAAATTAAGAATATGGACATTTCAACACACAGATGATTTAATATCATGCATAAGTTATTTATAATTTTTTGGTAATTCATTTTTACCTTTTAATATGAGTTGTATCATTTATAATTGAAAAGAGATTTTACTTGTCTCTCAGTAACATTTCAGCAGCGATTTCGGGGCTTTTTCAGTTCAGGTAGAATACCGTTTATAAAAGACAAAAGCATATTATTGAACTCACTGGAGCCAACTTTTGGGTGAATAAATAAGTGGGAATCTTTGCACCGGGGCTGTCAGGGTTCATTTTCGGTGAATGTTTGGCATTTCAAAGATGGAGGGAGCTGGCACACATAGGAGCCTCTTTCAGCAAGGCGGAGCCGAGGCTGCAGGCGCGTACCCCAACCTCCGCCATATTTCCAAGGGCCGTTTTTAGATCCATCACTTTATCTTCATCTGTCCCTCGTTCTCTCAAACTTCAGAGTGGCTTTGAAGTTCCCCACAGAGGGGGAGTGGGAGAGAGAGAGAGGAGCAGTGTGCTAATGATCTTTTGATCTCGCAAACATGTTGGGGCTCCTCCGGGACTTGGGCTGTCACGTACCATGCTGACATTGACATTCAGGGGCTTCAGTGCAAACAGACCCCACTTTCTCAAACCGTCACGCCGTCTCTGCGCATCGCAGCAGTTGGCTGGGTCTGTTGTTTTCTAGATGGCTGTGGCCATTTTTCTGGTAACAAAAAAGGTTGAAGCCTGCTTGCCAGTCCCACCCAATCGGATCAAAGGTGAAGGCGAGTGTCGGGCCACTCCACGGCCATCCCCCGGGGTGGTGTTTCGGACGTGACACTTTCGCTGGCCGCTGCCTTGTGAGCCCCTGAATAATGCAAGTTGCAAGTGTTCGATTGCAGTTCAACTGACCGCGTCCCAACGAGATGGTGCCATTCCCTCCCTTCCAGAACCCATCCCATGCTGGGTCTCAGGAGGGGAGGTGTGGGCAAGGTAAGCGGAATATGTGGTCCGGTGTCCCTGCCTTCATCATTTGGAGACGGCAGCTACTGAGAGGTGATCTGCACTACAGAGCCGTCAGCCATGTTGGGGGGTCCCGGCCCCCGGCCCTGGTCAGAGAGCCTTGAAACGGAGGTGGTGGTGCTCCAATCAGCTTGCTCGCCATTCTCCAGACAGTCCTCTCAGCTGCCGTGAAACGCATTGAGCTTCCGGCCTGGAAGGTTTCACCACCGTGCCTCTGAGTTTACAGTCTCTGGGGAAGGGATTCTGTTGCTACGGTGACGACGGGCCGTTTTGAGCGATTATTGACCTTGGATGTTTACATCTTCAGCTGTGCTATATGGACAGTGAAGTAGACCCCCGTATGACGACAAAACCCGAGGCCCAGACAAAGATTTTAGTTGAAACCATCCGAAGAGTACCTTTGATTTTATTACAGTGAGGTTTGGTAGTTTGCCGTTTGAGTGTTTTGCTGTGCTTTGGCATGTCACTGTGTGGTAAGAAGATTGTATGCATGCAGTTTATTGGGTTATTCAGAAATGAGAATCAGAAATGATGACAAAAGGCTCAGAAACGGTGAAATGTTGCTGGTTGGAGGTCGTATGGTAGAGCAGCGATACTTAAGGTATGGTGGACGACTCACTTGGATGCAGGCTGTAATATCGAGTGCGTTCGAGTCCAGGGCCTTCAGGCATTTGGCATTCTGAAGGAAAAAGAGCTGTGCCTTTGTAGGGAGCTCAGCCACAAAGTGGGGGGGGTTATGGGCACACGTGACCCTGAGCCTCCTCACTGCATGTCTCTGTTTGATATTAACAACCCGACAGACGGGGCGGGGTATGCCATGACCCCCACTCCCCACGGACAGCCAGACAAACCCCACACATTACATACACAGCTTTCCTGAAGGTGGGGAGGACGCTTGTGGATGCGTGTTGTCAGCGAGTGGCTGCAGATGACTGTCGCATCTTTTTTGATGGGTGGGGGGGCTTTGTTTATGCAGACTTATATGAAGAGAGGGATGAGGTATATGTACCTAATAAAAAAGAATATATTGTATAATCATGTGTCATGTCCATTATAGGAAAAAATGTATGAAGCAAATGTATGTGTGTGTGCGTGCATGCAGGTTTTGTTACACTTGTGAGGACCAAAGGACCTCACAAATACTGCAAATCCTCCAAAAATGTGACTCAGACTTCATTTTTTTTTAAATTTGTGATTAAAAATGCCTAAAGTCTTGTATTTGGGTTAAGGTTAGGGCTGGGTTGGGGTAAAGAGTGTCGTAACTGGGATTAGGGTTTTTCCCATTGAAATGAATGGACAGTTCTCACTAATGTGGGGATATAAATGTGTGTGTGTGTGGACCCATGTGCCAGAGCAGATCTCAGTTCATTTACATTGGTGTAAATATGAGGAATGGGACCATCGATGACTGCATGGGTGTGCTGTCCAATTACCATGCTTGATACAGACTGGCCCCAGGACAACCGCACAGGGCTTATAAGACGGTAATCTTGTACTGATGTATTATTTATGGTTGGGGGGGTTGCTGGTGGATGCTGTAGACCAGTGATTAATTGCTAGATGAAAAGTGTTTACGTGGTATCGTGTGTTTGAAGTGTAAATACACGTCATTGTATAACATATAATTTTTTAAGTAGAATTTCTTAGTTTTATGTGCTTGTATTCCTTCCCCCCTATTTTTCATGACCGATATAAAAACCATTTATTTTGGTCATTGTTTTTTTTTCTCTGAAAGGTGGAATAAATGATAAATGTCCGTCATCAGTCCTCCCACAGTCAAACTTCTCACATTGTATTGATGTAAAGAAAAGCTAATAACCGTCAAATAAATATATGGTGCAGCAAAATGCTGAAGAATGCAGTAGATGGATTCAAGGCAAATGAATTCAAGGGATTCGTTTGAAAATAATTATCTGTTACAGTGAAGAAGTCTTTTATGAGAGCGTGCACCCTGCAGGGCTTGTCCAGCTTCTCAGCGGGTCTCTGCTACAGAGGAGGCTGTTGACCTCTTGCTTAGGGTGTCCTGGGAAGGGAATTGAGGCTAGGAGGAAGGGAGCCGCGTTGCATAAATGCCACTGTCCTGTAGAAAGGCTGAGAGGCAGTTTAGCTTCTGTGATGGAACTTTCTCCATAGATTTGTTTCTCTCCTTCTTGAGGGTTTTGAATACATGGGATATGGATTTTTCCATCTGGAAACATGACAAAGCTTAGGCCATATGGAGATCCCCAGCTCTTTCTGGAGCACAGACCCACCCAGGAAATGCGCTATGCAGATGAGGCTGGTATCCTGTTTATCTCTGGCTCTGTGCAGCTTCTGGGATCACTGTAATTACCCGAAACACACGATGGTTGCCATGGCCGTAAATGGCAGCTTATTGTAGAGGACGGCCATCTTCATAAACTTGAGGACAGGATGCCTAGGCCATCCAGTGTTGTTCTATCTCATGGCACTGCTATGAACAGAGGCACCTGCCCTTCAAATGGCTGCATTTTTTCAGTCACAAGGTTAGGTAGAACTCCACACCCTTGAGGCAGGTCTACAAACCTAACTCAGGTGACAATATCACATTGTTAAATGTATCTATCCTGAATATGATACTGTTGAGTTGGGTGGTTCCATCAAATTCCAAAGGAGAACATGCAGCACATTGAGATGCTGGGGACCCGGCTCTTCTTGCCTGCACTTTGCATGTTTTCTCTGTATCTGCAGTTTCCCCCTGGTACCGTAGCTGCCTTGTGCAGTCCAAGAATAGGCAGTTAGGCGAATCTTTCTTTCCTGTACTGCATGACTGCATGTGTGAGAGTATGTGCTCTGTGAGAGACTGCCTTCCTGTCCAGGGAGTCACCTGCAGTATCCTGCGTTTCCTAGGATACTCTCCAGGCTCACCGATTTACCTTGTTTTTTTTTCTCCAAAAGATTAAATGAGTAAAGTAACTGTCAGCAAACATATTTTTGTTATGTGGTACAGAGCAACAATTCAGAAGAAGATCCAGTGACTTCATTAGCATGTTGGATTATAGCCCAAAAAACACTATAGTAGCCAGATGACCGTCAGCATTTCTGGCTCCACTGATCCCTGCCCAGCTGTTGGGACACCTGCACATCTGGGGGGGTCGCAAAGCTGAAACAGACGCCGACTATGGGGGACACGTCCGTCCCGGCCTCCGGGTGACTCCATAGACCTCACGCCACAGTTGTCTGTGATATGTCTGTTTGCTGTGAAAGGAAAGGAGGCTCTTTTATGCACAGGAAGGAGATGAACCTGCCCCCACTCTTTCCGTCGGACGGTGTCACTGTCATATTTCCACCTATGAGACAGATACTTTCTGCATTATTTGTGATGTGACCAAGAAAAGTAAAGGTCAGTGATGATCTGCAGTATCAAAGAACAATCAGGATGAGTTTAACCATCTCAGAACATCAGAGAGAAGCTTAAACATCTCAGAATCTAAACATCCCAGAGCATCAGAGATGAGTTCCGAATGCTGGAGTTTAAACATCTCAGAACACCACAGGTGAGTTTAAACATCTCAGGTTGTTGGAGATGAGTTTACGCACCTCAGAAAACCGGAGATGAACTTAAATATCCTAGAACATCGCAGATGAGTTTAAACAGGGGTAGTGTGAGTTAGACGTTGCAGCACCTTTTGGTATAACTACCAAACACTAAGATACTGTATTTGCATTACATTTACGTCATATAGCTTTCCTGCAAAGTACAAGTGCACATGTGAGGTAAACAGCACGTACAAACATAGAGCTGTCGAGGAGTCGATTGGGCTTAAGTGCAGCCAGGCTGAGCTTCCAACGCGTGCCCGGGTACCAGTGTAAGCAGCATTGGAGTAGGAGCTACACATCTGATGTCACTCATGCTGCCGTATCGCTATATACACTCGAATGCTTTTTTCTGAAACTTAGGAGAAATGACATATGCAGCTCAATATGGATGGTTTCCTCTTCAGACAAAGCCTTGCGTTTGTGTCGCGCATTCCTGCCTCGATCCTCAATGTGTGAACACACCTCAAATCGTTATGCGTAATGACGGCTAAACGCGCATGTCAGATACGCAGCGCCCGGCGTTTCAGATCTAGGTAGATAGAAAGCAGACGTGAGCCAAGAGCGCCAGCTAGCTTGACTTCCTGTGGTGTGCCCCCCCCCTTAGAGAATTGGGCCAGCTTAGTACCCCCTAACACCGGTTATTAAAGTGCGACCATGATGTGGACGCTGCCTCCAGAGATGATGGGGTCTGTTCCAGCACAGCCTTGCACTAAGTCATTCCTGCACACTGGTGCTCTGATCGCGGGTGGCATGTCGCTGTGTGCTTTTTGGTGATCTGCCTCTTTTATTCCTGCCCTATGTACATTCTTTTTTAATTTTTAATATCAGCCTGTTTCTGAGCATTGGCCTCCTGTGTGGAATGAGCGGGTAGATGGCTTCATCCTGTCTGAAAGGGAAGGTGCTTATTGTCTCCCTGTCCCCCCCCCTCCACAGTTCTATTATAGGCATGAACGATGAAGTCAATGGGATGTGCTCTCTACACAAAGCGAATCTTGAGGCAGGGCCACGAAGGTGGTGCGGCGCGTTCACCTTTCACAGCCCAGTGGAAATGACATGCGGAGATTGGTGTGACTGACTCGGGCTGGTTAATAACTCTGGCCTTTTATGTCATGGACAGTGTAAACCTCTGGTGGCAGTCTACCTGTTTTAATGACGAAACGGGTCAGTGAAATACACGGAGAAGTGCATGGACCTGGACGGAGTCAGAGTGACTTTCGAGGGAATGGTGTGCAAATGGGTTTTTCCCTCAAAGAGGAAACGGTGGTCTTCTTTGCTGTGCTCATGGGCAGCCATGTGCATAATTAACTTAAATGTCTCTGTTCTGAACTCCGGACCCAAAAGAGCCTTCTGACTGGACTGCGACTGATTCTCCACTTCTCTCGTATTTATTGTGGCTAAGCATGGTGGAACCTCCAAAGGAAAATCCAGGAAAGTCTTCTTGTTGACCTTTTTTGAGAGACATTAATACAGTGAGGTGGGGGTATTACTTAGTCTAATGCGAGGTAGTTCTGGAAACCGGAAAGGGTGGCCCCCCCCCTAGGGATTTTGGCCCCCCTTGGGCACGTAGACAGATGGCCTGACGGATCAGGGGTATGTTACAAAAAGCAGCAGGCCTCTGTATTGTTCCGCCAAGGCTGGTCTCGGCGTTTCCCCCAAGGGGTGTTTTTGAGGTAGTGACGGGCTTGTCTAGCTTAACGTAAAGCTCGCCCCAAGCCACACCTCTGTTGCCAGGTTTGCACACATCCCAGGATTCCGATGTAGTGAATGATGAAAGAGCAAGCAGCAGGCAGTGAGTCACGGTCAGGAAGTGAGCCTGGAGGGTGCAGAATTGCACGTGCCCCCCGCCCCCCCCCCACCACATGCGGTAAACTGCGGCTGAAACTCCAGCAGTGCTAATTGCCGTGGCGACCTGGTATTGACTCGACTCTGCCTCTTCCACTTCCAGTGAGGCTGACGGCAGCCTTATACTAATTGCATGACCCTCTGGTGCCACCGAGAGCTTTGTCTGGCCCGGAATATACCGGCCTGTGATACTCCCCAAGGGAGACCTTCTGAGACATGTCCTCTGCCTTAATGAGACACTCCGTGTGTTGGATATGACCTAGGTATTGGTCATGGATTTTTTTGCTTAGTACACAGTTTCCTATAACACAACCGCATCATCCACCCACTTATTAGTCGTCAAGCTCATTTAGGGTTTTGATGCACGACGAAGGGTACCCCAAGAATGCATGCCAATCCTTGATGGGGAACAAGTAGTCCTTTTTTTCTAAATGTGATTACATATAAGTGAAACTGGACACATTATTATATACATTTATATTTGGGACCCCCACTAGATCTAAATGCTTGGAGACTCTTCATTGGTCTGAGGAGAGGGAGGTTGGTGGTGTGGACTAGCAGCAGCATAGCGGCTCCTCCCCCTTTATGTGGGCTGTTTTAGCAGCCCTGGGGTGGGGGAGGGGGGGAGGGTGATAAGGGTAAATGGGATTAAGCCATTGAGACGGTGGCTGTGGAGACAGCCCCCAGTATGACCCTTGGGGGGTCCATATTCCAAGCCTAGGGCAGGAAAGGGGGGCTGAATTCCCTCGATTTTCAGTTTTGCCCCTAAGATTTTGTCCATCCCTAGCATGCTCCTGAAAGAGGCCGCCACCACTGTCACCGAGCCTAATACAGCCTTCATGTCATGCATGGGATGGCTCTTTAGGATTGGCGTGATGAATGGGAGAGACTCGCAAACACGGTCACATTGCAAAAATTAATGAATGAGTAAAAATACATGCAAAGGAACCCCTTGATAGTAAGACAATGGCTGATGCCGAGACTGAGAGGCAAAGGACCTCCATTGAGGTTCTGATTCTTTGTTGGAAGACGCTCCACACCAGGCACATTCCCTGGGGATGTATAGAAAACAAAATGGTGATTTGTTTGGTCTTTGGGCTCTTTTAAGTGAAGCGACTCAGCATATTTTTTCCTGCCGCTGTTTTTTTTTTAATATATATATATTTGTTGCCTCGTGAGTGAGCTGTTGCTCCTGCTGTGTACCTGAAATTCTGAATGAGCCCCCGGGGCAGAACCAATAGGCCCTTTCCCACCAAAGTTTCAGAACCTGAGTTCCCAGGCTGCGTCCCGTTTAGCTTGCAGAAGAGAGCAGGTTCTGTTAGGACTGGGGGGGGGGGCTCTTTTATTCCTATCAAACAAATGAATAGTCTGGGAGCAGAGGCTGCTGCAGTAAATCCTTCAGGGGGGTGCAGATTTATCACAGTAATGACATGCAGTGCAATTGTGTCTCTGTGTATGTGTGTGTATGTATATGTGTGTGTGTGTATGTGTGTGTATGTGTGTGTATGTGTGTGTATGTGTGTGTGTGTGTGTGTGTCTCTGTGTATGTGTGTGTATGTATGTGTGTGTGTGTGTGTCTCTGTGTATGTGTGTGTATGTATATGTGTGTGTGTGTATGTGTGTGTATGTATATGTGTGTGTGTGTGTGTGTCTCTGTGTATGTGTGTGTATGTGTGTGTGTGTGTGTGTGTGTCTGTGTGTGTGTGTGTGTGTGTGTGTGTGTGTGTGTGTGTCTGTGTATGTGTGTGTATGTATGTGTGTGTGTGTGTATGTGTGTGTATGTATATGTGTGTGTGTGTGTGTGT
>JAODKM010000099.1:29569554-29581682 GCA_026780845.1 Petrocephalus sullivani | reverse complement strand
AATGCACTTTTGCAAGTTGCAAAGAATACAGGCAGTAGTCCGAGATGCAGTGGAAAGAAAGATCAGCAAGCGTGGATCGAAACGGGCCAGCCAGGTCGAAAGATCTCCGGCCAGCTGGAAATGTGCGGGCAGTCCTGAGTACTGCCTCAGCCAGTTGCTTTCATCGACAGAACAGAAAGCGTCTGCGTTTCTGGTAGAAGACCTGTATTAGGTTTGATACAATTGTTTAAAACAATTTTAGCATGAAGAGTATGACTGTACAGTCGAAGTACATTTAAAATGTGTTTTTAATGCCTTTCTCTCAGTTCTTCTCAGTTCATAGCATTTCTCCTTTTTGAAAGGTAAACACTGCCTGTTTTGCAAAAAAAAAAAGGCATCTTTACCATCTCCTTAACTGCTGGTGCTACGTGACGTCATGCTGGACATTGATGAGCGTTGATCTCTGCTTGCAATACAGAGTAACTCATTTACCTTTGTTAGGCAATTTGGTTTGCCCCAATAACCATCAAACCAAATATTGCATGTCGATAAAATATGTAGTAGTTCAATAATGAGGTGCTTGATGCCACTGACACAGCTGGAGTTTTCAAAGCACTTTAACCTTATCTACATTGTTCACTTTGTCTCAGCTTCAATTGGGCAGTGACTGGCACCATGGTGAGCTACAAAACCATGCCTTCCCCCTCAGCAGGCAACGTGTAAAGGTTAGAGCAAATTATCTCTATGGAACCAATAATAAGTAAGAGGAGGCCACTTCTTCTTAGCTCATAGAGGTTGAAGATGCAGAAGGGAAGGCTTGTGGATGACCCCCAGAAAGGCTTTCAGACTTGATTCATTCGATATTCTCACTTGCTTTTTGCTGTCTTCCAGAGTGCCGAGGCCATGTATGATGGGGCGAGGGTGCCGTCTCCCCAGGACAGCGCCAATGGCTTCTCCCAGCCAGGGGTATCCACGGGCCAGCCCAAGTCCGACGAGGAGGCGGAGAAGCCGGAGCCGGTACTGGTGAAGAGAGCCCACAGGGAAATCCTGGACCATGAGCGGAAGAGGAGAGTGGAGCTGAAATGTATGGAGCTGCAAGAGATGATGGAAGAACAAGGGTGAGTCCTTCTGCCTGGTTCTCAGTTGTGGTGCACCACATTAATATTGGGGTTCTTTAGGCCGTGTCTTAAATATGGCACTGTCGTCATAAGTAGGAGTCAACCATGGAAACCTCACCATGGGAAACATCCGATCTGTACTGGCTGTACTTCACATCTTCTATGGGGCTAAGTAGCGCTAATTAATAGCAAGCTGTGACCTTGTTTCAATTAATACTGTTGTAATGGCGCTCAACTATTATTAAGATCAATGAAAATCAATTAGGGTTGTCAAAATGAACTAAAGAGCTACTTAATTCTAAGGTTTTATGGACTATGAAATCATCTCTCACGTAAGAATAAAGGCAAAAATGGCCTAATTTGTCAAATAATGAGGCAAATCAAGTCCCTGCAAACTTGTTCAGAATTTTGAATTAAAACCACTCAGCCCCAATGTGCTGGAAGATTGCAGCTTTGCTTCTGAAATGCTTACGGATTCCAGATGAATTCTGGCTCTCTCCACTTTCCCTATGGGAGGCCAGCCGTGAACCAGTGTTTCCTAGCGGTATTATGAAAGCACTCCTCCGAGTTTCTGTGTTACTGTTCTAGCTGGTTTCCTTGGGTAGCTGTCATGTTGGTGGACAGTAACACACTGTGCTTTTCTGTGACCTCACCAGGATTTCTTTTTCACACCTGCAACAGGCAGAAAGAAGGGTTTTTAAAAAGGATTCATTTAGCAGACATTAAATAAGACTTTGAAAACCCATGGTTGGAATTATTGAACATTTGCTGCCAGAGCCAAACCACCAGCATAGTGAACCGAATTCCTATTGGCTATTCTGACTGGTTCCCTTTGTACCAAGCCTTGCACTAGCTGACAGTGCACGATAGCCCCATTCACCACGGGTTTCATGTTACTTGATCAATTCACTAATTGCTGGAACCTCAGACCCTGCGATCAAAACATTTTGATGTTCATGTCTTTGTAGAAAGTCTGTGGTGGGAGTAGAACCAAATAGTAGATATTTCAGTAACACTTTGCTTAAAGCTGTCTATAATGCATTATAGATACCTTCATAATGCATTATAATGGTGGTATAGAATTAATGGTAAAGCATTACAGCATCTTCCATTGAGTCATAAGGCATTTTAGTACTGATTTTAATGCTTTTTAATTTCCAGTGATCTTAATGCACTGTAGATGATTGTGACGATTCCACCCACTTCCTCATTTACACTCGCTCCTACCAACACATCACAACCACACTTCAGAGCCTTCACTGTATCCCTTTAAAACACCGTTTAAGAACACATCCACAGTATAATACTGCTCCTGACATTCAAAGCTCTTAATAACCAAGCCCCATCCTCTCAGTGTCCGATCCTCCTCTTATGGCTCTTGCTTCATCCACCCATCCGAAATCCACGGCTTTGGTGACCTCGCATTTTCCCATTTAACTCCATGACTTTGGAACTCCTTCCTCCTGCCATTGGTCCACTGAACATAGTCACATAGTCATTTTCAAAACCAAGCCAGAAAGCTTCCCATTTGCTCATACCCATATCCATAAAATGTCTTATCTGTTTATCTGTCATATGTAAGCATCTTTGAAAAGTGCTATATAAATAAAATGTATTATTATAATTATCATCATTATTATTGGATAATAATTATACAGTATAATCTTGTATTATAATGGTCCTCACACCTAGGTTTGAAAAGTTGACCTAAAGGTAATCTCAAAAACCTGGATGCACACTGGCCCTTTGTGGATAAGATTGCCCACCCCTGGCTTGGTGACTGTCCGAGGAAGTCCATTTTCGGGGAAAAAAAATGACCTAGCACTTTAAGCCTGGCCTTCGTATAGGTGCCTCGTGCTTGTGGAGACATTAATTTATGATTAGGGTGTTCAGTGAATGTTAAACAATATGGCCAAAACCCAAATCAGGTCAGCGTTCAGACCACAAGGTCAAGAGTGACGATCCACCTTAATATGTAAAGCCTTAATATGTAAAGCTTACAATTCTGTGTTTTTCCAGGAACTAGCCACTAAAAGAAAGTCGAGGTGGTGGCTAGAAACAGCTGTAGGGTGAGTCAGTCTTCATTAATCACTCCAGGCTCCACTCAGGAGAGGTATCAGACAGGTCGATTAAAATGACACGGAGGATCTGGCAGGCAAGGACTTTCTGCGTAATGAAATAGGTCAACGGTGCCTCGGGCTGAGTTTGCTTCTAACTTTTTCTGTCATCTCGCTGCCCTGATGCAGTGTCTCTGCCCTTCCCCGGCCTTTGAGACACGGCGTCCTACATAAACTGGTGGCTCTTTTCTGCTCACCTTCACCGTCCCTTTCCCGGAGTCCACAGTGTCAGGTAGAGGCTGTTTTTGAAACTCTGGCCAAAGCTTACCTCTCTGGACTGTTCTCAATGCCCCGTGAGACCCGTGCATGTCAAGCTGAAGGTCAGGAAGCAAGGGGCAGCGACGCCATCTGCCAGCCGTCCCCTAATGTCCACGGAGCGTCCTCATTTTAAGGTGGGACGCCAGGCTGCAGTGATTCTAGGGGCTTCATAATCATGTGGCAAGATCGGTCTAGGGTCCAGAACTCCAAGTCCCGGATTCTCTTCACAGGGGATTGTCACGTATCTCTTGCATTAAATTCATTAGTATGCACCAATAAAATGCAGTGCACTCATCGCAGATTACTTACTGTGCTGCTTCCCATAAACATCTCGCTGGCAATTTGTAGCTCGTTAACTCATAACGCTCAAATAGATTTGACACAGCTGTCACCATAACAGATGTCTAGAGTTAGTATTCGCGCAGAAATCAAACCTCACAGAGTCTTCTTTCGTCACGTAGAGGAGGCAGGCTTCTGAGGTTGGGTACCACTGACTCATAGATGCCGTAATCATCTGGAGGTGCGTGCCAGGTTTGTGAAGCGCAGACTAAGCCAAAGTGAAGCAGTTTCCATCAAACTACTGCATCAGAGCTTAGTGTTGCTTGTACCTGGTTGCCGAGTCCGAGGATGCTGTGATTTTGGTCCAGGAACCGGCGGCCTTCAACTGCCACCCCAGGTCCTCTTCACCTCATTTCCGGGACATTGCAGTCTGCATCATGGTACCCTGGGAGCCAATTAAGAGGGCTCTGCTCATTAGCGGATGGGCTGTCTCTAATTCAATGGCACCCTGTGCCGACTTCCCCCCCAGGTGTGGTGAGGATGGGGGCTTTTGGGCTGGTGCCCACTCATGTGTTTTGTCACTGGGCCCCTACGCTCCTTCTCCATGAGCTACAGCAGCATGGCGGCCCTTGGCAGGTGGAAATGGCCAGGTGTTATTTACTTCTGCTGGCCATCTGGACTTTCCCGTGCGTCACTTCTTCAGTGCAATGCATCGTGGGATTGCCGCACTACCTGGTGTGCAGTGCAAGAATCATCTTCTACTGATAATGATTTTATTTATTTAATTTTTTTACAAGCCTGACTTGACTTCATTACTGTTTTAGGGCTGTTTAATGTGATTTTCCTCAGCCTAAGTATGGATCTTTGCTCGAACGTCTCAACAATGGATCGCTTCTTCATGCCTGCGTGCTCAAGTTTGTTTTTCACACTTTACAGCTCTGGGAGAAAAAGAAAATGTGTTCATTGTCTCAACAGCCATTGAATTGGGCAGCCTGCATCTATTTCTACTCGAGTGTATGGCTATCCTTCACTTCATTAATTTTAGTTTTTCACAGAATGCGTGTTTCCATGAGGCCAGTAGCTGAGGCAGTGAATGGGTTTGTGATTACGATTTGCCTACCAGAATGAGTCCTCCTGCAGCTGCAGTGCGAGAATGAACAGACAGCTGGGTACCACTGGCAATCAGGGATGTATTTTTGGGACCGCTTTGACATGAGGCAGGGCCATTTGCACAGTCTAGGGGATTAAAATATAGCAGGAAGCTTTAGGGACTTAAACACACTCTATTAATAGAAAGTAATGTTACTAGTGTCTGCTAACTGGTGCGTGTGCACACGCCTGCAGAACTCAAAAAGCGCAAGAATGTATAATCTGTAAAAGGGTTCTGCAGAACTTCAAAGCGCCCGGGAAATATGGGTCACTTTCATGAGCGCTTTTTCCTTGTTGATGTGAGGGCTGTGTGAGCTAGGCCCCCACCCCCCACCCAAGCTGATGTTTATCAAAGCATTCTTACCTCTGGGGACTCTTCTCCTCCACCCACTGGCTGTGATGAGCGTGTCTCCCCCATCCCCCCCGCACCCCACCCCAATGCCAGAGACTACCCCAAGGTCCCCGGATGGCAGGTCCTTACGCCGTTGTGTTAGGGTGGTACCTAGAACCAGAGCAGGATTAACATGTTTTTACCCTACTCCTTACCCTACTTCTGGACTGTTACATCAAAGAGCACATAAATGAAACACAGAGGCAATCCGCAGCCTGTCAGTTAAATCCAGAACAACAGATGTATTGATTCAACAAGGAGGATTTCTTACAGGAATATGAAGCCGCTTACTGAACGTTCAAATCAACAGATGTTAATTTCTGACTTCTTGTGCAAAGGCTAAACAGGTCCTTCAAAGGCGATTAACTGAGAGCTTCAACAGACTTCTGCAGAGTCATATCTGCTGTTTTTTCACCTGCCTTGATTCGAAATGCCTGTCCTCAGGGGACCAGCTTGCAGCTGGCAGGCTTTGCAGGGATGCAAGGATGCTGCTTGATAATTACTCTTTCGCGTGTGTCCCGAAGACCTCTGTCTTGTCCCTGTGTCATTATGTCACCTTACCCCTTCAGGGATTTATTTGATTCAGCCGACCCAGGGCGGGCTGGCTGTGGTCAATCACGCTGAAGGCACTGCACAGTCGGGGCAGGCATCTTAATTAGCAACATCTGGCGGCGAGACATTGCCTTGTTCAGACTAATTGGAGTCATCGGCAGGGTCACAGGTATGAGGGACGCAGAGGGAAGCAGCAGAAAGTCCGTCCCGTGTTCTATAAGATCCAGGGTCCTACCGGTCCTGCGGCTATTCATCTGACCAAAGAAATGCTTAATGAACAACGCAGAATCAATGAGTGACAGGATAGGAAGTGTTAATTTCTGGTAACATTCCAGAACAGCTAAATTTGGTGGATTCTACCCACAGTTTTACCCACTGCTCCTCATAGCCTGCTTCTGTGTGTGGGAGAGGAGCAATCATTTCATTTTTGCCTTCAGTGTTCGTGTCCCGTGGGTGCCCTCCCACTGCCCCCCCTGTATGCCCTGCAGTGTCAAGTCAACTTACCTATTCAGTAGGAGAATTTCTAATCAAGTCTTTCTTTTGATGAGGTTTTAATTTTGGGAAACTGTAACAGCCCTTTGCCTTGACCCGTCAGTCAAAGAGGTCCCTGGTGGTCAGGTCATTGGGTGAACCCTCTGCTTGTTCCGCACTCAAGGCGAACACCACATGGCACGTGTGGGTGGATAGGGATGATGTAGCAGTTAAGGGTGTGGACCTGCCAGTGACAGGTCATGCAGATGACCTCTCTTCGCGTTTAGCTGCCTTGGCAGGTGAGCTCTGCAAAGCACTCTGGGAAATGTGCTTGCCGAATGACTAAAATATGCTGTGACTTCTTTAGCCTGCACTTTATGTAATGGGGCCAGTGATGGCGGGGCTCTTTAAGGGTCCCCACGACTGCTGAGCGCTGTATGCTGCCTGGGCCAGTCACGTGGCTTTCAGTTTAATCCGATGCCGACGGGAGGTGGTGTGTGCATTTAGAGGGGGATTTATTTAGATCGATTTGGTGAGGAGACAGGCTTCCAGAAATGCCCCAGCGAATCGCTTCTTTGTCTGCGGGAATTAATCCCAACTGCAGGAGGGAGTTTATTGCACCAGGGACTCAAGCTCAGGAAAACACAGAGCCTAGGGAGAAGTGCCGGGTGTAATCGAGGTCACCGAGACTTACTCAGGAAGCGTACCTTCAGCTTGGTAGTGTTTTCTCCCTTTTATATATAGAGCCTTATTTGAACGAAGGCAGACTCACGGCTCAGAGACAGAAATAAGCCCACCACGTTGCCAGTGATGACAGGTGGAGTCTAATATATATGAATGGATCTCTCCTTCAGGGTATAGGAAGCCTTTCAGCCCTTAACCATGACTCATTGTGTCGCTGGCTGTACTCTGTTTGCGTGTGGCTCATTTTATCATTTCAGACATTGTTGAAGTGGTATAATTCAGGTGTAGTTGGTCCCGCATCTTGAAGAACATCGCAGCTCACTTCCTGCAGATGCTTTGCATCCTCTACACCATGACCTCAATGGGATAATGAGCAGTTGAAGAGAGATGCCTGGTTGGTCCATATTTCCACATTCTTGGCACGGTCACCCGCGGTGAAGGACATCTGCTAAGCTTTCTGCTGATGATGCTATTTCCACAGTATTCTCAGGTCACGTCCAAGCGGCTTCCCACCATGTGCTCCTGCTGTTGCCCCCTGCTTAAGGAGAGACCCTCCTAGTGTGAGAGCCAAGTGATTACTTCCCAGGAACCCGTCCTTAATGATGCCACTTCACAGTGATCGCTGTCGTCTAATTGCCCTAATCAGTCTGCTGAATTGAAACGATTTACCACGGTGCCCCGTGGGACCTTGGCTGATGATACCAGGTTCTGTAGTCTCGTCAGCCCCGGGTACTCCACAGCACAATGCGTCCCACCCTTTCCTCTTCCTCCTCCACCAATAAAATCAGGCAAATTAAATGGGGGGGGGTCATTTTCACCATCCAGATCGACGAAAATACTTCTCTACCCACCAGCTTGGCACCTTCAGCTGTCTCGTTTTACCTTTAAGGGAAGCTGGCAAACTATCTAGACTAATGAACTATCGCTGTTTTATGCATCCCTCAAAACTAGCAAAATCCCCAAAGAAAAAAACACGTCCATTGCCACCCTCCCAATTAGGAATAAGCTTCCCGGCTGGCTGTTCTACATATGAACCAGTCCAGAGGCTGAAGGCAGAGCGGTTCTGGCTCACTGATGAGTGTCTCTGCTTATTAGTGGGTCTTAAAATTTCAACCTCTGGGTAACTTCTCCTGCCAAAGGGGGCCGGGCCCTGTCCTGCAGTTCTGCGTTGATCTGAGGACCTTTGAGGAACAATCACATAGGTGCACACCCAGCTCTGGCCTGTGTGCAGGACACAGAGAGCCCGTTGAGTGCCCCGATACACATTCCCTGTGTTTTCTATTTGTTAGATGGCTGTGGAGAATGTATGCGAGAATGGCTTGTACACTCTGTGCTGCAAGTGCTTACTGTAATGCATGCCGAACAGGAATCCCATTATGCCTAAACCTGTACTCCTCACCAGGCTCTGTGCTTAGAGCAGTAGCTGAACATCTCACCTAATGTCCCAAGCGGTAAGTAAAGCACATTACGGTAATGAAAATAGCCCCATTTCGTGGCGGGCTGTCTGCTATGAAGGCCGTGACTGTTTACTGCTGTGTCAATGCGATAATTTCTTCAGATGTAGCAGAAACTGTAAAATGATGCCATACAGGTCTGCCTAAGCACTGAAACAGCGCAGAGATCTTAGGTTTCCCCCCTTTTTCAATAAAATGAATGATGATTTTGATAAGTGCGTAACCTGCAGTGACGGCAAGTCTCCGTTGGCTAGCAATACAAATCATCATCTTAAGAACCTGTGGACCTTATCTTCTTTGACAGAAAATGCTAAATTTGGCCTGAGATCCTTCACCTTATACTTTCCGCTAAAGAGAACATCCATCTTCTCTGTAAAGCAACTTATCCTTTCAGTGCATTTGCTCTGGGACAGATGTGACCAACATTGCAAAAACTATTGTTAGCTAAAATGCTTATTAGTTCTTAGTATTCCTCCAGTTGAACGTCAAGTAAAAGCAGATTTAATTAGCCTGATGCTGGGTGGGCCTGCAGACTTGGGGAGTGGGTAGACTTGCAGGTTTTCCAAGTGGTTTCGCACCATGGCTTAGATTGCCTCCTTTGGCCAGATCTTCAGTCGGAGAATGGATGGATATATGCTAGTATAAATGCATAACAAAGCAGCTGAATTGCGATGTGATCCCACGGTCTCCGGTGTCCTGCCAAAATAACACAAATCTAATTATTAGCTTTCATTCACCTGCTTTTGGTGTGAGGTTGACAATTATTGGTCGTGGTGTCTACGGTTTACCCCGGGGGGTGTTTCTGCGGTCAGAGTAATCGATGGTCGCGTCAAGTACCTCACAGACCCTTTCTGAAATCTCTTGAATCATCTCCGTTTTAAGGCCGTGTCCATTTTTAAAGTGAGCTTGCACTCTGTTGGCCCTATAATTTTAGTATCATTTTTACATTTCATGCCTAAAACTGGTCTCATCTGACCTGATGGAAACATTGTCTGTAGGTAATAAAATGTGCAAGTTATTGCTATCACTGAAATAATATCACAAAAATGTGCAAGTGATCTCCCACATTTTCAGTATGTAAATTAATTCCAAAGCCAAAGGGCTGTTTTAATCGGAAAGAAAAAATATTGAAATTGTCCATTCAACACAGCTTGAATTATAACCTTAAATTTTCACATTTTCTCTCGTTTAGCTGTTTCTCGGCTCCACTGACTGACTTACTATAGAAACCTCGGGATTTTTCAAGGAGGCCTGAGTTGGTATTATGTCCATCTTGCTGGGGAAGATGTTTAATGCAGCCTGCCTTCACTGAAGGCTTTCTTGCATGATATAGATAAGGTTTTAAGGAGAACTGAGTAATTCTCTGTCTTGCTGGTAGTTTAATATCAGCTGTGTAGCTCTGGAGATTCCCTTGTGTGGTATGAGTACATTTAAGGAGAGCTGGGTAGCTCCTGTCTTCATATTGTAGGAATTTAAAATTGTCTCTGTGGCTGATGACCTTTTTGCATGGTACAGGTGACTTTAGTGTGATTTAGTGTCTGTAGTGTCTGCCTTTTTTGAAGGAATCCTGTTGACATTTGTGTTTTAATAGTGCAACAAATGAGATGCGCTTTTGTTTTGGGGAATTCAGCTGAAAGGGTGACAGTAGACCCTGAAACCTCATGGGCAATGGAGCAGTAGCCATCTGCCTGCCCCTCAGGTATGGAGATACAAGAAAAGCCATGACCGGGAGTGTGCAAACAGGCAAGCCCTGGGGACGAACAAAAGCTCACATAAGTGTGCTTTTCATGAAGGTTAGGGAGGGAGGTTTCCAGGCAGCCCATGAACAGCCAATCAGCTGCCTCCAACAAGCTGATTCAAAGGGCAAGAGGAACCTTGGAAACCTTCATCTCCACCTCTGGTCCCTGTTTATGATGATCTCATGTACAGGATTATAAACCCCGTCCTGGGGGTGGGTGGGATTCCTCCAGTCAGCAGCGGTGTATTGAGAGCGGAACGGAAGGGCTAACCTGCCACCTGCGGTGGAAAGACATCTGTCCTTCAGCTGATATGTGCTATGCACCAGGCCTGGTACTATAGCACTATGATGGGGAAATATTCACAAATGAAGGCAAAGCGTGTAAAACCCATCATTTCTTTTTTTAACACAGTTTGGAGTGCCTTTTGTCAACCTGCTTTTCAAACCTCACCTCCTGTCCTAGATAAACATGTTAAGAAATAGTCAAATTGTGTGAATGGGAAGTGCAATAGGTACCATTTATAAATCTCTGATATCGCCTTGGCTTTTCTTTTGAGTGACTGTTTGTGTAAGGGAACAGGAAGGAACATGGAACTTCAGTTTAGTGTCAACGCAGTTAACAAGTGTCTCCAAATGGCTGGGAATGTCATGAAAAATGATTTCAAGAGTCTGATTTCCAGCATATGAGTTCACCAGTGATCCTGCTTAGCGGCACACAAAACGACAGCCTGGTCTGACAGACGGCAGTTGGTCTTGCTGTGCCGATAGCGTTTTGCAGGGCACATGAAAACCTTTGCTGTCAGCAGAGCTTGGTGCCGTACGGTGGCTTCCACGCTCTGTCCGTCTAATTCTCATGTCTGAGTGCGCAGGTCTCCGAAGCACTGCTATATCATTTTCCCAAGAGCCCTGCGCTACCTACCCACATCAAGACTTAACTTTAAATTGGTTGTCTATGTTGCCTACATGACACAAATGTAAGAAGAAGAGTGTCGTTCATGAATAATGTGGTAAAGGATCGTCGGTGTCCACAGGATAAAGATCTGGAATCACTTCCAGAAGTGTTGGAGGTTTGGGAATGAATGGGTCTTTGTCTCAGCAATTCTACCCGATTCTAACCTAAATCAATCAGAGATTGAATAGTGAATTGAAACACAGTTATGTAGACTAAAATTCACGTAAGACGTAGGAGATTTTATTCCATCATGTCAAATCTGTTTAGAAAATCAAATAAATTTGCCAAGAATAGAAGCCAACACACAAACTTATCGTACAATCAATAAGATTTAGAGCATGTGCCCAAGATGAAGAATTTATCACAGAGATGACCTCTGCCACATGTTTGTAACACTGGGAGTGGACGCCGAACTTTTAGTTTGAACGCCCACAAAAAGCTTCTTGGAGTGGACGACGCGCGATTGTGTTCCATTTGCCACATCTTGTATGATAAATTCTGATTTAGGCGGGCCATCCTGGGGCTCTGTTCAGAACAACTGTGGTTAGCCTTCACGCTACGGTCATGAGCGCGTTGCCAAAGAGGCAGCCCTACCTTTGAGTGACAGACAAGTGTTTGGCTTCAGGGACAGGTTTGTCAATTCTGTTGCCCCACCAAAAAAGTCACTTTGGAGTAGGGATGGGTACCGAAACGCGGTACTAAACGGGCCCCGGGGCTAAATTTTGAAAGACCGGAGTATCGATAAGCTCTGACGTTAACGGTATTGCTTTTGGTACTGGAGAAATTAATAAATCATATTTGTTTTGTTTGTATAAAAACATAATCTCTGTTTATATGATCAGCTCCGTTATTGATTTAAATGTTAACCTAGAGCAGTCTATCTCTCGCTCCGCTGGACCCTGCCCGATTGGCGAGAGTATGCGCACAAATAAGATATAAGTAAGATATAAAAGCAGACGTACACAATCACATGATACTTAATATCC
>JAODKM010000099.1:29549681-29565638 GCA_026780845.1 Petrocephalus sullivani | reverse complement strand
TTTTGTGTAGCTACCTGTACCAACACACGTGAAAAAATATTGGCCAAAAGGTTTTTGTTAATAGCAGCCGGTCTCTAATAGCAGCCGGTCTCTAATAGCAGCCGGTCTCTATTAAGCGCCCGGAGCCGAGGCTAGTTTTGCAAATAAACGCCAGGGTGTGTGTGTGTGTGTCTATGTATAGAAGTAGATTTTATTTTGTCATTAATTGACCTGCAAAATCACAAATCACATTACTTCACACACAATGACAACGATCCAAGGCTAGTTTAATAAATTTGCAAAGATTCCTTAAAACGGATTTGTCATTGTGGGCTAGTTTTTCAATTGATAGCAAATAATAAGTTCTGTAAGAGGTCTACAATACAATGAAGTTTTCTGAGTGCATTGCTGCAATTTAGGTGGGGGAAAAGGCATCACTCAGCTGATAATAACCTGAACGACAGATTCATCCCATCTCCCCGGTGAAACAGTGAAAACCTAAAAGCCTGAGACTGCATTTTGTTCTGTTTTATGATGAAGACTGACTGGGCTTAGTGTCTCTGACTTACATGTCAGGATCCAGTCAGTTTCGATCTGCATAGAACCATTCGTTACGTGAATATGAATTTGAGCTATTGGTTGATTGAAGACGAGCAATGATAGTTTTCACAAGCAAATGCACCCAATGGGTAAGTTATGTGCTGCGTTATGTACGTTAGTTATTTATTGCGTTATGTACGTTAGTTATGTGCTGCGTTATGTACGTTAGTTATGTACTGCGTTATGTACGTTAGTTATGTGCTGCGTTATGTACGTTAGTTATATACTGCGTTATGTATGTTAGTTATGTGCTGCGTTATGTACGTTAGTTATATACTGCGTTATGTACGTTAGTTATGTGCTGCATTATGTACGTTATGTGCTGCGTTATGTACGTTAGTTATGTACTGCGTTATGTACGTTAGTTATGTGCTGCGTTATGTACGTTAGTTATGTACTGCGTTGCCTCCATCTGCCTGTACAGGGGCCACCTCTCTCTCCATCAGTGTCTCACTCTCTACCTGTATCACCGTTTCTCTTCCTCTATTTCTCTTTTTGGAAGCTAACTTGGTGTACACTGAGCTGTATGAAATCAGGGGCTCCTCAGAGACACTCTCTTTCACACACACACACACACACACACACTAGAACACCCTGCACCCACAGCACGCAGGAACGCGGTCCGCTTCCAGCAGGTGACGTAATCCCGTGCCGAGCGTCTGTGGAGACAGCAGGCACGGTTGCCCGTCGCCGTTGTCCAGGCCCTGCCACCCATGGCGACTCCACATGAATAATTCATTGGCAACAGTTTGGCCGCTTTAACGTTGCGGCGCTGACTGGGATTGCGGTGCCGGCGGTAATTAGCTCCCCTTCACGTTTCCGCGGCGACACAGGCGCGTAGCGGCTAACGAGCGCGCCGTAATGTCACGCTCTGACATTTGGGAATGCAGATCCGCGACGGCGCACGCAGCGGAGGTGATGTCACAGCGATACCGCGGGAAAAGTCGCGGTGTGACATTTTCAGCCCATCTGCTTTGATGGCCATTGTAAAAAATACCACTTCCTGTGTGCTGCGTTTAAGTGGGGCTTTAGCCAGGTGTTATTCAGAGGTAGCAGATTTACTTATGAAAGGGATCCGAATGAGGCGGGTCCTTTGGTTCACGGCCTACGATATCAGATTATGCTCAAATCTCCAGGTTTGTTACAATTGTCATGTTCTATATACCTGTCTTTACTAACTGGGTGAATTTGTATTTATGTTGCAGAAAGAGGCTCCGTCTTGCTTTTCTATTAAATTTGGAGAGTAGGAACACTAGCATGGTCTTTTTTTGTTAGTCGAGTGATTTGATTGAAAAACAGCCGCAGTGCTGGAGTTAAGCTAGTTTCCGCCAAAACGCTCAGGTTCGAGCAGTGAATTTTGCTGAAGAAACCGACCCCATCCTGAGCACTCTTTTGATAATGGTCCCTATAGAGACAGGAGCTGACTTTTTGACATTTTGGTAACTACAGTAAGAATACATAGTGAGAGAGCGTATCCCAGCCAATAAGGAGAGTCAGCGAGGCCCTCAGTCTGTGGAAGGGTCATTATCGGCCTGTTGCTAATTACTCCTGCTTGCGCTGCCGGTTTCACCAAGGAAGCGATGACTCCGTGGTGTAGCTGGGGCCCTTGGCCCCACTGGGGCTCTTCTTTGCAGGAATATGAGCATGTAGAAGGCTCCCCTCTTGCTCCTAGGTACTGAATATCTGAGCAGCGATCTAGCCGTTTGCAGTTAATGAGCACTGGTGGGCCCCAGCAGTGACCCTTTACTGCAGCACTGCCCGGGGCCCATTCTCCGGATGGCACCAGCACCGGCCTGCTCCGGCTCGTGTTAACCAGCAGCACCTTGAAGTTCCACAATGCTAGGTGTGCTGCACCAATAGTTCTGGGCTATCACGCTGTCCTGTTCTCCTTGAAAATGGCCAATGACTCCCCATCCAAAACCATGAATGTATAAAAGAATAAACGATTGCATATGCCATACTTGTAGAGTAGCATAGTGCTGAATGCAGGCAGCTTCTCACGACACGTACTAGTCTTTTAAGTCCCCGCCGATTGGGGTTAGGTTTCATTTTGCAGGCCAGCTGCACCTATTGTGAAATTGTACCTAGCTGTTTCACACTCCGTTTCTGTCATTTCGACCCACACAATTCTGATGGTCATCTTTCCTCAAAGATGCTTTTTTTTTTGGGTCTACCGGTCTCTCGCTGTGAAGTTTCAGTGTTACTGTAGTTTCCAGTGAAATTGTTGCCCTTAGGCGTCAGCCTCATGCGAAGGCCGTGCTGCTTGCATGGCAGATAGAGGGTTTTGCATCAGCCAGCCAACCCTGGTATGAATGCGGGTAGTGGACGTCATACCGGCCATATGATTGACATGAGTGTATTTCTCAGCCCTGCTCAGGGGTAGAGCTGTGAGCTCTTAGTGAGATCCCAGGGACAGGGGGGGGAGCTTCATTAATGTTTGGTTTAAAGAATGAAGGAAGGCGGAACCTCATTGTAGATGTGTGGCCATTGCTGGGGGGTGGGTGAGTTTTTACCATGCAGGGAACTGAGGTCAGCTGTCCTTCCATATGGGGAGCCACCCTCCCCGATCATCTGTGGCCTTTCTGTCCTTCGGGTTTGTGGGTTATAGCATTGCTGCTTTCCAGCTTACAAATGACTTTCTATGGCTCTTCTGCTGTTCTGGCAGGGTTTCACAAGTCCTCAGGCTCCACAGAGCAGTTATGGTTGCGGGGGTGAATGACCCCATTTGCTGTAAACTTTTACTGCCATTCACATGTGAAGTGGGAGAAGGGGAATTTTCCGTGGAATAATTGCTTTGGGAGTCGAATCTCACACTGGTTTCAAAATCCCTGTGCATCAAGCCCTGCTCACAAACCCCCCACCTCTGAAATGACCAATCAAATAAGTAGTTAAGCACCATGACCGATTAAAGTAAAACGACTTCTTCTATGGATTCTAGTTTTTTGCTCAGTTGTGAATCTCAGAATGCTGGTGGATATGGGCTCTGTGGTGCCGTGCTCTCTACCCAAGCTTCCCATTCTGGATTCTCGTTTTTCCCAACAACTGATCACCCATCTCACCCCCATTGTCATGCTGTCATTGTATAAGGCTCTTGCTTAATTGGTTGGTTATTCTTGCCCCCCCCCCAACCAGAAGTCAGCAATCGCAGGGGTCAGCTGACACTCAGCCCAGCACCGCGCCTCGTGGCAGTAAGCGCTTCAAAGTGGCACGTCCCACAGTGTCTCCGGAAAAGGCCGGCAGTCTTCCTTTCACAAGTGTTTTCCCCCCCCCATGCGTTTTCAGACAAATCAGGCCCGGTTCACACACGGAAGGAGGCCAGTGATTGAAGGACAGCCATGTGCTAATCCCCAGTCCACCACACGGACGTGAGATGAGAGGGATTCACAGAGCATCTGCGGTGGCCGGATTAGACTCGTATAAACATGCCATCTGCGGACATCCACGGCAGGGGACAGGGGGTGCCGTGGGGGGACAGAGAGAGCCCTGCCATATACAGATTAGGGGGGGGGGGGGGGGGGGACAAATCAACTAAATGTGGCGGCGGTCACCCTACAGTTACATGACCATTGTATAATTTTATGTGTTAATGTAACATTGTCGTTGCACAGCAGGCTGGGTTGTGAGTTTTGGACCCTGGCAGGATGCCTCCCTCTCTTTGGGCGATAGTCTAGCCCCAGATCCCCGGCAGCCTGGCACTTTAGGTTAGGATTTTGTTTTAAGGACGTTAACCTTCCCCTGCAGTGTGAACCACACACCTCACAGCTGCGAGGAAGACCACGACGACAACGACGAAGACTCGCTGGCTGAGGGTTACGCGCCGGAGTGTGATTGCCATGGCGACTACTACGGCGACGGGGATTCCGTCGGCCACGGCAACTACAGGCAAGCCTTGCAGACACGTGCGCGTGGGAGGACGAAACGAGAGCTCTCTCTCTCCCTCTGTTCAGCATGCAGTTCTGTAATATATATGCAGATGTCCGTGGTTACAGACCAAGCTAGACCAGTGCTATATCCTAGGTATTTCCTCAATTTTTCCCGAATACAAAATTAAATTCTGCAGTCCAGGCTGTTTAATGCATGTAATAATAATAATCAAGAACCTTGTGTCGACGGGCTGTGAATTTTAATATGGGTGATTTTACCTCCCCCTGTGTGAATTAATCGATCATGCCCCCTTTTTTCGTCACATGATCTAGGATGAAGAGGAGATTGAGCAGCTCTCCATCCCCACCCCCCAAGAAGAGGAAGAAGAAGAAGGCGGGGCACCGTCGGAGCCGGTGTGTCTCTCCCGGACGTCTTCCAGTTCTGCCAGAACTTTGTTCTGGAAGTGTACAGGGATTGGAAAGACATAACCCCAGATCTTTTCTATGAGATACTCGCTATTATCAGCATATAAAAAACAAATTCAGGATTCGTGGCCTGCTCCCCCAAAGTGCCACTCATATGGCTGCACATCAGTACATACAGGATCGTAAAGATAGGGTCACTGTTCAAGTAAACATTAGAATGGCCAAGGTGCTTGATCTTTGCTGCTTTAAACATGGCGTCGTTGGTGCCATGTGTGGGGAAAAATGCCGCGTTAAGAAACAGATAAGAAGTCAAGAAAAGAGTTTACCAAGGATGGTGTGATGAATAAAAAATAGGAGTGTATGTCAAATATTTGTCTAATTGTGGCATTAGACTAGGGGAAATACTTCAGATGAAGTGTTATATGAGATTGCAGATGATCTCAGTATTGCTATGGTAACCACCTTGGGTCAGCCGACAGGTCCTTAGCATCCCACCAGAGACAGGTTGCTGTCTAACAGCATTGCGGAGGCGGGGGGGGGTGGTGCATGGGGGGCTCCTTGCCCTGAGGGGCGGATGGTGCAGATAGAAACATGCCTGGGGTTCACTGGTTATAGTCCAAAGTCAGCGAGCAAGTGAAGGAACATGGAGTGGCGAGAACAAGGAGATGGAGCCACCAGCCAGCAGGGTTGGGAAGGGCCTATTGACTGAAGCACCCGTGGGTGTAAGTGAGGCCTCCTGGTGCATGAGTAGCAATTAAACGCAGAGTAGAGAGCCAAAGCTTCCAGTGTGTGGTGGTGTAGGCTCGAGTGAGCCGCCGGGCCTTTAGGACACGGCATCGGGATGAGCGGTCCACTTTGAGCCGGCCTCTGTTCTCCCCGCTGCAGGTTCGACAGCTCGTCCCCCCCTCGCAAGGAGAAGAAGAAGAAGAGCCGGAAGAAGCACAAGCGAGAAAGGTACTCCCTCACAACACCCCCACCGCTGGTGCGAGGAGGCGCGGTTCTGCTCCTCATTTCTCACGCCAGTCTCTGCTGACCGGTAGCTCATTGGCTGGGAGAGTCTCCCGCTGTGCCCTGTCTATGGGTCACATGACCCTACAATCCCATGAAGAAGCTGAGTTCAGGTCCAAGGGCAGCATGGTGTGAGGATTTTCTGTGCCAACAGTGGCGTAGCATAAGCATACTCAGGGTTAAGGGTGGCATGGCATAAGCGTTCTCAGGGCCGAGGGTGGTATGGTGTAAGCGTTCTCGGGGGTGAGGGTGGTGTGGTGTGGTGTAAGCGTTCTCGGGGCTGAGGGTGGTGTGGTGTAAGCGTTCTCGGGGCTGAGGGTGGTGTGGTGTAAGCCTTCTCAGGGCTGAGGGTGGTGTGGTGTAAGCGTTCTCGGGGCCGAGGGTGGTGTGGTGTAAGCGTTCTCGGGGCCGAGGGTGGTGTGGTGTCAGCGTTCTCAGGGCCGAGGGTGGTGTGGTGTCAGCGTTCTTTGGGCAGAGGTCACCGTGGTGTAAATGTTCCGGGGTTGAGGGCAGCGTGGTGTCAGCGTTCTTTGGGCCAAGGGCGGCGTGGCATACCGTCACCCTTACCAGGTGTTCTCAGTGGCTCTTCAGCAGTAAATGAGATAAGATCTTCACGTGGCAGGCCATGGGCCAGCGGGGGCGTCTTGAAAAACAAATATGGTGCAGTGGCATGGCGCTTATGGGAGCCGTGTCACGGTCCAGACAAGGTACATGATCATTAAAACGGGCATCAGCTCCAAACAGCTGTTGTCTGAAAACCCTGCATGGCTGTTAGGCATCGAAGGAGGGAAAGAACAAAATCGACCCTTTAACTTTCAGAAGTTTAATAGATGCATATTTCTCAGTTGCTGTAGTGCTGGGAAAACGCAATCATTAGGCCAGATGGTGAAAACCACAATCCCCTTTGTGCTCTGAGCCGAGCACATCCATTTTTACTTATAAATTATGTAATATTTAGGCAGGTTTATTTCCATGTCTGCGAAAACCCAATATCGGTACTAAAATGGAAGAGCGGCCCACAAGACAGGAGCCGTAGGTGTGGGACAGGAGTCTTAAAACAGCAATGTCCACTCAGGCACCAGCTCGCCAAGGAATTAGCTCATCTATGTTACGGACAGAGCCAAGCCAGCGAGTGGGAGAGAAATGTTCCCCAGCCCAATCAGTCTCTGTCACCATCTAGGCTCCCAGTCTCTCCTTGTACCTTCTGCCGTTATCTCCAGGAGTCTCAGCTGCATTGTAGATACTGGTCTGCACATGGTTGGCATTGAATAATGTATGATCGTACAGGGGGGGTGGGGGGTGGTGCATGCAGGCTGTTATCACCGCCTCACCCTCTGCTACATCCTGCTACCCCCAGGAATGTCCTGCTGACTGTGACGGGGTCTCTGCGATCTGTGAGCTTGCATAGCGCTTCAGCTCTGAATAGCGCAGTGACTAGAGGTCTGGAAATGCCGACCGGGGAACGAGGATAGCCGGGGTTTGGAACGTCGGTGGGTGGCAGGGGGAGTCAGAGTGAGATAGGAAATGTCAGTGAGGACTAAAGCGTGCTGTGGGGGACAGAGAAAGTCGTGGGGAACATTGACAGTTGGCGGGGGACAGGGAAAGTCATTGGGGAGTAGAAAAGTCGGTGGGGAATAATAAATGTGAAGTCGGTGTTGGGGGACTGAGAATGTCATGAGTGGTAGAAAATTTAATTTATTTTTATATAGCATTTCTTTCACAACAGAGTTGTTCCGTGCTTTACATGGGTGTGTTGGGATGCATTACAACATCATTAAGACAGAATGCTATGGAAACGGGGAAAAGGAAAGACGAGAGAAAGGGAGAGAAATGGAGGAAAGGAACCAAAAACGTCAGGGGGTCCAAAGTCAGTTGCCCCCCCCCCCATGCTCACGTTGTTAAAAAGTGGGCCTGCTGGCTAAAAGCAAGGTGTAAACTGTGATCAAGGTCGAAGCCAAAGTCCATCAGTGAGTCAGTTCTCAAGTCTGGACAGTGTAGGGTGGCAGACTGAGGTCTGCAGCCACCATATTACAGTTCGTAGGTCACATCCACGATGGCGCCCTTACATGAACCACGACCCCCCCTGGGCACCATCCAGACATGCGGGAAGGAAGGCAGAGCGCAAGAGTGGTCAGAACATGCATAGACACATTAATGGACAATGGACGATTAATGGATAAAATGGCATGTGTAGCAGCACCAGCAGCCATAGTTATGGTGTGTTGTATGCTAAGTTGCAAGTAAGCTAAGCTGAAGTAATACTGTAGGTCTTCAGTTGAGATTTAAAGACTGAGACCGATTCGGCATCCCGAACTAGGCTGGAAAACCATTCCACAATATGGGGGCCCTGTAGCAGAATGCTCTACCGCCAACTGTCACTCTATTTATATGTGGCACAACGAGGAAACCTGCATTCTGTGATCTGAGTGGACCACCCAACTTGTAACTTTGAAGTAATCCTGTTAGGTAGGCAGGTGCTAGATCTTTAAGTGCCTCATATGTAAGTAGGAGAATGTTGAAGTCAGTGCCAAACCTAACAGGAAGCCAATGCAGGGGAATAAGAACAGGGGTTATGTGTTTCTGCTTCTTCCAACAGTTTGAGCTGCAAGGTGTTCAGTGTGTAGTGTGTGCTCTCATATAACACATGAGACATATAGCCTTCAGTGTCTTGAACAGTAAGGAATCCTCATGGTATGCTAATGCTACGTAGCTGTAGGAATTACACCTTCAGTAACCACTCTTTACTTCATTAGTTAGCTTAAGTGACAATAGATGAGGGGTCATTAAGCATAACTGAAATGCATGTCGGTGTTGTCGGGGTGGTGCTACACGTTATGTTCTCTCATTAAGTTACCTAATGGCAGCATGTAGAGCGAAATCAATAAAGGACCAAGAACTGATCCCTGTGGTACTCCATATTTGACTGGTGACATGGACAACGGAGTACAATTATTTGACTCTTGAACATATTGATATCGATTAGTGAAGTAGGATTTAAGCCATGGGAAATTCATGGAGGACTATGAAAATCAGTGGGCGGTTGGGGAAGTTGGTAGGCGGTGGAAAATGTCAATGGAGGGAGGCAATGGGGGACGAGGAAAGTCAGTGTGAAAAGGAAAAGCTGTGGGTGCAGGGAAAGTTGGTGGAGGACAGTAACAGTTGATGTGAACAAGGATGGTCAGGGGGATAGTGGAATTCAGGCAGAGCAGGGAAAGTCAGTGGGGGATAGAGAATGTCACCGGTTGATTAGTGTGTGCCTGGACAGGGAAGGTCAATCGACAGTTTGATGTGTACTTGATGTTGTAGAAGAAGAAGAAGAAGGAGCACGCTTTCAAAGTTCTTCGAAACTCCGAAGGCTCTTCTGGGTTTTTATAGGTTCTCAACAGGGGGTTGCAGCACTGTTGTGTCTCTGCTGGATCAATGCGGCATATGGCTGCGTGCTCAGTTTCATGCCGAAACGTCAGACACGGCATTGCCGGGGGCTGGTGCTGGCAGGCAGGTTGTGTCTTGGTGCATCGCAAAGATGTCCAGCCTGGCCTGGCATGCATCCGTGTGTGGGGAACTCATTAAACATAAGACCAAGGTTTCTTTGGGTTAACTTCTGTGTCTGGGGCATTAAGGGTGTCAGGAAAATAAGAGTCATGAGTGGATTTTGGTCGTCTCCTGCAGATTTCTGCTTGGGGCGGTTGTGTGAGTTATCTGCGTTGTATTATTTTGACATGTTTGTTTCTTGCCCTCTTCATTCTTGAGCAAACATAAGATGCATTGGGCTTTTCTGGGGCTCGGTGTCCCAAAATGGGAGTGGAGGCGGGGGTGGCCGAACCCATGAAAATAAGCTTTGGAATGCCACCCAATCTCAGTCAAAAGAGGTGTATGGTACCAGGACAGCAGCCGGCTTCATTGGCTGGGACAGCAGGAGGCATAGCAGCTCTGGAGTGCCTGACAAGCTCCTATCAATGAAATCCCCAGGGGGGGGTCCCTGCTTTTACCTGAGCCCCTTTCATAAACATATCCTTCCATATGAGACTGTCAGTTGATGGTCTGCAGCATGCCGTTGCATTGGGGGGGGGGTAACTATCCACTTTGCTCCTCTTCGCAGATCTGTGTCTGGGTCGAGGAAGAAGAGAAGGTACAGGTGAGTGTGTGGGAGTCGGGATGGATCTGGAGCACACAGCAGTTGTAGAACCAGCCCTGCAGGGGGCACCTTCAACATGTCCATCTGCTCCATGTCTCCAGTCTCCATTGATCAGTTCCAACCATTTTTGTTTGACCCAATGGTCATGGTTTGTGAGAGCTGTCATTTATATATGTGATTTTTTAGCTACGGAGAGACCGTATAACCATAGTCGTAAGCCAGCATGCTACGTAGCCGCTCACTAAGGAACGCTGATCTCAGTGCAGGTATCTGATAGCAGACGCCCCTGATTTCATGTTAACTGTTCGCTTGTCAGATCTGGAAGCCCAAAGAGCAAACACAAAGAAAAGAACAAACAGAGGAAGAGGTAAGGACGATCGTCGACTTCAGACTGTGAGGTCCTGAGCTCTTGCTCATCTCTCAGCCACACAGTCAGGCCGAGCAAACAGAAAGCTTTGTATCTATATGGCTCTATGGGGGGGGCTGTTTCACCTGTCAGGCGCATGCCATATGCTCACAGACATCTCTGTAGCCCAAGAGCTGCCTTCCAGTCTCACTGAAAGCAGAATAAGGGGCAGGTCCATCTCGGGGCAGGCGGCGTCCACTTTCCAGAAAGCCACGAGGAGTCTGTCACCGAAGTGGCTGTTTCATGCCTGCAGGTCCCCGGTGGACTCGCCTGGCAGGAGGTCACACCGCAGGGGAAGCTGCAGCTCTCGCAGTGCCTCCATCTCCTCCACTGGGAGCCTGTCCAGATCCCCCGGCAGGTATGGGCCGGCCTACCTTCTTATTGCCTAATCCCGGGTCTCATGCCAATCAGTGTGTTGTAATAGTAAGGGCTGCATTAAAATTACAGAACAGCCCCTAAAGAGAGCAACTGCGCAACTGTAAAGAGCTACCTTACACAGAAGCAATCACATGACCAATGCAGAGCGCTTTCGGCCTGTTTTATACACACATACCTCCATTCGACTCCTGAGAACTGCAGTAATTCCAGTCAAACCGGGGTCTATTCTTAATTCTCTAATTAAGAACACCCATGATTAGGTTAGGTGTCTCATCCCTGTCCCCTTAAAGTCCCAGTGTTAAACAGATCTGCCATATCCCTCCATATATTTGCCTATTTTTGCAAAATATTCTACTCGCCTGCTTAAAAACTGAGAAATGAAGCCATGTTTTTTCACCAGACCAGTCTCACATTCACACTCAAAGATGTGAACTCAGTATTTTATCACACCTCTGATTCGTTCGTCATTGACAATTGATTAAGACTTCCTGCAACATAAGTCCCTGACGTTTGAATCTGCAGCCCTGGCAGAGCCTCACTTTGCCATGCCTTCCCGAGAGGACGTGGCCTCAAACTATCGGCAGTACAAGGCCCGCCACTATAATCTGTCTGACCTCACTTGGTCCTGTGCCCCTAGCATTCATTGGGTGAGGATCTTATCTAGCATGGTTCCCCGATGCTCCTCCGCACCATGAAATCGGGTGGCTGACCCTAATGATGGCTGTTTGGGGTGGTGTACCACTTCCTGTAAATATGGCCTCATAGCATTTCCTTGGGGGAGGACACCATGTGAAGTCACTTTCAGACAGGGAAGGACTTTGCACCTTTGTTGGTGATGAGCTCTTCTTGCGCCTGCTAGCCTGACCACTGAGCTGCCCCATCCGATGGACATGTCCACTTTGTTCCCCACGTCAGGACTAATTGGAAGCATGGAGCTGACTCACACAATCCCCGGCCAAGCCGGTCCAGCCGCAGTGTGTCTCTCTCACCGGCATGCGGCACCAACTCCTCCGTTGGCCAGAATGGACATCGCAATGGCAAGGGTGGCGGGCCTGACCACATGGCTGGAGACGCTTTTCAGGATGTATGTAGTCTCTTCTATTTCGCCTTCCTCTCTCTCCTCCTCTTAATTGGTTTCTTCCTCAACTGCTTTTGTACTGACTTGACTCTCTTATCCAGTCCTATCTCTGTTTTCTTTGTCGCCTTTTTCGGTTTCCTTTCAGCATACCCTTCTGGAGTTTATTTCGAGAGTAGCTCGCCGGGTAGATATTTTTCCACCTTCCTTCTGCCGTGAAAGTCGTGCATTCTGTTTGTTTCTTCGCGCACCCCTCAATTCACGTCATCTCGTTTTACTTTGTCACTCTGGTAGCAGGACGGTGATCGCAGGGGGAGCATAGATCTCTCCTTACAAGGAACTAAAAAGTCCTCTTCGTTTTTTGGCCGATGGGCCTATTGAGCAGTCGTATTGAGAGAGACGGTTTTGGTAGCTAATCAATAGGCAGCTCTCATATCCTCCTGCAGCAGTCTTCTAGAAGATACTTCAGTCGGATGAGCGGAAATGAATAATAAAAGTGAGGGCTGAGGCTCTAACTTCACAGATGCTGCCATGAAAATGAAAGAGCCAGGGAGACAACCTGGGTAGCATCTGAAGGCTGCTAGGTGGGAGGGATCAGCCCATGAACCCATTGCTGAGGCCAGAATCCTGACCACCACTTGATTAACTAGAAACTGCTGTTTTTCAAAGCAGTGAGGAGTGAGTTCAGGCGGAGAGCGGGGAGGTATGACAGGGGAGGTATGACAGGTGATCACTTCCCCTCGCCGTGCCATTGGTGAGTGCTTACTGTTTAGCAAAAACCATTATTCACATAAGATATAAGGACCCTGTAAGCTCACGGGCCTCTTACTGGAAATGCGAGTCTGAGCATCATCTAAACAGGTACTGCTTCAAGCTTGGGGAGGAGTGAAAAAACCATAACAACAGAAAATTGCATAAGAGACAAGGTCAAGTAAGGTTGACCTACGGCAAAGTACAGCAAGATGTAATAGGTCTAGTTAAATAAGTGACAGATGAGCTGGAAGCACGTGTCTGGACTCTAGTGAGCACTGCACCCTCTGGCTCACAATCTCTCATCATTTCTCTGCACTGCATCGCTCATCTGAATCGCTGTCGGTTGAATGGGTTTCAAAGGCTGTTGACAGAAGGGACCACCGTAGGAACTCGGCATGGCCGTCATGGTCCTGTCATGGAGGGATCGAACTTCCTTGAAAGGAGCTCGCAGTGCCTATCAGAGCCACTCGTGTACATAGCCGTGGTCTCTGGGTGGAGGGCAGGGCTCACTAGCGACGGCCCAGGTTCTGATGCCCTCAGCACCATCGAGCTATCAGCGAGCTGCTCCTTTTCATCTCCATCTTCATTGTCTTTGGCACTCAAGATTGCTCTCCCCAAAGGCTCCTTTGGCTCAGTGTCAGTCAGGCACACAGTGTAACATTCAAATTGTTACCAAGCCCCTACAAGTACTCACCAATCAAAATGGGCCTCCGACCCAGCAGCCAGTATGCCAGTGCAGAATTTAAGAACCACCGAATGCCGAACGTTTCCTCTCCACAGGAGTGGCCAAGTGAGTGAGGCTCAGCGGTGAGGCCCTCCCGGCTTGCATGTCTATCTCGAGGCGTCTTCGCTTCTTTCTGTCCGCTCCATCCATTCCTCCTCCTTTGCTCTCACTCCTCTTCTTCCTCTTCCTCTTTTGAGTTGTATTTGACAATAAATATTCAAACTTCTTTGTCTCGTTTATGTAAAAAGCACTCGTGCGTTTCGGAACGGGAGGTACATGGGTATGTGAACTAGTTTTCTTGTTATACAGTTGTCTCTGAAACAATTGGTTTGCCCGCCCCCCCGACTCCCTGAAAAGAGCCTAAAGTTATCAGGGGTCAAACAAATCTTCGTTGTTTCTTCTTTTTTTTGTATCTTTTCAACTTGCATGTTGCCTCTAGCTGGCAGTATCATTTCTGTCAGACTGTCCATTGTTGCTGACTACTTTGTATTTATCTATATACTACTATACATATACATTCATCATAAATTCACTTAGATGTTCTTACCTAGAACAACAAACAAATAGTCCATATAGATGCATCACCAAATCCAGTGGTGTTTATGGATACATCTCCCAAAGCAATGGTCTGTATGGTTACAACCCCTAATTCAACCCCTCATAATGAGTGCAGCCTACAGTCTAATGGTCAATATGGATACAGCATCCAAAGCAATGGCCTGTATAGATGCAGCCCCTAATCCAATGGTCTATATGGGTACAGCATCCAAAGCAATGGCCTGTATAGATGCAGCCCCTAATCCAATGGTCTATATGGGTACAACCTCCAATAAAATGGTCTTTATGGATAGATAGAGCCCCCAAACCAATAGTCTATATGGATACAGTCCCCAGTCGAGTAGTCTAAATGGATACTCCTAATCCCATAGCCTATTTGAATGCTGCCCCCAATCCAAAGGTCACTAACTGGGACATGTACAGTAGTCATAAATAACACACCACTGGTGTGTTTACCTGCCTGTACATTGTCGACATGCGCATACTCTCTGTAAAAACAGCGACGGTCCCACTCACATGGCTGAATGCTGTGGCCTTTAGCTCAGTGATACCCACCGGGAGCATGTTTAAACCAGCAGCTGGAGCAGTGGATCACCACCCGGCTTCCAGCCGTTTCATGTTCTCGTTCCCTTCACCCACAAGCACCCTGATACTTCCTAGCCCCGGCATGCAAGTGACAGAACAGACCGGAAGTGCGGTGGATGGAGGCCCGGGCAGGGCCTTTGTGGCTGATCCTACTTCCTGCTCTCAGCTATCACTGGCTGTGAGGCTTTAGCGTGTACATAGCGCACTGCAACGACACGACAGTGACACAAGACACAGCACACTTTATATTAAACTTTGTTTATGAGGAGGGACCCTAGCCTCTTTGGATCATATCTGGTTTGAAAATGAGACCTGCTTGAGCAGCATTTGGCTGAGGGCTCCATATGCCTGTTCTAACAGAGAGCATTATGGGTACGCAACTGATACACACCTTAGGTCAGTTATGGTTTATATGGTCATTGGGTCATTTTGTAAACAGATCCTCCAAAAACATGGCCGGGGTCCCTTTCAAATGCACTAGTCCATCCTGACAGCGACAACCCCCCCCACCCCCATCCATCTGTGTTGTGTGTGACTCACTTCTCCGGCTTCCCGTTGCCCCCCCCGCATGCCCTCCCTGTTCGTCTCCACACTGCATCCCTCACCAGCTCCATCTCCTCCTCGCACCCCACCCTGTCCTTCCTCTAACCACCGTTATGGCTGCATTCAACCTCGAGTGCCAAAAAAGGCCAGCGGCTCATACTTCATGTTTATCCCTCTATCATTTCCTGTTTATTCTTCTTTCTTTCCGTTTGCCGGTTTTATTTTCTTTAGTACAGGAGAATAAGTAGCAACAATACTAAAGAAGTCGTTGTCTTCTTCCCATTTTTGCGCTCCGCTGCCGGAGAATACTGCCTTCCTCTTCCCCCCTTTCTGTTTCCTTCCTTTCCTTTTTCCGTGTCGCTCACGTGCCTCTGATTGCCAGAGAAGGTAGGTGGAGGTTTGCCTAACGCACGCGCTCATTATGCAGATGCCAGAGCCACCTGAGCTTGATTTCAATGTTTCTATCCTCCTTCTATCTTGTTTTTTTTTTAAGGCTTTTCGGTGGTTTTCCTTTACTCTTCCGGTTATTTTATTTCTCAAGGCTCCAGTTTACTTATAGATTTGACCCCCCCCCTGCCCCCCCAGTCCTACCTTCAGACCCCCTTCTCTGTCATCACTCTGTGCATTTTTTTCGTTCGATAGAATGCTTTCCAGTCTGTCTGGCTTCTCTCTGTCCCACGGCGAATGGTATATCCATCTTCTGTCGATTTTTCTGTTCGTTTCTTCTCGATAGCCCTTCTAAACGACTGTCATGGACATTGGTGGTTGTTCGTTTTCTCATAGTTGTAGCTGAGCTTGTTTTGATTTCTTGTTTGGGGGGGGGGGGGGGGTTTTTTTCTTTTTTTCTTTTTCCACCCAACCTGAGGGGAATGTTTTGGGCCTTTGGCCCCCCCCCACTGATTGTCCGCCGTTTCCTCCGCACCC
>JAODKM010000099.1:29514940-29532212 GCA_026780845.1 Petrocephalus sullivani | reverse complement strand
ATGCCAGCAAGCCCCAGCCATAGCATGCCAGGAAGCCTCAGCCATAGCATGCCAGCAAGCCCCAGCCATAGCATGCCAGGAAGCCCCAGCCATAGCATTCCAGCAAGCCCCAGCCATAGCATGCCAGCAAGCCCCAGCCATAGCATGCCAGGAAGCTGTCCATCTCACTTCCTCTGTTAGCCTGCTGGCTCTTTACATTCCCTCCGTGTTCTTATGTTGCACTTCTGGTCCTTGAATAGTGCGCTAGGGTCTTGCTTTGTTGGTTGTCCTGTAGCTCCTGCTCTAATACCGCTTACACTCGTACCTGGGCATTCATTGGAAGCCCAGCCTAGCCACACTTACACCTAAGCCCCTCCTCTTCCGCACATATGTTTGTATATACGTAGCTCTGGACAAAAGTGTCCCTAAATGTGCGAATTGTAGATGTATATTTTTCATGCATTACGAGTCCAGTGCTATCATTTTGTCCCGTCTTGTCTTAAAGAGCCGAGTCCAACCGTAAGAGTTGCACTAGCAGCTCTTCCATGAGCATCTGAAATCTCGTCATGCACTTTAGCCATTTAGTGCTTCCCATTAAGAGCCACAGTTACTAAGATGCATTATGTGAGCGTCCTGAGTGACCTGCGTGGTTTTATTCATCCACTGAGCTTTTCTCCCCTGTGAATCATGTCTTCCCAGAATACAACTCTCCATCCCATGGGCCATTTCGTGCTATAAACCAGTGATTTACCAAGCTTAAGAATGAAGTGACCTACCTTCCAAACAAAGCCCTTTGCAGCAGCAGGTCTTAGCCCCGTGGTTCCATGGGGCCCTAGCGTATTGAATGTTCAGTCCCCCTGAGTGCCTGAGTACCCACTCGCTATGCTAATGCAGTCGGCTGAAACTTCTCTCTCAGCAATGGGAAACCTTCATGCCAAAACTCCTGAGGACCAGGCGTGAAGGCACTGGCAGTGACTGTCTCAGAGGTGTCCCTGGTGGAAACACGCCACCAGCCAGGCTGAACATCAGTAAGAACATTAGCAGCAAAATCGGCAGAAGATTAGTAAGATGTAACAGACAGAAAGTCTAACTTGTACCAGTTTACCTGGAGGTTGGAAGCCATCAGAACTGGGATTATTCATGGATATAATGCACTCTGGTCGCTTGAAGTCATAGTGAGGCAGCTCCCCCATTGCAGAAAACCTGGAGAATCCCATACTGCTAATGGTGACCTTCACCCTGTATCTAACCATCTTTCAGCTGATTGGCTGGATTTGTCTGAGGGATGCTTGGACCGCCATCCTAGCACTTCAGGAAAAAACATTGTAGGTAGGAAAGCTTGACCCCAGAGGTGGCCTGGTTTGAGTCACCTCCCTCCAGCTGTGGGTGAAGTGCTCCTGCTGTTACACACCCCCCCATTCACCCACGGCTTTGATCGCCAGTGATGAGATGAGTAAGCTGCCCCCCACCTCCGCTTGTACAGCCTACATGAGAGTGCAGCCTGGCTGATGAGGAATATTCCGGAAGTTGCCCCCCTGTGACTGTGCATCATAGCACCGCCAGGCTTGGGTGTGCCACTTCTGCCCGTCTTTACTGCAGACCAACAGTCTGGGCATTCATAGTTAACGGGCCGTACCTGGACATATGCTGTGTGACTGTGCGAGAAGAATTACAATTGGTTTGTTGTTTAATGTTTAATGTTTGGTCTCTCTATACCAGAGGTGGGCAGTCTTACTGTAGCAGCAAAGGGCCGGTGTGTACGCAGGTTTTTAGGATGACCTGTAGGTCAGCTGTTCAAACCCAGGTGTGAGGACTCTTCAGCCAATCGATCCACTAATTAGTAATCTAATTAGGCAGTTGCAGTGAAAACCTGCAAGCCCAGCGCCCCTTTCCAGGATAAGATTGCCTGGCCCTGCTCTATACCTGTCGTAGAGCTATTCAACCAAGGATTTCACCACACATTGTACTGAGTATAGCTGTGTATGTGATAAATAAAAGTGCAGCCGGTCAATTGAGTGAGTAAAGCTAGACAGAGCAAGCGATGGTGAAAGTGCTCTTTGTCTGAATTGATGCGTTTCTCTTTATACGGTGAAGGGAAAACGCTGCCTGATGGCTGTCAGAGCGCTGCAGCGATGGCGCCAGATGGAGCATGGGTAACGGCTAACCTTTCTCACGCAGGACCGGTTTGTCCTGCTACCCGCTGCAGCCGAAGCTCTTCCTCATCGAATGCGGTGCAGAAACGCACTCTGGTGCAGCAGGCGGGGTAGCTACCTCTAGAATTTTAATGCGCTCTGCCTCTGGAATTCTTCATCCTCTCACAGGATGTGATAGGTGTTCAGGCAGTGCAGTGGGAGCACCGCTAGTAATGGGATGCTTATTATAGCCCTAGCAACAGGGATCTGATTGGAAGCTGGCTCTGCTGGGGCTCAGTTGCTATTGGCTGATTCTGGCAGTGGAGACAGATCTGGATCTAGTGTAGAAATTCATTTGTTGTGAGAGCTGCTAGGGCTGGGAGGTGCAGATTGTACACGTGAGAGCCCATGGATGGCACTCCCCACCTGTGCAGCAAATGCGCATCCATGATGATCGAGGCCAGTCTCTCACCAAAATACCAAGGATGCTTAAACTCTGTCAGATGTCAGGCACACAGCGAGATAACAGCTTATCTGACAGAGATTCTGAAGGACATCAAATGGGTTTGGAGGACAGAGAGTAGCAGGCAGGAAATAGGTAAATAGGTTTGCTGTGGCAGCGAAGGGCCTGCATTTGGGGTGGGGGGGGTACCAGAGCACTGCCCCGTCTCTAAGCCCATTGGCTTTATTGCAAGATGTTGTTTCCCAGTTGGCAGAACTTACCCTGACTCTCACACATACCTTTCAAAGAGCATGAAATTGAATCTTCTGCAGAATTAAAATGAGCAACAACACAGAAGCTATAATTATAATATTATATCGAATGCTCCAGGGGCACTGACCCTGTGCTCAGACCCCTGGCTTCACCTTCAGCTCTGTGTGTGTGTGTGTGTGTCTCAAAGGAAAGCAAGATCGGGTATTTGAGAACTAAAACATGTATACTCACTCACACACTCATTCATTTAATTTTCAGAATTTAATTTCTAATAACATTTTTAAATTTTGGATGTTTGGACTCATTCTTCAGATGGGGAATGCAGCTGTCATTATGGGAATTAGTCTTGCTAGTTTTAATTGTTTAATTCTTAGTACTGGATTTAAGTTATGCTGGGCAGCGAGAACTCATATATGATTCAAATAAGCAGCACTTGCAGGTCATTGTTTGCCTATGTGACTAGCTTTAAATATTCCCTGTTTAACGTGCAAGAGAATGCTGGTACATGCTAGTGTTTCTGCTTGTAAAGGAGAGTTTTTAATTATAAGCAATTTTTTTGATTAAAACAGACTAAGTGGTTGCCTGGCTGTTTTATGCCTGTTATCATTCCAGAGGAATCCGGAGCAAACCTCTTCCCCAAAGCAGATGCCCAGCATCCTGTTAGCATGCTGGTAAGATGGCCTTTGGTGTGGAACATGGAGGAATTGCACAGCAAGGCAGCGTTCTCCAGAAAAGCCCTTACACTGAAGGTATGGAAAAAGGCCCCAAGGCCAGGCAGGGTGACACATCTTTTCGAACACGGACCACTGACTAAGGCTATGTCCGCACTAATACGTTTTCCTTTAGAAACACAAAAATTCTCTTTGAAGTTCCTGCCGTCCACATTACTGCAGATCTTTTTTTTTGAGAATTTTTAACGCTGCCCGACAACTGATCTTTTTGTCAACGCATCAGTGTGGATGCTCATAAATGTCTTTTTTATGCTATAGTACTGTAATATTTTGCCTTTGCAAAATAAAAATGCATGCATTTACTATAAACACATGGTTGTGTGTGAGATTAAGAAACAGTCGCTGACCCCTGACCCCAGTGGTGGACACCAGCAGTAAAGGGAGACGTCAGGCTGAAGAAGGAGGCCTTCAGGGCTCTACATTTCTGCTCCCTCCCAGCTCCTGTCTCTGTCACTATTGGTCCCCGAGGATTGGATTGGGTAACACTACCCAAATGTATTGAAGGATAGGGTGAGATGACACATTAAGTTATTCTGGGCAGGGATCTCCCAGTCATACTATAGTTATGTTGCACTAGCAGTCATACAAATGCTCCATGATGGCTAATTTGCTATCATAGCTTACACTGTCTCCCTTCGGACAGAGAAATGACTTGATGGGGGGGGGGGTCAGTCACTGTTTTGAACACCTTCTTCTCTTTTCTGAAGATTGACGTGATGAATGTGTTGCTGTTAAAGATGGGTGGCTTATTCCAGACCCACTGGGTTGTTGGCCATCATGTTCTTGTGCAGGACGTATTATTAAGACGTTCACATAGGCATTTGAAATGGGGGCCTTTTTATATCAGTCAGCTCTGTGTTTCATGTGTGAATTTTAAATGTTGGATTGTTGCCATAGTTACCACCCAGTCTTTCTCAGTCCTTTTCATGACTCCACAAGGGTAAGATGCTAACTTTGTGCACCTTTTTATGATTTGGTCGCTAAACACCATTCCTGTTCCCTTCCCCTGCTTCATTAATTTTGTATGTTTTATTAACTGTTAATTTAATTTATCATTCATTTTCATTTATAATTTATTTCATAAACCATGCCCTGTATGCCTGACATCTCTCATGGACTGCGTTCTAATCCCATTTCAGAAATTATTTGCTTCTTCAAACTCATCTATTACAATGAAAACCCTCCTTCCCCCAATTTGAACAGACAGCCTGTCCTGGCCAGTTTCCACTGGTATTTTCAATGGGATGCAAATTGCTTTCAATTGAAGGAATGAAAGAGCAACCAGTTATTACCTTGGTAGTATAGCTGCTGGATGGTTCAGTATCCTTTGTAACACTGGTTAATATAAATGTGCATATTCATGAACTGCCATATACCTAAAGTTTCGTACCTAGCTTCTTGTGAACACTTGACAAATATAATTCTACTAAATCACTCAGACTTTCATTCATGAGTTTACATGAGTTCTCTTCTGTCCTTTTCCGGCATAAATCTTGGTGAAGTTCAGTGGCTCACAACCGTTACTCATTTAATCCTAATGTCTGCGTCCACCTTTGCCAGCACTCACTCCTAGTTTGACACCCCCCCCAGCTAATTGGACTACTTTCACTAACAGCTAGAAAGAGCTAGACAGCCTTCAGAATCAAAGTAACATCCTCAGTAAGCAATGACAGGCAACCACCTTCTAAATGCCCTGAGAACAGCTGTGCACTCTTTACGGTGTGCTTTCGGGGGGCTAGGGGCTGTGCCTTGTTGACATCCTCATTCTTCATTAAGTTATTTCTCTTCTCAGTAGCCTCCTGAGTGCTCAAACAGCCATAATGAAGTAGCTTCATGTTGCGATTCTGTGTTGCCATGGTAGCGGAAGTTCTCGTACTCAAGCAGTTACTAAAGCCTGTCTCTGGCATGGGTAGAAAAGAGCAAAAACTATAAACCGAAGATGTTACAGCTGATGTTGCTGGGGTGGGGGGGACACTACAGTTCCCATCAGCTTTTTTGCAGCTTAGCTAACTTATAGCCAGATACAATCACACTTCAGTTAAAAGCTCAGATCTTGGGTTTACCACGCATGCAATCCAGTCCCCCTACTACAGATGATCACTTGAGTCATTAGGAGAATTTTTCAGAATAAATCTCAAAAATTCAAATGACTAACATGCACTCAGCAGTTCACAGGGGGGGTGGCCTGTGTACCTGAGGATGCCCTTTGTAGCACCAACACTGGCAAACTGCATGTTAGGCATAAACGAAGGTTAATTCCCAGCACTCCCCCTGCCCCCCATCCCTACTTCTGCGGGATTTAATTTCGCTTTACTGGTCACACAGCAGCGTCTCCTGCACCAAGCTGCCGGAGCAGAGAGGTGGTTTTACAATCGATACCTATGCTCTCTGTTCCAGAGAAGCAGACTGCGGATCTCAGTCCTGCGTTAGTAACACAGCACATGGGCCGGCCGGCACTTTACACAAGAGCAGAGACCCCATTTTTACTTTCGTGATGCTTGTGTCCAACCAAGTGAGTTTTATTTCACTAAAAGTAAGCCACTAATAGTGAATTTCTGACTATAGTAAAGACAGATCCAAACTGCGCACTGGCCAATGACGCATCAGTAACGGCATACCTTAATCATATCCGAGTACCTGTATTAGAGTAACCACATCCAAGTACCTGTATTAGAGTAACCACAGCCAAGTACCTGCATTAGAGTAACCATACCCAAGTACCTGTATTAGAGTAACCATATCCAAGTACCTGTAATTGTATTAGAGTAACCATATCCAAGTATCTGCATTAGAGTAACCACATTCAAGTACCTGTATTAGAGTAACCATACCCAAGTACCTGTATTAGAGTAACCACATCCAAGTACCTGTATTAGAGTAACCACATCCAAGTACCTGTAATTGTATTAGAGTAACCATATCCAAGTATCTGCATTAGAGTAACCACATCCAAGTACCTGTATTAGAGTAACCATACCCAAGTACCTGTATTAGAGTAACCACATCCAAGTTCCCTTTCTCCTCCTGCTCCTACAAGAAAAACCCACCAAGTTTGGGCTAAGGAGGAAAGCAGGAGGCCCAGATTGTATCCCTCATTTCTCCTATTGCATAATCCAGTGTTTCTCAATCCTGCCAGGAAGTTTTCGGTCAAACCCGCACTGCTTACAACCTACCACCTTCATTATTGGGCCAAACACCTGATGCTAATTTCAGGCAGGCTGGAGTGAGAACTTCCTGGCAGGTGGTACCTGAGGAGCAGGACTGAGAAACACTAGCCTAATACCTACAAAGGAAGCAATATGTTTAAGGGCAGGAGAGGTGTTGCTAATGGAAGATTCCCTCCGAGTCAGGCTAACAACAAGAGTCTGCCCCTGTAACAGGCCGTGACATCCATCAGCATGACTGCATGTGCGAGTACGAGCGCCTCGCTTCCCGGGGATAATGTTCTGTTTGTACACAAACTCTGTGATGCAGAGCATGTTTAGCGAACTGGAGAGCATCACACAACATCCCACTGTGCTGGAACAGCATCAATATCAGACACGATTGCATACTGCAGAGCATCTGTGTGTCCGCCACGGACACGCCGTGTGTTAGCTTACCTAAAGCTAATCTGCTAACTAGCAGTTAACCAGTGAGGCTTCGTACATGCTGCCATTTTGTTAACTAGCCGTTAATGGGAAGCCATAAAACATCACAGGACCAATAGGAACAGCAGTAAAAGGTAGGGATAGAGGAGCTTTGCCATTATTTTATTATCATTATTAATTATTAATTACTAATATTTTTATTCTTCTGCTCTTGTGCAACCGCCACATGACTCACATTTAAGATATTCAGGAGACAGCTAAAATGTATAAATAAATAAAATGAGAAACAAAAGATCCACGGGTGAACTTCTCACAGAGACACTGATTATGAGGGGGGAAATAAAATAATAAAACACAATGTTTTGAAAAAACATTTTGTGAACATTTTGTTGTACAGTGTAGTATTAATAACACTTAATGATAATAATTTCACCATAACAAAAACACCAGACAGAAAAATGAAGTCAACACTAGTGTTTTTTTCCCCACCTCTTGTTGAACAAATCATATACAATAACTGCATGTCACTATAGCAAAGTCCATAACAGATCAATTTATTGTTAACAATCACTGTTTTGGTATAGCGTACCTCAGCAAATGGAAAAAAACAAAACAAAACAAAACAAAAACTTAAACAATCCAACAAAAGGTAATAAATAGAAAAATTATCCGATTGAAGTCTAGTTATTTTCTTGTTCATATGAATACATAACACCTACGGTATAAGTTAATAAAGACAGGCTACAGTATATAAATACATCACCAGCATGCACAATACTGTATTATCGAGAATATTGGAGCAGTAATCATCTTACACTGAAGAAACAGTATAATAGGCAAGTGCATTTCTTCAAAATAAAAAAATAAAAACACAAAAAGTAAAACCACGAGCCCCGAAGCCGCTTTAAGATGGTGAGCAGAGCTCTGACCCCTGCAGCATCGCCCTGTCTCCTAACGCCGCGCGCTTCCCGAACGTGCTGTGCGTTTGCAGGCTCGCGCCGCGGCGGCGCAATGGGCACGCGGACAAACGGTCAGCCGCGGCCAACGATAAATAATCATAACACACACGACTGAAGCACAAGACTGCGTCCCTAACCGTCACCGTCCCTCAGCAACTTTTAACGCCTTTTCCCTTTCCCTCCATTTGTAAAAGGAAATAAACTTGTTTTTAAATGTCGAATTCAACACGTTTAAAGTCCTCTGTTCCCCGTCCTAATGCATTGTGGTTGTAGCATCTGTAGGTTTTCAGGATAAAAGTGTCTGCCAAGTGACTTATTAATGAACAACAACAGTAATAATAATAATAATAATTATAATAATGACGGCGATGCTATGCTTTTTGTATGTAGTCAACATTCAACGAGGAAAAACTGCACGCAGTGTTAATGGGGGGTGCAATGCAGATTATATATTTCATTTTCGGATCCTCATAAACAAGAGCCTGTTTACAGAGGTTGAGAAATTTCCGCTAGTAACGGGTGTAGCCTGAATCCCAAAGTCCTTCTGAAATATGTGGCGCTGTTCTCATGCTTACTGTAACCACTGTAACTTTTTTTTTGTTTTTTGTGTTTTTTTTTTGTTTTTTTTTTTTACCTTTCTTTTAAATTTTTTTTTGGCGAATGCGATGACATTCAAGTTTCTGCTCAAGCTTTGCATCTCCCTACGGTTTTTAATGCATCTCCCTCGGCCCTAAAGTTAAATATGCAGCTCCACTGAGTTTTCACTACAAGAACAGTCCCTATGCCAGTGTCCGGTCGCCGTTTCACCCCGGCAGCCACTCTTGACGCACTGACATTATCTTCTAACTGGTGTTTTGGCAAATGTCACAGAGTTGGCGGGCTCGAAAATTATTTTTTAACCATTTTGAACTAATGTGTGACCTCCCCATCCCTCTTTTAATCTGTGTTTTCTGGAAAAATAAAGAAGTGCTGCCGTCGCATCATCGGCATAAGCGGCTGCCACAGTCCACGGGCCTTTTCCACTTTTTCATTTTTTTTCTGAGCGTGGCGTCATCCTTAATTGTTGCCCTCGCCTCCCTCGTCGTCCTGCTGGTCGCTCGTCCACAGCGTCAGGTTGTCCCGCAGCAGCTGCATGATCAGCGTGGAGTCTTTGTAGGAGTCCTCGTTGAGGGTGTCCAGCTCGGCGATGGCGTCGTCAAAGGCGGTCTTGGCCAGGTGGCAGGCCTGCTCGGGGGCGTTCTGGATCTCATAGTAGAAGACGGAGTAGTTGAGAGCCAGGCCCAGGCGGATGGGGTGGGTGGGCTGCATGTGCTCCTTGCTGATCTCGTGCGCTTCGCTGTACGCCTTCTCAGAGGACTCCACCACCGTAGCTCTCTTCTCTCCCGTGGCCACCTCGGCCAGATAGCGGTAGTAGTCACCCTTCATCTTCAGATAGAAGACCTTGCTTTCGTGCTGCGTGTCGCTGCAATTCTTGATCAAGAAGTTGTCGAGCAGGTTGAGCACGTCCTGGCAGACGGCCTCCAGCTCCTTCTCAATCTTCTCGCGGTAGGCGCGCACCATCTCAATCTTCTTTTCATTGCCATCTGCTGAGGTCTTCTGTTCAATGCTGGAGATGACGCGCCAGGAGGACCGCCGGGCACCAACTACGTTCTTATAGGCCACAGACAGCAAGTTCCTCTCCTCATTGGACAGGGCCTCATTCAGCTCAGTCACCTGGGAAAAAATGGAGCAGGAACATGTCAGACTGTCTTCCTGAAGTAGGCTTGTGTACAACTGAGACAATATGCAACCTAAGAGGCAAAGAAAACCTTGAGTAAATAGTGTAATTCTTTCCTAATTTTTCAGCATGAAATTATAAATGTGAACCTCAATCAGCCAGTCCTAAACTCTAAAATATAAGAAAATTAAGATGAAGAAAAGACTTCATGAGTACCACATCTGTGCCACAAAAGTTTCCAGGTTAGAATTTGCTGAATGAATGAGATTAAGGATGAGAAGGAAACCTGTTGATTCATAGTATACTTTTCCACTAGCTGTGGAAAAGGAAGCTGACTTCTCTTTGGTCAGCAGTGGAGTTACACTTTGACGACACTCTGCTCCAGTTGAACCAGCGTGATCCCCATTGCAGAAGGACATCATCCCTTTGTGAGGAAGTCACTCCCAATCCTTTGCAAGAGCAGCTCTTGCTGCATCTACAGGACAAGCCGAGAGCTACTGATACCTGCCGACTGCATCCAAGAGTTTCACTTCCTCACTACTGGTACCTTGTGGCACTGCCTGGCTATATATGCCAGCTTGGCATAGAAGATGTCATTGTATTAAAACTTTAAGAGATCATTTGATCAGCTTGGTACCTACAGTAGGGGCTACAAAAATGGCAATGATTATAAGAATCTGTTGAAGGACTGCGACTGATTGCATGATGCTCTGCGCTGAACACTCAGGCTAACACCTGCCATAGTCAGCAGTGTGCAGGGAGCACTTCAGGTATCTGCTCCAGGTATCAGCCACCTCAGCGAAGCCTTTGGCAGCACCAGTCACCAGATGGAAGTGTCTCATCCGGACACCCCCTGGAGCTGAGCGTGCCTCTGTCTCCTGAGTTATTCCCCCGCAAGGTCAGCTACTGGTCTCTGAAATGTCCTCACCCTGCAGACTATGCACCTGACAGGCAACCCCCACTTTCCTAGCTGTAAATCACTCCATCCTGTGTGTGTGTGTGTATATGCCGACATTTGAGAGGTTGTAAATAGGACAGCTCATTCTGATTTAACTGGCGCTGAGCTTAGTGCGTCACTGTGCCCAGTGCGTTACTGTGCCCAGTGCGTCACTGTGCCATCCGGGTCCCGTGCACTTCCTGCTGTGTCACCCCTGAAAGGTTATTTTAAAGGCACCAGCAGACCGGCACACCAAAACCAGGCCTGATAGACCAAGCTCTGCACCATCTTCTCAGTTTATAAAATGGACAAACGGCTTCAGTGTCTGTCCCCGCAGCCCACATGAATTTCCATCTTGGCGTCTGTACTACATTTCCATCTCAAACCAATTAAAAAACAGCTCTAGGCACACCTTATTTGCAAATCAAGCCGGCTGTCAAAACGAGTGAACACTGGGGTGAACATCTGCCAGAGCCTGCATCGTGCAAGAAACCCATCAGATCGGGCCAGATGCAGGATGCCTGGTATCCATGGAAACAAAGCAGCCTGCCTGTTCAGCAAAGCAGGTGGATGCACCAATCACGGGACTAAACCTAGGCCTCTGAGACGTCGGTCTCTGCCAGGGTCACATTATTACTCCGAAAAACCACTGGGCCTCGCTCCCTATTCCAGAGCATTACTACAAACACAGTCTTTAACAAGCAGGTTGATTCATCAACTGTTCTGAAGAGGCTCTGTCATCATGACTAACGGACAACATATCCTACATCTGACTGCATAGTATGACCTCTGATGCTCAGAGAAGCAAGAAAAAGATGGAGAGTAATATGTCAGCATCTTCACCTGCAGCTGCTTCCTACAGAGATGGCCACTTTGGTGCCCTTAAAATGGATGCTCAGTCACAGTAGAGACCTTCAAAAGCTCCCCCGTACTTTAATCCTCTCATGAACATGCCAGTTGTGTTCCGCCTCTCGCCGGAAATCTGTGGGCTCTTACAAAGACAAATGTGTTTGATCCTACAGCTGACCGTCCCGATGATCTCATCAGACCCTCATCAGTTAGCAACAGAGCAATGGAGAGGCGTGGCAACAGCGGTGCCAAGGCCTTAGAAGGTCAAAAGGGCGTGCCCTGCTAATTTCCCCCAACTGACAAGGCCAGGCATCACTATTGCAACACAGGAAATACTAATTAAGGTAGTAGGACCTAAGCCGGAGACATCCACAAGCACACCGGTGAGTGAGGGAAGACAGGGGGTGGAGAAACTCTACTAAGCTGCTGTCCCCCCCCCCGCCAGTGTGCACAAAGACATCATGTGATGTAGCACGTCACTGACATTGTGCACACGGATGAACAGAGGGAGCGCGGGGAGATAACTGGGGGGGACTGGCGCTGGGGGAAATCGCTCCAAGTAGCCCCTTTGTTGTTACGTAACTGAGGAATGACTGCTGTTTATCAGCGCCGTACCAGGCTTTGAAGTGTAAGACCCAAGGGAGCACGCCATGCCAAGATCCTATAGCTCAGACCTGCACACGCTAACCTGCACAGCCAGTCATGTTAAACTGTACTCTGTGTGCTTCAAGAGCTGTTATGCAAGACTGAGTGCAGGAGGGTGAGGCCTTGCGCGAGATCGCCGTGTGCTCGAGCACTGGCTGACTGTCACTGCGGGCCGGCTCTGTAGTCGCTCAAAGCTGCACCGAGTCACAGATGCGTCACCAGTGCTCATCCGGAGGTGCCAGAGACAGCCTCCCCCAGCTTAACCAGCTTTAATTACCCTATAAGCTCATCTGCACCTTAGTGAGCCACCTGATCTTTTACCTTCTTGGAAGCAGACAATTGATAAAAATGTGACTCGATGTTATAGACATCCTCCACTGGGATCCATCCAACTCTGCTCAACACGGCAGCTCAGCACAGAACTGTCAACGTGCCGATTACGACTCGTTCTCAGACTGATGGCTTAAAGGATCTCAACGTGAGGGCCTCATGGACTGGAATCTCAGATCCCCCCATTCATTCCTGGGGGGGGGGGCACCTGTGCATTGCAGCAGCTGCTTTAAGGCAACATGGAGTCTAGACTCAGCACTTGTCCTGCAAGCTGCGGCATGAGGGATTCCCCCACGGCCAGAGGGTGAGGCAGGCAGGACAGGCACATGGCGCCACACAGAAGGGGGGAAACCCCACGGAGCAGGGGAGCTGTCTGCGCATGCAATGTGACACAGGTGCAGCCCCACAGTCACACGTCGGGACGAAGCAACACCATGCTATGCTCTGGAGGGCATCTGCACATCCATGGACGCGCCCTTGAGGAGTACAGAGCTGTGGCGCACAATCCACACCTGCCACTAGAGGGCGTCCCACAAAAAGAACGGGTGTGCATGACAATGCACTTTTCCACACAAAATGTAGAATAAAGCCCCCACCAAACGTCATGTGCCTTACAAGCCCTGAAGTGCCACCAAAAATGAGTTGTGGTCCACTAAGCCTATACATTAGCTCCTCCTGCTTTATTATTACCTGCAACTGATTACTAACAAGGCCACTATTGGCTGCAGCGCCGAGTCATTCACAGGTCTGCATTTTTTTAATAACCGACCAGTGGAAGTAAATTCCAAGATGGTTCTTTTTGTGGTTTCCAAAACACAAAAAGCATCCCGAACATCCACCTCTGCTCTTATAAAGCCAGCAGTGATGCACAGTGAACCCTTCTTAGGATGCCACAGAGGGAGCGGGCTGGTGTAAGGCAGGGGCTGTAATGGTGCAGCAGAGGTGCTGCACCTTGGCAAATGCCGCGCCAACGCCTTGTCAGGGAGCGGCCATCGTCCCTTAAAGGGCAGAGTGCGCAAATACAGCCATCCAGGGGACGGTGGAGGATCTGAGCAGGGTGGAGGGCGCAGAGACACCGAATCCTATTTGAATACTGCCTCTGCTGCAATATGACAAGCAGGGAACATTCGGGAAGGCGTTCTGCCGCCGCCCACGTTACTGTAGTGCGAGCATCTCACGGCATTTTAACATGGAGGGGGGAGCCTTTCTATCCAGATGTAGCCACCGGCTCCTCTCGGTTTTATCGGTGCAAAGCAACGGTGCGCCGGGCGTCATCATCTTAAGGTGCATTAAGGAAATATGATTGTAATCAATACGGGATAGCTGTCATTCGGTGTGATTTCAGAAAGCACATCTAGGGCGGCTCCTTACTGCTCGCCATCGCTTTTATTCAAGATGTCCATTGTCTTCTGCCTTTTCTCATAAGACATTTCGCCAGGAGGTTAGATTTCTTTGTTTAGAGACAGTTAACGATAAGGGACCCGCTTTTTAAAGCAACGAAGCTGGAATCGCGACAGCAGATAGGAAAAGTGAAGTCCAAATTAAAATCACTGTCTGTCTTTTTTCAGAGGCATTCAGCTGATGGAAAAGACCGTGCAAAGGCACCGCCCCGATATCAAACACACCGCATCCATCCACTGTCCGCTTACACACCCTCCCCAGTACACGGACACTTTTCCAGCTTTTCTGCTGCAGTGCAAATTACTATTAAAACACACAGATGCACTGATGTGAATGAGCCCATAATTGCTCTTATAAGACAGCGTGGTCGTGATCGTGATACCTGTCAGATATGACATTTCCATCCACTATCAGGGCCCCTGTTCCCTGTAGGTAAAAATGTTACATGCTGCCTCGGATTTGTAGGTCATCTCAGGCACTGTGTGCGATACGATCCATCTCTTATAGATATGTTTCTTACAGTCTGTTTGCATTTGATTAAATATGTGTAAAGAAATGTATCAGGGTAATGAGCATTCTACGATTAGACGAATGGGCTCCTTTTGAAGGGAGCACTCAGCAACGTCTGACAGAGGACTAACCCTGTCAGCTAATGACATGAATAAGATTGCTGAGATTAAACTTACCGATTTCATGGCAGCTGCCATGTCGTCGTACCTCTCAGCCTGCTCGGCCAGCCGGGCTTTCTGCACCAGTTGCTCGCGGTCTACCATCTTGAAGGGATGCACTTCGCTCTGCTTTTTCTCGCTGCAAACGTTGAGGTGTCAGTAGCAAATGTAGCGAAATGCACCGAGATCCTGCTGCTGCAGCTGCTCCCTGCTGTCTGCGCGTGCCCCCCACGCCCTCCCGCGTGCGCTTTCCCCGCGTTGCGTCACCACTCGCACGAGGCGTGTTGGTCGTGATGTAACAATCCATATATGGACGCTGGATACGCTGCATGACAGGGTGCGCAGCCAATCACAGTAGTTCGATCACATCAGCTGATTTGACTCTGTTTTATGGGCTCTACGGTATATGTAGTTTAAGTTAGACCCACCCAAAGAACAAACCACACCCTGCCAGACCTCAGCCTACCCCAACAATAGCACTGTCTTGGTCTTGCTTATAGGTCTTGTAGGTCTTGGTTATAAATTTGATTAGGGCTCCAGACATATTAAAGCCTGTTATTAGATTTTTTACATACACGCTGTGAAAAACATTCTACTATTACTACTGCAGGCAGTTAGTACCAGAAAATGTAATGTAATGAGTGAATAAACGAACAACATTGACATATTTAAATTATTATTTTTCAATTCCTGGAACCTTATTATACGGAAAGTATAACATATAACACAAAGTTGGACAATTTTTAGAACTCCCCCTATACATCTCAGGAAGCTCCCCCTTTTCAGGGGAGCTGAGTTCCCCTTAACTCCCCCATAATTTGAACCCTACCCCTATCCAGCCCTAACCTTAACCATAAGTAATCAAACAAATTACATGACTTTTGGCAATTGTAGCGTATTGTTTGCAGTCACAGTTTTTTGTAAAATTGAGTTTCCCCTCATGAGAACTGAAAAGGTGGTCAAAATAATGTCACAATGTAAAAATAACAGGTTTTTATCACATTGTGGGGACAATTGGGGACAGATCCTAACATGACACCCTTAACCCATACCCAGCCCTAGCCTTAACCATAAGTAACAAAACAAAATAAGAGACTTTTGGCATTTTTACTTTTTTGATTGCATTCACAGATCTTTGTGGGGACCCCACAATGTCAAAATAACATTGTTTTTATCACATTGTTGGAGACATTTTGTCCCCACAATGAAATATAAACATGATCCATACACATACAAACACACATAACCTTAATCTTATCTATGACAAACTTAACTCTTACCATAGCCCTAACCTTTATTTATTTATTTTATCATCTATTTATTTATTATCAAATAGTATTTTTCATTTTTAAGTATCAGAGTTCAATATGTAAAGATAAATTAGGCAATATCTGACCCTAAATCCATTAGTACTGGGCCCCCTTGGGTGTGTGAGCACCCCAGTTCACCCCAGTTCTCGTTACATTACACACAAATAAGTGTGTGAGCAAAACTTCCAAAAATAACACGGTAAAATCCTCTGATGGTGTCGCCATTTTCGGCTTATTATGCAGAGAGCAAGATACAACACTTTACCACTCCAAAACTAAACAGAATGTGGATTAGTGTAATGCTCACCACTTAGCTGCAAATATGAAGATAACAGAGGAGATTATATTCAATCAAAGTCAATTGGTGATCACAGTCCAGTCCTCGCTGACAATGTTCCCATCAATCAGGTTCCTTTGCATTAATATCTGGGTGTTCACATTGACACTACACTCACATGGAATGTTAAAAAAACTACAACAGAGGATGTACTTTTTTAAGACTGACTTAGACTTTATGGTGTACATAGCAAACATTTTTTGTTTCACCTCGTGGGGATAAAAAAAAATGTTTAAACAATGTTTTTATCACACTGTGGGGATATTTGGTCGCCACAATGTAATTTACACATGACCACAGATACACAACACTATATTCAGATACACACACACACACACACACACACACACATACCTGTAAACCAATCTAAATGGGGACCGTCCATTAATTTCTATGGGACAAACCCTAATCCCAATCACAGTACCCTTAACCCCTACCCAGCTCTAACCTTAACCATCAGTAACCAAACAATATCTAAGACTTTTGGGATTTTTACTTTTCAGATAGCATTCACAGATTTTTATATAAATGAGGTTATCCAAATGAGGACCTGAAATAAAGGAAAGGAAGTTTCAGGTTTCACCACACTTTGGGGACATTTTGGTCCCCAAATGCGATCTATGCAACCCCCCCCATACACACACACATGCACACACACAAACACACACACACACAAATTTATCTCTGGAGGTGTGAGGCAGCAGCATTGAGCTGCAGTGTTGTTCCACAATGTAAATGCTGTTTTATAATTGTCCCAGCCAAGAAGTAGCCAAGAACATTTTTTTAAAACATATGTTTACATTCTGTCACACAAGCAAAGATTTTCACAATATGGGCTTTGAACCTTTGTTTGAGAAGCACATACCTCCCTCTGACATTCTTATAGTTCTAAATGCAGCTGCAGTGCAACAGTCCTCAATGAAACAGCCCCTCCTAACTTTACTTTCATGAGTGTCTGCAGAGCTGCTAGGA
>JAODKM010000099.1:29501052-29514840 GCA_026780845.1 Petrocephalus sullivani | reverse complement strand
AAAGCACTTTGAATTACCTTTGTGTATGAAATGTGCTATATAAATAAACTTGCCTTGCCTTGCCTTGCCTTGCCTAAATCTTTCTATAAGCAGATTTTACCTTGAACTAGCCGTTCTTCACTGTGAATCAAAAAACGTTCAATTCCCCCCCCCCCCCCCATTTTGAATCTGCACTTTGAAGCCCTGTTTCCGATCTCCTTTAATTACTTAAGATGGCTTTAGGCGCATTACAGAAGGGGTGTCAGCTTGCGGATTGTTTAAGAGCCCAAAACACTGGGAGCGAGCTCAGTAAAACTGGGCCCAGTCTGAGGTCAGCTTGCAGCAAAGTTCAACAATTAATACTGATGGGGATGACAGGGGACTAGATGCAGCCCGGCTCCGCTGTGCTGATGACACCAACATGCTGGATTCGGGTGACACCCAGGGACGAGAGGAGTCCTGTTTCTCACAGAGCCTCTCAGCGGGCCGTGGGCTAGGCAGCTGCACGCGGATCAGCGATTCTGGCTCTGACGTGCCACCAAATGGCCGCCGCCTGTATCTGGCACCCCTCGGGGGAACCTGCCTTCAGCAACGAAGCTGCCCTGAAGTCAGCAGAATCAGGATATACTAATGAGGATCGTGATCCATCCTGATGCAGCCCCCCAGAACAATCGAGTAAGAGGGAGTGCTCCTGAGCGACTCAGTGTCTCAGTAAGGGGCACAGTTTGGTGTTTTTGCCCTGTCCCCCCCCCCCCGAAAAGTGAATAGATAGCAAGTAGAGTCAGAAGATCGTGGCGAGCTAGCTGGCTAGCAGAACTTGCTGATTCAGCACTTCCCTAATAAAGAAGGCGTTTATGTAATATTTATTGAGGGAGCCCACCTAAATGCGGGGTTCGAGTGACGGTACACCGATTTAGTGCTTCAAAAGTATGAGAGGAGAGCAGAGCAGACACTGAAAGTATGTTTATGTGTCGACGGTCGCCTCAGGTTGGATTAAAGGTCCTGGTTTCATTTTTTTTCCATTTGTAAGGAAGCTAATTAGAGAGCAATCCCAGTATCACCTCATTTCGGTCATTCCAGGAGATGCTAACCAGTAGGTGAAAAGTGAAAAACCCAAGTGCAGCTACAGTACCAGCGTTTTTGGGGCAGCTAAGCGTGTATATCTCAGCCAATTCCAGTGGCACTATATAAAGATAATACATATATTAATATATGAATATGGAGAAGTTTATTTTTAAGTTTATTGTTTACTGCAAGTAGTTTTGAAGGCATTACTGTGTTTTTGTGTTAATTTATTCTAAAACATTTTATATTATTTTAAAAATCTTTTGTAAATGTTTGTAGTGGGATTTTCCCTTTGCTGTAGATCGGATCTGCATCCCACCAATGCAGTCACGTCGCAATGTGGGCGCATGGGGACTGGGGTAAGGCATTAACATTAACTTGATGCGTCCGACTAAAAGAAAATAATTCTCTCAAAAATCCAGACACTGTAGTGCGTGAAAATCCCAGGAGGGTGGCTGTTTCTGCGATGCTGGAACCGCCGTGTCTGGCAGCAATAATCACACCACGTTTAAAACCACTTAGTTCAGGCGTCTTGGTCATTCTAGGGATTAGCAGCACAGTAAGTGAACCTCCTGACCCCGGCTGTGTGATTCTGCATGTACTCGGTTGCAGCCACGCGATTGGCTGTTTGGAGGAGTAGGCTTTCTGCACTAATGTGCAGGTGGGATTAGATTTAGGGTTAGGGTTAGGGTTAGGGTTAGGGTTAGGGTTGGTCCAGCGAGTCACTGAGAATGCACGGGACATGGAAGAAGAAGTAAACAGGCTTGTGTGTTTGTTTGGGATGGCAGAACTTTCAGGTGATTTATTGTGTGGTGTCCAGGGTTAGGTCCAGTCCACACCCCAGAGGACAAGATATGCTAGTAAATACAAGTCCGACCTGCATGATCGTGACGATTCTGCAGTGAGGCCTCCCCGTTATGATCATTACGAATGGAGCGGCCTCTGCCGTGCTGATCCGCAGGAGGAGGGTTTGAGGGGCAGCCTGAGCCCCGTGGCCACAGAGAAGCTGGAAAGTCATTTTCTGCCATTCTCAGGAAAGGGATGGGATTTCTGGCAAAAGAAATCAAGTTCTGCACACATGGCGGTGTCTGTACGTGCCCCGGTGCTCCACGGGGCCTTCGTGGCAGTGATTACCCCGGTAGGCAGTACTCTCCATCTGCTGCATAGTGTGCATTTAGATTAGACCCCGAAATGCGTCATTTAAAACTTAAAAAAGACATGAGTCAGTATCGTGCCATAACAGAGTGCTGATGGACTTTGCAGAATAAGAGCTACGATGTATATTACAGATGGTTTATTGATAGTAGATTGATATACAATCCTACTAAATATTTAGTGCACCTGTCATTACAAAGTATCTGCACTGTAAATAACATAGAGCGTTCTTCATATCGATAATATACTTTATTATTTACAATGTAAGAGGATAAAGAGCCTGTTTCCACAATTGTATTGCATTTGTTTTGTGGAGACTGTTCCCAAAACCATTCATTCTTTGCATATTGAGTGAGTTATGCTTCTCCCATAAGAGCCAGGATGATGTTTCTCTAGACTGGGAATTTTCTGGGTGACTGGGTCTCTCCTGCGTGTAGTGCTACCTGCAAATGCCCTGGCACTTTCAAACACTACATGTTGATTGGCGGTGAATCTTGAGACAATCTCGAATGTGACAGCCTCTCGAGGCACTGGTGACACTCCACACAGAAGCGATTTGGAGAGCCATAGCACTGAAATCATCACTTAAAGGGGCTGGTTTAGCACAGCACAAGCTGGGGAACATATTTGGGGAACACCCTCTTCAGCAGGATGGGGCACGCTCAGTTTGTCCATCTCCCCGAGCCCAAATGAGCCCTCTCACTCTACTGTTTGACTTTTACGGTTTAGTGAGGGCTCTCGTATCGCAGCTGCAAGTTATGAATGACATCGATGAACCGATATTTATAAAGTGCATAATAAGAATACATAATTATTATATATAATATATAATCACTTTGCTTGTCTTGTTGCCTTCAGGAGGTACGTTGTTATTTACAGAATGTTTACAAGTCCGGCGGTCCCGAGTGGAGGAGTTGGGGTGGATCATAGCGGCATGCAGGTGGTGCCCGCGTCCTCCGAGTGGTCGCAGTTGTGCACATCCCAGCCGATGTGGGAGCAGTGGTGCAGCGCCTGCTCCTCACCGCTGCACTTCAGATTGTCCAGGAGGATGGCACCGTTGCCCCTTCCATAAAAGGCCTGGCCCGGCGCAGCGGTGGGCGCCCCACAGCCCAGCTGCCGACACACCACCAGCGCGTCGGGGAGGTCCCAGGCATCGTCGCACACCGTGCCCCATTCAACGCCCATGAAGATCTCCACCCGGCCCTCACACCGGTGCCGCCCATTCACCAGCCTTACTGCCCCTGAAAGGTGAGCCACGCCCCCATCTCCCGTCAGCCAGTAGGATCCTCTGCTAGCTCATAAATAACCTCCTTCCCTGTGGCATGTTTATCGCCACACAAATAATACATTTATGTGGTGATAAACACATCTGTGTGGGGCCCTGAGGTTTGGGCCTGATCACCAGCTGATGCCCTGAAACGGGCCCCCATGGACTCAGCGCCAGCCCGAGTTCTCCTTACCTTCTGGCGGCATCTTCATGATGGGGGGCATTCTTGTTGCATCGAGATCTTTCAGCAATACAGCGGGGGCCTGGAATGCTGGAACAAGAAGAAGGCCATATATAAGCAGTGATTCACTCTCGCAGTGTGCTAATGGGTCACAATGTTCTGTCCCAAGCCCAACCCCACACCAAAGTGTCCCGCACCAAACCCTAACCCCACACCAAATTGTACTGCACCAAATGCTAACCCTAACTCCACACCAAAGTGTACCGCACCTAACCCTAACCCCACGCCAAAGTGTACCGCACCAAACCCTAACCCCACGCCAAAGATGACACGTGCCAGGAAGCATGTTTCAGCATCCTGAGGTAATTTGGCTTCCCTCCCTCCCCCCTTTAGCCCTGCCCTACAGCCTAAGACATCTGTCTTTTTTTCATATCCTCTCCTCCACCTTCAACACTGTCATTACCCTACCTTCCCCGCCCCAACCAAAGCCCTACTCACATTCAGTTCTGCCCATGCTGACTAAGCAAGATGATATATTCTTTTGCTTTGGCAACTGGGGGGCCATTACGGAGACAGACATCGACAAACTGGGCCATGATGGATGACCGGTGTGTCAGTGAGGTGCCCCCTGCTGAGTAGTAAGGCCAGGTGTATGTATTTCAGCCCCGAGTCTGTCCCGCTGTTAGAAATGGCCTCTTTCTTGTGCGTCAGTAATGTGGCACCCAGCTGTGCCCACGAAGGGAGGGGCTTACGCATGCAGATGACGCCAGCATCCTCGTGGTGGCCGCAGTTGTGCTGGCCCCAGCCCAGGTGGAAGCAGTCGGTGAGCTGGCCCTCGTCGCCACGGCAGTCCACATTGTCCAGCAAGACGGGCCCCGAGCCGTAGCCGAAGTAGGCCAGCGGGATGGCTGCGACAGCAGGCCCGCAGCCGAGCTGCCGGCAGGCCACGGCGGCATTGGGCAGGTCCCACTCGTCGTCGCACACGGTCCCCCACTGGCCCTCGTGGAAGACCTCGACGCGGCCCTGACAGCTGCTGTTCCCGCTCACCACGCGGATGGTGGTGCGAGCTGCGGGAGAGAGGGAACGAGAGCAACACAAGCATTTATCACCACTCAGATCACACGTCTGTGCACAACTAGCACCATTCGGCCCCTGCTGCTATATTCTGCTGACCAGCTAACTAGCTATAATCCTCTGACTCACTGGCTATTTCTTTTAAACAACTGGTGGGGTCCAGGGGGCCCCAGTGTACCTGGTATGTAGAAATACGAAACCCCTTTGTGTCACCTGGCCCGAAAGCCGAGAGAGGGGAAAGGATGGACAGCTTCTCCCAGGAAAAAGAAAAGATTTATGACATCTGTATACTTAGCTAAACCCAGTTCCACGCTCCACTCAGCACTCTGACACTCTTCTGGGAATGCTTTCCACAAGATTTTGAAGTGAAGCATAGAATCATCCAAAATGTCTTGTTTTGAATAGTAAGACATTTTGGACAGTTCTATAAATGTTTCCGACTTTGTGGGAACGGTTTGGGGAATAGCCTTTTCTTGTTTCAGCATGACTGTGCCCTTGTGCACAAAGCAAGGTCCATAAAGACATGGTTGGGTGAGTATGGTGTGGAAGAACTTGACTGACCCACAAAGAGCCCTGACCTCAACCCCATCAAATACCTCTGGGATGAACCAGAAACTGCGAGCCAGGCCTTCATGTCCAACATCAGTGCCTGACCTCACAAATGCTCTTCTGGAAAGAATGGGCAAAATTCCCACAGGCACACTCCATAAACTTGTGGAAAGTGGCAGCTGTTATAGCTGCAAAGGGGGGGGGCTCCATATTGATGCCTATGGGTTTGTAATGGAACCACTGGGTCCTGAGGGTGTAATGGCCAGGTGTCCCAGTACTTTTATCCATATAGTGTACATTTGGATATCTTACTTTCCTCCTGCAGTTAAAAAATATGCAAATCAGGTGGGATGGTTTCCCAGAATTTACCATAGAGAGTGATGTGTATTTTTTCTGTAGTGGGTTAGTATCTGGTCCAGGGTGTCCCCTGCCCCGTGCCCTGTGATGGACTGGCATCCCGTCTAGAGTGTACCCTGCCTTGTGCCCTGTGATAGACTGGCATCTCATCCAGGGTAAATACACAGATAAGCCAAAACACCTCCATGTGATGCGAATAACACTGACTATCTGAAAAAACTGTACATGTCAAGGTCTGGGATATATTTGATGGTAAGCCAACACTTATTACTTGTAACCGACGTGTTGAATGAGAAAGAAATGGACAAGGTAAAAGATCTGAGTGACTTTGATAAAGGCCAAATCATTATGGTCAGATGACTGAGTCAGAGCATCTTCATGATGGCAAGGCTTATGGGGTGCTCCAGGTCAGGCATGGTGAGTGGGCCAAGGAGGGAGAAGAACCCATCCGCTATCAGGGAGCTGGGCAGCCAAGACTGGTCAATGTGAGACGGAGACCAGACAGCTTGCACTGTCTAATATATGCCAGACCTTGACATGCAGTATTTTTTTACGTGACAGTCAACATTATTCGCTTCACGTGGGGGCGGTCGTTTTGGCTCATCAGTGTATGTATTCTGAATGCAGCATTTAAGAACCAAGTCCCTATGGCAGCCTGTGGTATTCGCCAGCGGATTTGGAAACACCAGCTCGCGTTTATGGAGTAACGCTGATGGTGACCCTGCTCCCCACTTTACTCTGACGGATGCAGCATTTGTCCCGGTGGCGGGGGTGGGGTGCCCTAGCTAATTAGGCACTTGCCGATGCCCGCAGAGCTTGGGTGCTAATCATAACATAATTAAGCCATTGAAAGTAACCAGAGTTTGGGGGGGGGGGTTCTCTGTACCTTTCGGTGAGTGAATTAGTAGCTCATTCATGGGGAGGCGCTGAGGGGCTGAAGCACGGCCACTTAAGGATGCTAATTATTGTCCGCCGATGCCCACCCAGCGCCCCCCCGGCGCCCCCTGCTCTCAGGGGCCCTCCTGATAAATGAGATTCGCCAGTTTGCTGGAACCGACTTGTATTTAAGTGTCATTTTGATGAATGACTCTCACTGAAATCAGGCCTGGGAAATGAACTGCTGTGCACATGTATGAACAATGTCATTTTCAAAGGTGGGGGGGTGATGGTCCGGCCCTGTGGGGGGGGGGGGCAGTTTGTTGCAGTGCATAGCACTCAGCACATAGCACACAGTGTGTAGCACTCAATGCATAGGACGCAGCGTGTAGCACTCAATGCGTAGGATGCTGTGCATAGGATGCAGCACATAGCACTCAGCACATAGCACACAGTGTGTAGCACTCAATACGTAGGACGCAGCATGTAGCACGCAATGCATAGGATGCAGCATGCAGCACTTAGTGCACAGGATGCAGTGCATAGGATGCAGCGCATAGCACTCAGCATGTAGCACTTACTGCATAGGATGCAGCACATAGCGCTCAGCATGTAGCACTTACTGCATAGGATGCAGTGCGTAGGATGCACTTACTGCATAGGATGGAGTGTGTAGTATGCAGCGCATAGCGCTCAGCATGTAGCACTTACCGCATAGGATGCAGCGCATAGCACTCAGCATGTAGCACTTAGTGTATAGGATGCAGCGCATAGCACTAAGCATGTAGGACTTAATGCGTAGGATGCACTTACTGCATAGGATGGAGTGTGTAGTATGCAGCGCATAGCACTCAGCATGTAGCACTTAGTGCATAGGATGCAGTGCGTAGCACTCAGCATGTAGCACTTACTGCATAGAATGCAGCGCATAGCACTCAGCATGTAGCACTTAGTGTATAGGATGCAGCGCATAGCACTAAGCATGTAGGACTTAGTGCGTAGGATGCACTTACTGCATAGGATGGAGTGTGTAGTATGCAGCGCATAGCACTCAGCATGTAGCACTTAGTGCATAGGATGCAGTGCGTAGCACTCAGCATGTAGCACTTAGTACACAGGATGCAGTGCATAGGATGCAGTGCATAGCACTCAGCATGTAGGATGCAGTGCGTAGCACTAAGTGCATAGAACACAGCACGTAGCACTCAGGGCGTATGACGTAGACTGTAGCCATGCACAGGACACAGCACATAGGACAGCTGAAATTACATCTGGTCGCTGGGCTGCTTGTGGTTGGCCCTGTGGTCCTCACTGTCGTCCTGGTGAGGGGGAATGTAGCATCTGTACCTAAAAAATAAATGAAACGAATCTTGGTTAGTCAGTATGCAGTATTCTCTCTCTTGTGCCCATGTCTCAGTATGTCTTGGTTAAATGTCTTATATTATGTTTATTGCTGTTTCTTGGTGTTTCATGACCTTATGCATGATATAGTTGAAGAAGAGATGAGAGATCACTTTGACATAAACAGCTGCCTCATTCAACGCAATGCTCATTGGGATTTTGTCATGATTATAAACACTTCTAAGGAAGTGCATTTCATATCATTCTGTTAACAGAGCAGAAAACAAAAATTCTCCGGGCAGAAAACACAGATACAGACACTCCTTGTAGCTGTAATCAGGTCAGGCGAATCGAATGCATATGCTGCCATCAGCTGGCAGTTATAAGGTCCTGCAGTTCGGCATTTCTGACTGTATTTCCGTTCGCCCGGTGTCACAGGTGGCTGGAAGATGTATGTCTTTTTGTGTTATTGTTGATTCACGTTTACCTGGTGTGGTCCCAGTGTGACCGAACGGGTCTTTGCTCATCGTGTCAGTGTCTGGTGGGGGCGCTGTGGTGGGGGCTGATCCTGCCACAGGAAGAAAGCTGTCATATAGGGTCCGTAGTTTCAACACAGACTGACCACCGACGTTAATTAGGGACAAGTGACTTAAAAACGCTCAATGAACTGGAAATAGCAAAAACAAAAAAGATATGTTAGCAAATTAATATTCAGAGAAGAACGAACATTTTTCACTAAACAGTAGGGGATGAGAATTGGCAGAGACATTCCGAAACGATATGTATTTGTCTATTCGATACGTATAGCGATTTTTCGGTTTTTAATTTGAGACAATATCATCAGTGTGCAACCGGAGCAAGACAGAAACAGCGTCGGCAGGTTAGTCTCTCCGTGGCATTTGGGGCACTTTTGCCAGGAAATTTAGACCGGGCAGAGAAAACTGGGTTTCGTTCATTATGATTGTTTGATGCAGTCTTATTCTTTAAATTTTATTTTACATAATTTTTTACTGTGCAAATTAGAGTCTCTTGGATTTTAAGTCGAGGCGTGCTGGAGGAGTCTCCGCGCATGCGCTCTCATTGCATTTCCAGCCTCATCCGTCCCTCAACGAGATCAGGTGACATGCAAATTGGCAGATATTTTAGAAGTAACAGATGTGGCCACTACACTTACAGTAACCAGCGTTTAAACTAATGTTTAAAATATATTTTTAAATCTCGTGGCGAAAAGAAAAATTGCAAAGAATTAATTCGATGTTCCTCCCATATTCCAACTAAACAACGGAAATCTTTGTGAAGTGCTGTTTTCTGTGTCTGTGTCCTTGGTCTAACGTGTGTTTCCCTCGTGTGCTCTTGGTCAGTGCGTAGTCCTACATGGCTACAGCCACCCATACCTGCGCAGATGACCCCCGCGTCCTCATGGTGGCCGCAGTTGTGGATGCCCCAGCCCAGGCTGTAGCAGTTAGCCAGCTGCCTTTCGTTGCCATTGCAGTTGACGTTGTCCAGCAGGATGAGGCCGGTCCCGTAGCCGAAGTAGGCATTGGTGGTGTAGGACAGGGAGTGGCCGCACCGTAACTGCTGGCACACCACGGCCGCGGCCCGCATGCCCCAGTCGTCGTCGCACACCGTGCCCCAGTTGCCCCTATAGAAGATCTCCACGCGGCCCTGACAGCGGTTGGCCCCGCCCACCAGGCGGAGGGAGCCGTCCCCTGGGCCAGGAGGTAGACACTGTCAGCGTTGACCCCCTTCGCACGTTACCTTGTGTGCTGAACCACATAGTTCTTGCCTTCATTCATAAAATTCTAAAAATCTAACATAGTTGGTAGATTTCGTCCAGGGCAAGAGGATAAAATCACTCGCCTCTGCATTTCGGCAGCATCCGTCAGTGTCAGATACTCAGAGACACCTGACAGGTTATTTTGGAGTGAAATCCAAGTTTGTTAGGCGTTGCACTCAGTCAATTATTTAATTAAAAGAAGTGACATGGATACATGAATACCGACAGAACCTTTGAGGGAAATATGTTACCTCGCACATTACATCTGCAAGAATTTTACTGGAGTATTTATACTTTGTTGCCGCTGTTTCAATCCCAGAAGTCACTGGGGCAGATTCAGTCACATGGCTCGGTTGAAGGAGTCATAGTTATAGTAAAGAAGAGTTTATACACAGAGGGGCGGGACCTGCTGTTCCTGGGGCCCCACCCACTTCGTGGCCCCCTGTCCCCCTTAGATTAATGACTACAGACTGTAGGACTTACGACTGTAGTTTTAAGGAGGGTCTGAATTTCCGTAAGTAGCTCTAGAGCCCAAACTACCCTCTACTCAGAGTGACACCCCAGTGGCAGAGCATAAAGCTCCATGTGGTCCAACTAAGGAGGCGTGTGAGGGATGACGCTATAGGGAAAAGCATCAGTGACTCACTCAGGCCAGTGAGAGGAGGGGGCTCCGTGGTGGACTCCTCACGGCCACGTACCTTCAGCAGCGACGTGTCTGATGGTGGGTAGAATCATGCACAAAATAAGGGTTCAATATCAGCATCTGGTGTTTGAATGGTTACCCATCATAAACATATAGCTAATAACTCAATTATTTATGATTTTTCTTCCACACTATGACTTATTTTAAGCAAAGGAATACACGTGTTTGTTGGAGAGATGTTCTCGAGCCTGCCTGAGTGCCCTGCTTCTCGATACCCATACCTCTGCAGGTGACTGCCACGTCCTCGTAATGGTAGCAGTTATGGATGCCCCATCCCAGGCTCCCGCACTGGCCCAGGTCCGCCTCGTGGCCGGCACAGTCCACGTTATCCAGCATGATGGGCCCAACCCCTTGGCCGAAGGCCGAGCTGCTCGCCACGGCGACGGCAGAGCCACACCCCAGCTGACGGCACACCACATTGGCGTCCACCATGTCCCAGTCGTCGTCGCACACAGTGCCCCAGGTGCTGTTGTGCAGGACCTCCACTCGGCCCTCGCAGCGGCTCCTCCCATTCACAAGCCGCACTGGGAGGACAGAATGTGAACAGGTAGGGTGGAGGGGGTGGCAAGGCGCCCTCTGGTGGTAGCATGATCTAAGAGCACACGGCTGGGCTATAACCCTATTTCGGCTCATAAAACCATGTTAAAAAAATCGCTAGAACTATGAAGGCCATGCAGAGGGGCCCCTGTGAAGCCCCGCTGGGTATGAATAACATTTACATGTGGCCCCCGATGTTTGGGCCAAAAACAGTTACTACACCAGTGGGTGACTTTCTAAGTGGGGCCCCAGGAATGACAACTGGGCTGTGACTGTGGGCGCTGCTTTCTGGGAGATGGTGATGTAAATGTAAGCCACCTTGCAGAGCCACAGCACACCAGCTTGGATTTTAAAGCTCCTATAATCATAGCTGCTGCGAAAGACAGTGTGTCTTTGTGCGTGTGCACTCTCTGCACATTACGGTTATAATTCCATAATACAGTGTTATGTAATGAATAATAAATGCACAATGGTATTTTTGTGTGCATGTGGTGCATGATTAGGGTGCTAATGTCTGTTTTCATACAGCATAACATGCTTTATTTTACACATGTGGCATGACGGACCGTCTCCTCCAATCCCAAAAAGACATTTTTGCATCCCCTTCCACCAGAGCTGCAGTACTCGGTGCACACAGCTACGCGGAGGGTTTCTACCTGTCCTGGTTTTTCTGGGATTATTCTTCTTTTTGAGCAGCTGTCCCGGAAAATTTATATTCTTTCCCGGGAATTGTCGGGACAGGTGGGAACGAACTGTCCCGGTTTTTGTGAAAATGTACATATAATTTAGAATTTCAGTTTCAAATACATCCTCACTTAGTTTCCTTCTCCTGCTTTTTTCCCAGTTATGGTTATACATCCATTCTTGTGTCCATAAAAAATGAGTAAAGCGCAGTGATGACGGGCCATGTCTACACTTTTATTTGACTGCTAGCAGAAACAGGAAAGCGGACCTTACTACCCAGCAGCTGCCCTGGCTGACGGTCTGCTGCGCGCATTTACAGCTACGGCCCCACCGTGACTTAAATTGCTGGCTAGAGGTAGCGTTATTTAAATAATAGGAAGTCCTACAAATTTTAGAATATATAATAGTATAACATATTACATATATTTATAAAAATGGTTTAACCCCAGCCCCCCCAAAGAAAAATAAATCACGGGTGTCCCAGTTTTTCACAAATCAAAGGTGGTAACCCTAGGTACATGGCATATACCCGCCTCCAAAAAAATGTACTGTAATACTTACTTATAAACTGTGAGAAAAGCATATCGGTCAGGGGAGGCGTATGTAGGTATACGCAATTGTATGCTATAACAGAATACCCACCTACCAGGACACCACTGTAGCACTGCCAGACACTCGTAAGATGTCAAATACAGAGACTGACTAATTTGGGGGATTAAGTTAAGGGGAGGCCAGGTCCCAGGAAGGAGCTTTTCTCCTGGACATCCTAGGCACCCCGGGCACCTGCTACCCATGATGCTCTGCTGTGAGCGTGCAGACTTTCAGGAACTGAAGTTTCTGTGGACCAGCAATCACTCTGGACATGTCACATGCTTAGGGGGCGGGGGGGGGGGGGGAGATTCCGGTTCATTCTCACCTTGAGAAACCGTCTGACTCTGGGCCGTTCTGTTCACTGTGACCGGGAAGAGAAAGGGAGCAGTTATCTGCAGTCAATCTGCCTGTTGAAACGGAATGGCTCTGTACTCAGACTTGTGGAGTATCTGCGTTCTCCTGTAATTTTACGCTCCCTCGATTGTGCTGCTACTGTTGGGTTCCCATTTGATAAAAAAGAAATACTGGAATGGAATCCGGTCATGAGGACACTGTCTGTGTCCCCAAGGGGCTGGAAAACAGCATGTCCGAGGACCAGCTGAAAAGAGCCAAACAAAACAAACACTGGTCCCAAGGGTCTGTTGGGCTAAATTACTTAATTTTTAATCTTATTTACTTATATTTTTTCTTATTTACTTGTAAAAAAACATCTGAAATCAGATCTGATTACAGGCAAAAATTGTCAATTTTCAACTACAGTCCTGGTGATTTTTTCTGGAATTACATTTATTAGAATATTATTACCCTGGTGTTACACAATGTACAAAAAGTACTTACGCATTATCGACCGCTTGGTCAGCTTTAGGTTTCCTAAACACAAAAATACGACAAATGATTGTACACAGTGAAAGTGGCAGACAATCCAATATCGGATGAAAACTGATTTTATATGATGCAGAGTAATTTTTCTAGTAAAAACATACTCAAAGCAATTAATTCCGAGTAAATCAACATGTACTTGGGTACTGCTTATCAGGCTGAATACAACTCATATTATTATTACTATTATTATTTGATCAGGTATTATTGCTAAAGACAGCATATGCCAGAAATACTATCGCCTTGTCATGTCTCTGCTTTAGGAGATACATCAGCTCAGTAAACAGACATGTTTCATCCAGAGGTATGATTTATTTATTTAGAAATCCCTAACCAGGTTTACCCTGACTAAAAATGACTTCTGTTAGAAGTTTTTTTCAGACTACTACTAAAACTACTACTACTAATAATAATAATGACAATAATAGTGATAATTATAATCCAATATCTCTATTATTGTTGTGATTATTATTAGAAGTAGCAGGATTATCATTATCAGCAAATTATTACCAACAATATGATATGTTTATTAGAAGTATTATGGTTGTCAGCAGTATTGTAACTACCAGCAGCATTATGATTCTCAGTAGTATTGTTACTATAAGCAGCATTATGATTCTCAGCAGTATTGTTACTATGAGCAGCATTATGATTCTCAGCAGTATTGTTACTATCAGCTGCATTATGATTCTCAGCAGTATTGTTATTATAAGCAGCATTATGATTCTCAGCAGTATTGTTACTATAAGCAGCATTATGATTCTCAGCAGTAT
>JAODKM010000099.1:29474566-29491508 GCA_026780845.1 Petrocephalus sullivani | reverse complement strand
TCAATACTTTGTCATATTGGAACAAGCCTAACTTTGGCTAACTTAGCCATTGCAAATTCTGTGGCCATTTCTCACCAGGACCTCACAACCTGCTCAGGGTTTCCTACAAAAGGCCTGGTCTTATGCAGTAGTGCTGGAAGTATAGGAGCTGAGGGTGCTTCAGCACCGCCTCGGGACTTGGTGATAATGCAATGTCAAAATACTGCAGGGCAGTTTCCGGCAAAGAGGAACACAGCATTTTGTTAGCTATTCCACAATAGCGCAGAGGTGACTTTATGATTACTTCTTTGGTTATGCTGCCAACAAGCCCAACGACCCCTTGTTATGACCCCTTGGATCTGTGTCCTGTCTTTTTGTTATGAACCTCGGTTGGGTTTATTTGTGGGGATACATGTGCTCCTGTTTTTGGCCTGTAGGGGGCGTAGGCTAATCCTGTCTTGTGCTGCAAAGAGACATGACCTGCACCTGAAGGTAGTCTGAACAACGACGAGCACCTGGCTGTGAAACGGAGGCATTAAATAAGGGCCTGGAGATCCATCTCCCCCAGAGAGAGAGAGAGAATGTTTGTCAGAGAATTGTGTTTTGTTATGAATACCAGGATCTGGCTAGGCTTTGCTTAATTACTTTTATTGGATCCTTGACATTATGATTTTGTTAGGTTTTGGGATTGTCTAACATACTAGGTTATAGCGGTCACCACCTCTTCTATTTGTTACCCCTTGGAGAGCTTTTCTTATATTGTCTGAGGGGGGTTTGGGGTGGAGATGGGTTCTCATTTTCATTTGGAGCCTCTACATACCCCGGGCCTGGGAAGGGTGAATGGCTGACGGCTGCAAACCCTTGTGAAACCCTCAGTCTTTGTGCAATAAGCTCTATCATGTGGCATTATTATGCTGCTTCCATTTCCATCTCCGAAGACGGTTCCCATTTCTCATACCCATCTAATGTGTTTTCTTAGGGGGTTAAAGGCCTCTCACGCCCACCCTGGAATGTGAGGCAGTGACCTTCCAATCACAGAAATAGTGTTCCACTTCTACCTCACTGAGCCTCGCAGCACCCCTTCCATTGCATCGCCTGCCGTTCCACCCCGAGTGAGTCTCCCAGCCTGCCTGGAAGGAGACGTCACCTTCTTATACTGGTACAGATGCACACAGCGGCATCTTGGCACATCGACATCCATTTCTGCTTCTATGTGAACACTGGCCTGATGTGCAGTGCATGTACAGTTACAGCCTGGGCTACCGATAATAATGTGGATAATTTTGGCATGGAGCTTTGTGTGCCTCACAGAGCAGAGCAGCAAAAATCCTAAAACTGCACACACAAAACAACCAGAATATGGTGTATAATCACCAGTGCGTCCGGCTAGTTCCTAATGCTAAGCCAGTTCAGGTGTTCTGTGGGATTATGCATTTATTGCATAATTTTTACACGTGGTTCAATCCGCCAGGATAAAACCATGGGTTTCACTTTCTCAGGATATTGAGGATAGGGCAAATCCAGACTTCAGCTTGTCTGAGTTTATTCTCTTTGACAGATTTTGTACTGACCTAAATCATCCCCTGCTGGTGGAACTGGGAAAAACACAACACTCTCTAAGGAGAAGTGCAGGTAAGACAGAAATCCATTCACCAGTTTCTTTCTAAACTTTTTATGCAGGAGAAGTCATGATTTACGCATTTCAAAATTAGTTTTAATGCAGATTTTTTATTTCACATATTATTTATATATATTATGGATATTTCTATATATTTATATACATTATGGAATCTCATGCATCATATATATAATAGTATAAGCGTCATACAGTGAACTTTTCAACTTAGAGAAGCTTGTAATGATCCATCACTCAGCTGCAGAGAAAAGAACTTGATGGTTTGCCAGACAAATGCTGGTATAAACCCAGTGCAGGAAACAGGAGCGTATAAAAGGTTCCACATGACACTCATACTGTCAAAAACTTACAGGGCAGAGCTGGCAACTGGAAATCAAAACAGCAGTTATGAGAAGGTCCCGAATCGCTGGAATATGCGGCGCGTAGTGTCACAGAGAGCCTGCAGGGGGCAGGCACAGGATTCATTTTCAGCCTGGGAGTTTATGCCCAAGACCAGCCCATTTTGTCTTCATTCTGGGAAAACTATAATACATGATGCCACAGTTCAAGTCTTGAACTTGAATGGTCGACTCTATGAATTTGTCGAAAAGTACTGTAAATACAAAAGTAAAGTATAAATATAAAAATGAAACAGCAGGGGTTATGTGTTCAAACTTCTTGCTCCTGGTGACAATTCGGGCTGCTGCATTTTGAATATGCTGCAAGGTGTTTAATATGTGGTGTGTGCTTCCAGATAACAGAGCATTACAGTAGTCTAACCTACTATATACAAAGGCATGTATCAATTTCTCTGTGTTTTGAATAATGAGGAATCCTTGCAGACTGGCGACACTGCATAGCTGTAGGAAGCATCACTTTCGACATGGCATCCACATGCAATTTGAATGCAAGGCTTGTATCTATGACAACACCTAGGTTACTTAGGCCCTTTGGAGTGGCGTGTGGAGCTATAACACTCCTATCTGCTGACTTGCCTCCAAACAACACAACCTCGGTTTTCTCACCATTTAGTAATAAAAAGTATTTTCTGCGTTGTTACTTTGTTGAAGCGATTACTAAAGTGACAATAGATAAGATATCATTAGGCATAACTGGGTGTCGTATTTGGGTGTCGTTGCCATGGTAATACACATTCTGTCTTCTCATTAAGTTACCTAACGGCAGCATGTAGAGCGAAATCAATAAAGGACCAAGAACTGATCCCTGTGGTACTCCATATTTGACTGGTGACAGACAACGGAGTACAAGTATTCAACACTTGAACATGTAGATAATGATTAGTCATTACGCTTTAAATCTGTTCAACACCATTCCACACAACTCAACATGAAATTTAAGTCTTTGTTATACAGGTCTGTGATTGTTGAGCGTATGTGGAACCACACTTGGTTTCTTCAGTAACGTTCTGATTACCGCTTTAAATTGGTGAGGCACATCACCTGATGACAGGGACGCACTCATTATGGCAGTTATACAGGCCAGAATGCCAGGGGATTGTTTAAGAAGTTGAATGAGGATTCGGTCCCTTGGACAAGTGGTCAATTGGTTTTAGTTATTATAGTTGGTGGGGGAATAAACAGTCTTCAATTTCCTGGTTCAGTCCCACGGAGGGTTGACATCGTAGATATGGCTTATGACCTGCAACATCATGGGTGCAGCCTTCAATCTGCCACCGTAAAAAGGCTGGCATGGAGAACTGATTCAGTGATGGACTTCGGCATTGCCCTCAACCACCGCTCTCACTTTGCTTTTAGCAAGCAAGCTCAGGCTTTCTTCCTCAGTGATGTTAGCACGCCCAGGGGGGGGGGCAGCCAGGTGACCTTGGACCCCCAGAGGTTTTTGGTTCCTCTCCTCCGTTGTCAATTGGCTTTCTTTCTTTCTTTTATTTCTTTGTATTTTCTCTGTTCTATTCTGTTTTGTTTTGCATTTTGCTTTCTTAAAAGATGGTAATGTATCCCAACAGACCCATGGTAAGCACCTTGGGACAACTCTGTTGTGAAAGGCGCTATATAAAAATAAATTGAATTTAACTGAATTGAATTTAAGACTGCAAAGCTGAGGCATGGGTGGTGCTATCAGTCAGAGAGGTAAATTTCTTGCTGTGTTTTGCAACAACATCCCCTCCAAATAGGATGGAGACCATACCATTTGTAAAAGCCAGGCTGTTCCCAAAAAAGGTCCCAATTCTCAATATAGACTGTTTTGTGATACACACCAAGTCCCTTCCTCCCTCAGACATTCATGTATCCACTCAGATATCTGTACGTCTGGCAGACATCTCATCGTGGATGGCAGCACACCAAACTGCTGTTCCTCCCAGCTGATTCATCCCCACCCCAGGATCTCACAATCTCCCTGGACAATTCTTTGATCTCTTCTTCGATCAGCGCACGCAGCCTCGGAGTTATCATGGACAATCACCTGTCCTTTTCCTCTCATATTGCTAATCTTTCTCGTCCATGTCGATTTCCCGTCTTCAGTATCAGAAGGATCCTTCCATTTCTTTCCACACAGGCCACTCAGGTTCTTGGTCAATCCCCTGTCATCTCGAGACTAGACTGCTATAACTTACTCCTAGCGGGTCTGTCTCTGAGCGACACTGATCCAGAATGCAGCTGCCTGACTCATTTTCAACCTTCAAAACACTCATGCTCCCCTACAAAACCAAAAATGGTCCAGCACCCTCCTACCTATGAGAACTCATCTCACCTCGCACTGCACCATGCTCGCTCCGATCCTCCAGAACCACTTCACTGGTCCCACCATCTCTCAAAAGCCACAAAGAACACAGGCATCTGGACTCTTTTCTGTTTTGGCACCTGTGTGGTGGAATTAATTTCCCGTAGATATCTGAACAGCTGAGTCATTTTCAGGAGATTTCGGAAGCACTTGCATTAGCACTTCCAGTATTATATTCGTAGTAAAATCGGTATTATTTGCTAACAGAGTTTTTAGACTGATGGCAATCATGGCCTGGCTTTTGTTGAATCAGTTTCAGAATTTATGCACTGATGGAAACGTCAAAGCACTTTTGTCAGTCGCTCTAGTTAAGGACATCTGCCAAATGCTATAGGTGTAAACATAAGATTGGTCCTGTGGATATTTAAGTGGGCATACTAGATCCTGACCTTTGCAAATCAGTGTATCAGAAGTATTTGTGCCCCCTGCACTGGAAGGTAATCCAAGGCAGGAAATTAGTATTTCCAGCTTTCTTTGTGAGGGTCATCTATTGACTATAAAACTTGCTTAATGAAAATAAGGAGCAATGCTGAGAAAGAGAATGAAGGTCCTGGGCTATGTGGTCACTCCACTCAAGGGAACCATCTGGGCTGAGGGACACCTTCTGCTCTTCAAAACATTTCATGACCTCCATGATACATGTAGTCAAGGTTCTGTCAACTGTTTGATATACCCATATGTGCATCTCCAGCATAGGCCTGGGTGGCCTATGTGTGGATGTAGGTTGATAAACCAGGTGGTCCTCCTGGGCACGGGATTCCTGAAAGCTCAGCTATGAATTTGAGAATATGAGCAAGAGGCTAAAGCTAATGGGAGTATGGAAAGTGACAGGTCAAAGAATAAAAGAAAAGCAAATTAAGACAGTGTTAATATATACATTTTTCAAAAATGAAGACGTGGTATGGTTTAGGTCTTTAAAGCAGGGTATGCTCTGGATGGGGTTGTCGTGGGTTTGAGTGCTGCTTTACCAAATGCAGGAATGTTACTCATTTCATTGTACAGGCTTCCCAATTCACAGTATCGCAGTATCTGCTTGCTGATTATGACCCCCTACTGGGTTTACGTCCTTTGAAACAGTATCGCCCATCTTTAGTAGGGTGAGGTTTCATTCTTTGAGTTTCTGAGTATAGATACCATCCTTGACCATCAGTGGCATGAAAAAGTGTGTCAGCCCTTTGGAACTGTCTGTTTTTCTGTTATTAATTAGTCATAAAACATCATCTAATCTTCAATCTAATCTGATCTTCAACTAAGTTACAATAATGAACAAACAATCTGTTCTAGCTAATACGACAAATTATTACGTTGTTCTTGTCGATACAGAATACATCATTCAAACATTCACAATGTAGGTCACTTTAGCTACTGGCAGGTATGAAAATCTTACCTGAAATCTTGCAGGTCTGGCTCTTTGCTTGTACATCAGACTGCCATTATTCTCTTCTCATCTATTGTGAGAAAAGGATATTCTATTTCGCCGAGGCAGGTGGAAGAATAAAGCCCTAGGAAAATAAGCCAGCCTGGCGTTCACGGCTTCCTTCTAAAGCTTAACATACAGAGCAGCAGAATGACATCAGCTGCCTCCGCCTCTCCTCGGCCTGATGCAGGGCAGCGGTGCTTCCGTCTGCTCCACCTTGAAGCCTGATCTGTAGGCTGTTCAGCAACCCATAGAGGGCGTTTGTTTGTGCGACAGAGTTAACGATTACGAATATCCGGCGCGTAATTATGTAGCATCCGCTTAGAGTCCTAGATGTAGCGACCACTGTCTGCCCTTACTCCCTAGTGAGTGTTGTGCAGGGCTGCCAACTCTCACACGTCTGGCGTGATACTCACGCTCTCAGCCCTAACCTCATGCTCTCACGCTCATGGAAGAACTCTCACGCCAAATATATAGATTCCATTATAAACCTAAAATTAGCTACATCAAAAGCGCTGGGGTAGTTTTCAAACCCTACAGACTATTTACAAGGTAAGAAAGCTGTTACATACATGTACATGCGTGTGCATGTGTGTGCATAAGCACATGCACATGCATGTGAGGGTCGTCTAGTGTGACTACCCGATTTGGACCATAAACCCGATTTGGACTATGCATGTGCAGAAGTGATTTCCGTTTGTTACTGCTTTATGGCAGCTGCTTGATTGTACGATTAGCAAAAATAGTTTGTATTTATCACTTATTTGAATTATTGAATTATTTTTATTATTTTTAAGTTATTATACAGAATTTTATTTTAAAATAATTTGTACTTATTACTCACTCCAGCTAGCTGACGAAAGCTGGCAACCCTGGTTTTATGTAGTGAACACTATATAATAAGTGAGTGAACACGTGAACGTCTCAAGCACAGCCACTGGAAATAAAACTGAAATCGGACACAGCCCTAGTGTGCCTCGTGCCGATTTTGCAGTGCACTATATAGGAAACTAAATTTACAGTAGAGAATTTGAGCAACAGTACTAAATGGCCGACTCACTATATAGTGCACTATAAAAGGGGCAAGTGGACACTTTGCACACAGCCTCAGATCCTGTGGTGAGTCTACATTTGAAGGAGCCTTCGAAACAGGACGGCCTCCTGTATTCAAATATGGGAGGCCGCAGGTGCCACCGAAATAGTAATAAAGCATTTCATTCATGAATAACTAAGTCTGCAATAAAGAAAGAAAGTATATAAAAAATAATTTATAAATGAAATATGAATCCATCAATGAATAGTTCAAATTAAAAAGGGATTTACGAAAACAACCTAAAACATTCAATAAGTACATCATAGAAAAGGAATTCGTAAATGAATCCTCCTCCAGCTCCACCGGGGAAATACCAAGGCGTTCCCAGGCCAGCTGAGAGATATAATCTCTCCAGTGTGTCCTGGGTCCCGGGGCCTCCTCCCAGTTGGACATTCTTCTGGTCACTACCCAAAGCTCATGGGTGAGGGTGGGAACATCGACTGATAAATCAAAAGCTTTGCCTTCCAGCTCAGCTCCCACTAACCACGACGGAATGGTACATATTACGGTAAAAAGACAAAATAATAACTGAATTCACAAACTGAACAAAGAATACGGATTTTAAACTGGCGGCTCCCTTTCCATTTGCATTTCCCAGTTGCTTTTCCTTTTCCTGTTAGCTCTTTTATTTGTTTAATCATTTAGCTCCTCCTCTTAGCCGCCCCATTTAGCATTTCCCAGGTGCTGATAAAACCAGGCCAAATAATGCAAATTGGCCGTGGGGTGCAACAAGCTCTCTGATTGGTTGAGAGCCGCACCATCTCATACCCAAGGTACAGGTTCGGCACCTGTGTGCATTTGGCCCCCGTATGTTTCAGATTTTAACCAACCCGGTCTCAGTCATTCTTGCTTTGTTTGTTTGATTGATATTTCGGTCTGTGCTGCATTTGTTTCTGAGATATAAATTGCTAGGGTACTAACCTTTCACTGATGAATAAGTTAAAGAGTTTTTTTTTTATCAAAGTAGCAGAACAGCTGTTCATCGATTAAAAAAATATTAATATTAAATATTAAGTCTATGAAATATTGAAAATATATTATTGTTTGTTTACTTTGTTGTTGGTGTCATATAAAAATGTTTCTCAACTGGTTAGAATAAATTTAATTTTCCAGTAAAATTCCACGGCTCCACTTTAAATTTTTTTTATTCTGAAAGTGATTCTTCTTTTTAATTGGCCTGCCGACTCCTGGAACTATAACCCAGGTCCCTAAGGGTAAAACCAAATGTATTATATTAAAAATAGTTTATATTATATTAATAATCATAATAAATATATTTCATTTTTTTACTCTGATAGACTGGCACCCTGTCCCGGGTTATTCCCTGCCTTGCGTTCGTTGCTCCTGGGATAGGCTCTGGACCCTCACGAGCTGCATAATAAAAGTCTGTACAGAAAATGGATGAAAAGATATGAAATATTATGATGTTAAAAAGCCTGTGATTAAATGAATTAAATGAATTACTTGGCTGCAAGTCATGATTTAATTTGACTTACTTATGGGACGGTACGTGGATCAACAGGCTAAGCCTGGCTAAGCCCTAGCATCAGCAGAATAGCTAGAAGTCTGGGGGCTGTTAAGCTAGGCCCCCTTAACCCCCAGCTCCACGGGCACGGCATGTGGCTGACCCTTCACGGTCACCCCAAAGCTTGCTCTCCCCTGCTCATGTGCAGAACAAGACGGGGTAGGCCAAGAGAAGCATCACAGAGCACTCATACTTGTGCATATGATATGGCAGATAAAGGACCATTTATTAAACGTTATTTTTCATGACCATCGGTTTTGCACAGCTTTACACCTACCAAGGTTGCGGCTGCCACCTGTCAGCCCAAACGCCGAGCTCAGAGGGACCCCAGCGGCTGGGCTGGGTGGGGTGGGGGGCGCTCTCCCATGCTGTCGTGGCGCCCGGTGGCCGCCAGGGGGCGCACGGACCCCGAGCGGCGCGTCTTTCCCACGTCCGGAGCCGCAGGGCCGGGCCGGCGGTGTCCGTGGCCGTGAGTAAGCGCCCCCTCCCCCGCTGCAGCTTATTAAGGCTCCGGGGGGATAAGGCGGCTGTCACGGCGCTCGCCGGGACCCGGGAGGTTTTCCGTCTGACCGCGGCGCAGGGTAAGTTTGCGCTTTGTTTTAAGTGTTTGCGTCGCTTAACGTTCAGGGACATTTATAGGGAGCATCCGCTGGGAGCGGCGGGGCTGCGAGCCGGTCCGGTCCGGCCCGGAATGCCCTGTTATCCGCAGTAAGGCCGCCTGCGCTGCGCTCCCTCCGTGCAGCCCGCCTGCGTGTCCCGGCACGGCTTCGGGGGACACTTGTTGGTACGCGCGGCGCGGCTCTCCTGGTTTCCCAGTTTCTTTTTCCGTTTAAAAAGCTGATTATTTTCCCGTATTTATGAAGCGCGTTTTCATAAAACCCGACACGAAGCTGCTCTCTGCGAACTTTCTGGGCCGTCTCCACCGGCTTGTGGTGCCCGCGGGTACCGAGCCGACTTGCCCCTGAAAACCCTTTAATTTACTTTTTCCTTTTGAAGCCTCCGTACCGGGAACCCGTCGCTATAATTTGCCCCAGAATTAGATGCGAAATAACTGGCCGAAAGTAAACTGGGTCGTATTTGGGCTGGATGTGCAGATACCGGCGGTAGCCGAAAATACCCGAGTAAATACTTGCATGAGTACCCGAGTACCAGAAGAAAAAGTACCAGTAGATACCGGAGTACAGATATATACTGTAGTACCAGAAGATACTCAGGTTCAGGTATTTAATACAGTACCAGCAGATACCGGAGTACAGATATGTCCTTTAGTACCAGAAGATACTCGATCAGGTTCAGGTATTTAATACAGTACCAGCAGATACCAGAGTACAGATATGTCCTTTAGTACCAGAAGATACTCAGGTTCAAGTATTTAATACAGTACCAGCAGATACCGGAGTACAGATATGTCATTTAGTACCAGAAGATACTCAGGTTCAGGTATTTAATACAGTACCAGCAGATACTGGAGTACAGATATGTCCTTTAGTACCAGAAGATACTCAGGTTCAGGTATTTAATACAGTACCAGCAGATACCGGAGTGCAGCTACATACCGATCACTGGCAGATACCCAGAGTACCTGCTGTCCTTGGATATCTTTTAGACAGGCATGCGTAACAACACCATGCAGACATGCTGGTAATCTGATGAATTTATGTAATGTTTGCAGTGTTTTAATGTGCTGTATAACGATTGCATGCCGGGGCTTATCACTCATGGTATGCTTTGAATGCATGTTCTTCAGGTGTGCTGGGATCATACATATTTACTAACCATCAGTCACCTGTTTAATCCCTGTAACCTGAGCGGGGGTCCTGTCTCTGCCGTCCCCTTTCCAGTGCATGCCGCTAGCCCCCCCCGTCCTCACCATCCTGCATGTGCGCCGTCGTCCTGTGAAAGCTGACCCCCCCTCCCCTCCTCCATCAAACAATGAGACTGGACCGGGGTAATGCGCTTCTTCTCTCGTCAAAGAAGGCGGGCTTCCGCCTCCGCGGGGACCCGGGCCGGGAGGTCCGGAAGCTGCAGGCCGCCCTCGAGGCCGAGCGCAAGAGGGCTGAGAGGCAGCACGCCACGTTCAGCGCCGAGCTGCGGCGGCTGCGGGAGGCCGCCGAGACGGAGCGCCGGCAGGCCGTGCGCGACCTGACCTCCCGCCTCGAGCAGCAGAGGCTGCAGGAGCTCCATCGCCTGCGGGAAGCTCTGGCCAGGGAGCGGGACAGCGAGATCCGGCAGCTGCTCGGCCAGAAAGAGCAGGAGTTGCGGGCCGTCGGCAGTGGCCTGGAGAAGGAGCGCGAGGTGGCCGTCAGCCATGCCCGCCAGCTGCAGCGCCAGCTGGCCCGCCAGCTCGTCGGCCGGCATGCAGGGGGCGCCGGCGAGCGGGACTGCCTCGGCAGCCTGGCGGCCTACAGACGGCTGGAGCAGCTACTGAACAGGCTGGTGCGGGCAACGGATGGCGAGCAGGCCGCCCTGGCCCGCCGCATCACGCGTGAGCTGCAGCTCCACAAGGGCTCCTTCCTGTGTCACCTCCTGGATGCCCATGGCCTGGTGCCCCCCGAAGGCGGACGGGGCAGACGGCGAGCTCTCAGCTGCATCCAGCTGGCCGACTGGCCTGCTGAAAGCACTGTGGGGCCCGCCTCTGTGACTAAGAGCTCCAGGAGTGCCTCCCCTGCCTCCGACAGAACACTGTGGAGCCTCCCCCCCGGGAGAGAGCTCTCCAAGGCCAGCCGCTGCTCCTCTCCCCTCCGAGAGGCATCCCACGGCAGCTCCTCCGCGGAGTCTCCTCACCGCTCGTCTGCACTCCAGCCTTCTGCCATTGACTCGGCTGGTTTGTCACCATCCTCGCTGTCCAGATGCTCTCCCGAGGACATGGAGAGCGCGGTGAGTGCGCCAACCCTGCATATGACGTATATGAAATCAGTGGCAGCTCTGGTGACGTGTGGCCTGGGTCCAGCCTGTGCCGCGTAAAATGCAGGTTTTTCTCTTTAAAGTGTTTGTGCGTAACCAGGACCCTCCGTGGAACGAGATCAGACTCGGAATTTTAATTAAATAAGCCGGGTTGTAATGGGGTCGTTAGAGACCCGCAGAGCCACCTGCCGGATTGTGGCCCCATAGCGGGTGGGATGATGTTTTTAATGAGCTTTTATGAGCCAAGGGGCCTTATAGGTTTTAAAGATGAGTGGGGAGGACCGAGAGCAGCAAAGAGGCTAGGTGATGCTATGCTTAAATGTACGTGTGTGTGTGTTTTTTGCCTTGTGGGGACATTTTTTTGGTCCCCACAAAGAACCTCAATTTTATAAAAATCTGTGAATGCAATCAAACTAAAAATGCCAAAAGTCTTGTTTTGTTTGTTTACTTGTGGTTAAGGTTAGGGCTGGGTATGGGTTAAGGTTGTCATAGATGGGATTAGGGTCATGCCCATAGAAATGAATGGAGAGTCCCCATAAAGATAGGAATACATGGTATGTGTGTGTGTGTGTGTGGTGGTTGTAAAGGCAGCAGCCTGCGGTACGGCGTGGCAGCTTTACCCTTCAGTAAACATGATGAATAATTGATGCTCACACTCAGTGTAGTGCTGCTGCTTTTCATTAGAGTCCTTTGTGGGAGAAACTTCACAGTGAAATGAGCTTCGGAGCTTCGGATCCCTGTCTGCTCGCGCGCTGTGTCCCTACCACACTGCTGCTCCTGGGTCAGGGTCGAGGGACGAGACGGGAACCTGTCGCCTGGTCCGGGGAGCAGGAAGGGGGAGGGGAGTGGGCTGGGGATGCATGCCATATGGATGCCTGGCAGGTACCTGCCATTTTCGGGCTCAGCCCAGCCAAACTACCTGTGTTGACGTAAATATCGATCCGGGTTCGCTGGCCGCCCTGCACTCAGGACTTCTGGGAATTCGTCATAAATATTTCCATCAGATTTGTAAGGGGGGGTGCCTGTAGGAAATGCTCGATCTCTGTGCTCCCCTCTTGCTCACAACACGGGCCGTCAATATTGTAGTATGATTGCCGATGTCAAGCGTTCTCCGTGGCAACGTGCAGCTGTTATTCAGACCCCCCCCCCCCCACTGAAATGGCCCCTTTCTACTAATGGGCTTTTTTTTTTTATCTTACTACGTCTTACATCACCCATGTCTGTGTAGATGAAAAGGTAACCCCCCCCCCCACGGCGCCCCCTGCTGTCATTGTGACCTCCATACACATCGACTTGCTGTATCCGTTTGCCCTGCTGCCTTTGTTGTTACTCAGTACTCCCGGGGTCCCACTGGGGCACCTTCTTGCTGTTTGGTGGAGGAGAGACTGGTCCCATTACCCCCAAGCCATGATTAATCTGGTTTGGTTTGACCCTGTGTTTCTGTTGTGTGCACCATCACAGATAGGCGCGTGCCTGGGATCCTGGGGCCTGAGACGGGTACGGGAGCTCAGGTCATGAGCCTGGAGTGTGCCGGGGAGCCCAGGTCATGAGCCTGGAGTGTGCCGTTGAGCCCAGAGCCTTATGCTTTATCAGAAACGACGGGCATTTTGGCTGAATCCCTGCAGAAATGCAGTGCCATCTGTCAGCTGAGCTTTACAAGATAATGAAATGGCTCAGGCTGGGAAACTAACCCATATATTGAGCGTATAAAAGCGAAGACCCCACAGTAATGACGGTGATTTATGAGTATGTCTGCCTCCCCATCCTTGTCGTGCTGCCTGGGGGTGGAATTCCAGTTCACGTAGTGAATTTTTTTTTGGTGCCTTGGAAATGTGAGTAATCAGCCTTTTTGGGTTATAGGTTTGGGCATGTGCTGAGCATGGCCCCACAGAATTCAGAGGAAGATGAGATTCCTTTATTGGCCATTTTTTATTCTTTTTGTGGCCTTTTGGGAGGGAGGGAAGTAGAGTTATAACACTGGGTAAGCCAGAATCTGGTGCTTCCTGAGCCTTTGGGATTAAGGCAAAATATTTATATAGCACTATTCTGAGACCAGGCAATTCAAAGTGCTTTACAAAAACAAGAATACATTCAAATAAAAACATAAATAAAAATGAACAAATAGATGGTAATAATAAAAAACCAAGACAAACAAATGGGTAACTGAAAAGAAGTTACATTTTAATGACAGAATATGACTAAACTGATTTAATTTATTGTAAAGCTGCAGCAAACAGAAATGTTTTAAGCCCAGGTCTTCAGGAAGTTTGTTCCACAGACAGGGAGCATAGAAACTAAATGCTGCTTCACCCTGCTTGGTCTTGATTCTGGGAACACTGAGTAGGCCTTCCCCAGATGACCTAAGGGGTCTGGATGCTTCATACCGTTCTAGTATATCAGAAATGTAATTGGGCCCGAGACCATTTTGCACTTTGTACACAAGTAAAATCAATCCTGAGATGCACAGGAAGGCAGTGCGGTGATTTTAGGATGGGTGTGATATGCTCTACTTCCTTGGTGTTAGTAACGGCAGCATTCTGGATGGGCTGCAGCTGTCTGATTCTGATTATTTTTTTTTTTATTATTTTACACAAAGACCTGTAAAGACACCGTTACAATAGTCCAACGTGCTAAAGATAAATGCATGAACAAGCTTTTCTGTATCTTGTTTGGACAGAAATCCTTTAATCCGTGCTGTTTTTTAGGTGGTAGTAGGCTGATTTTGTGATTGACTTTATATGACTGTTGAAATTAAGGTCTGAGTCCAGAACTACACCAAGATTCCTGGCTTGATTTGTAGGTTTTAGTGTCATGGATTTAAGGTGGGCAATGACTTTCAGTCTTTCTCTTTCTTTGCACCAAAAAACAATTATTTCCATTTTTTCAGTGTTCAATTGCAGAAAATTCTGGCACATCCATTTCATGATTTGTTCCATGCACTTATTCAGTGAATCTAAGGGATCATAGTCACATGGTGACACTGTAATGTATATCATCTGCATAATTATGGTAAGAGATGTTATAGGGTTCCATAATCTGAGCAAGGGGGAGCATGTAGATGTTAAATAGAAGAGGTCCAAGAATGGACTCTTGAGGAACTCCACAGGTGATTTTTGTTTGTTCAGATTCATAATTACCTATTGACACAAAGTAATCCCCATCTTATAAATATGATTCAAACCAATTTAACGCAGTGCCAGAAAGTCCCACCCACTTTTCTAGCCTGTCTAGCAGTACCTTATGGTCCACCGTGTCGAACGTGGCACTGAGATCCAGTAATACTAGAACTGAGATTTTTGATTCATCACTGCCTAGATGAATGTTATTTAAGACCTTAACAAGTGCAGTCTCAGTGCTGTGATGTGGTCGAAAACCAGACTGAAAAGCATTGAAGTAGCTGTTTTGCACCATGAATGAACTACCTGTAAGTTGCTGAAAAACAACCCTTTCGATGATTTTCCCTAGGAAAGGTAGGTTTGATATAGGCTTATTTACTTAGTTACATGTTATAGAGGCATCTAGGTTGGGCTTCTTTAAAAGCGGTTTGATAACTGCTGTCTTCAGGGCCCTTGGAAAAAGGCCTGACTGTAGAGAACTATTAACTATTTGTAGGACTTCTGATGTTATACAGTTAAATTCATCTATAACGAAACTTGTAGGTAGATTGTTGAGGGAGCAGGTAGTAGGTTTAAGGTGCTTAACAATTTCTGTCTAGGTTTCTTGGTCTAGGAGTTGAAAATGTGACAAGTTTAACTAGCGTAGTCTTAGGCAAAGGCACAGGTGCCATCAGGATTTTGCCCGGGATGGAATTACAGACTGTTTGTCTCATCTTCAAGCCAATTAAGGGTCTTTAAGGGGGATATGGTTGCTGCCCCAGGCATAGGATTTGAACCTAAAACCTTCCCGGCAGAGGTATGGATCCCTTACCCACTGAGCTGCACGTCATTCCCTAGCAGTGAGTGGTACACTTGTGTTGAGGTAGTTATAGCTATTGGCTGCCCTTGTGAGTCATAGTTGGCTAATTAGGTTTTTCTACTGAGACATTGTTAGGTTTATGAGTACCGTGCGTACTACTGTGGTCACCTTTTGTGGCAAAAAAAGAAGAGGTATTTTAATTTTGTGTTGTTTTCCTTATTGACACCCAAAGGAACCAGTTTAGGTTTTTCTTAATTAGAACTGAAATCTGTCTGACATGCTAACGATCCTTCTGGGGTTTTCCCTGGGGTTTTGACCCAGCGTTTGATCCCATGTTGGCCCCTGCAGACTGGGGAAAATCTTCAGGGCAACAAAGCTGGCCCATACCAGTGAAAAAAGATTTGCATATAGGATGCACGTGCAGTTTTTGACATTTTCATAATTAGTTTTACCTTTGAAGGCCGCGGCTTCCTCACCTTAGAAAATGGAGACATTTTCAGTGCCTGCAGGTATCACAAAGAACCTCAGTAGGAGTAGAGAATCTCGCAGCTTTTGGTCTCTGCTGTGTTGATCATTTTTTATTTTATCCTGCCACCATTAATTTAGAGATAAATTAATGCAAGTGGTAAATTACACGTTGACCATGCAACCTGTGACAGAGATTTAATGCCAGTGAGGAATACCATAATAGAATTTATGCAGTATATCATGTCATGCATGGCTTTTCACATGAAATATTAAATTGCTGATCCTCATTAAAGGGAAAGGAGGCTGACAGCTGGCATGTGCTCGCACTCGGCTCGCTATGGCGTTATATTTGTGCCTCATTCCTGAGCGCATAGGGGGTATCGCAAGCGACATATCTGCTGTGCGCGAACTTTGCATAGCATTACTATCGTGCTACAATTATTAGCCAATTGGAGACCCGACGTGGGGTTTGGTACACACTACTATTGGTACAATACCCAAGTACAGGCTCAAAAACTTTTCTAAAAGAAAGCTTGATTGTGTATTGATATTGTATTGATATTTTCAGGATTTGAAAATGTTTTAATAATAGTTGATCGCCATGAGGAATTTCTCTTCTCAACTTCTCCAATCCTACTGTCCATGAGAGTGAAGGGCAGCCATCTCCTGCAATGTCCACGGAGCTTGGGCTGAGGCTGGCCTTGAACTGGCGACCTTCCAATCACAGGCACAGAGGCGTAACCCGCTGAGCCACACACTGCTCCCAATTATGAATTTATAACAAGAATTCTCCATATATAACTGTTCAACATTTTAGAATTTACAGCTACTGCTTCGGTCTGTGCCTGTAATTTAGGATTACATGTAATATGTCTTTAATTACTGACCTAATTATATCAGTAAAGCAAAATCTCTGATTTATCGATTTATCACGGTAATAATTATTAAAATCATGCCGGTTAAGCAAACATGATGTTACTATGCCAAATATGCATTATTAATCTAATAAAACATAATCTAAATAGTAGGGGTGTGACGAGACGCTTTTCCCACGAGACAAGACGAGACACGTGACTGGGTTCACGAGAACGAGACATTTAGAACTTTTAGACATTTTTTCTTAAGAAATCCTCAATGTTTAAATATATAGCAAAAATAGCCTTTTATTTAACTGAAAAACACAAAATGTATGTCCATTTTGAAATCAACTTTATGAAATAAAACTTCTATTTTGATTAATGATATGCAGTAATAATATGTAAACAC
>JAODKM010000099.1:29442458-29465402 GCA_026780845.1 Petrocephalus sullivani | reverse complement strand
CGCCACATACAAGAGGCCCGCGCCCGGTTCCCCGTCCCTGTTTCCCCTCCGCTTCCGGGGGGCCCCCCCCCCACGCCCACCCCCACCCCAGCGTGACAAGACGATGCGGGATCATGTGCTGGGGTGTGACAGCCGGCTCAGTAGGAGGTGTTGTTTCAGGGGGGTGGGGGGTGGGTATGGGTACCATATCAGTCTAGCGTTAGACCACATTGCTGAGACGCTTATATGGTGTCTCCATGACAACGGGAGCATCCTCAGTGTGGAGAGTCCAGCCAGTTCTGTTACAGATGGGGGGGGTTGCGGTTAGGGTTAGGGTTAGTAAATTCTGCCGAGGGGGAATCCTCTTTCTCCTGCCCCCCTGGTTGGCGAAATCTCATCATTCCCTGCCTGCGTAAGCTGGGATGCAGCCACATTGGGATGACCGCATTTTAGTCCCTGCGTCGCGGTGGTCGTGCGCGGGTGACCGCATCTGAGTTTCTCATACAATCATTAATATATCTGGTTTAGGACAGTTAGAGTTAGGGTAAGACTTTTATGGGGGTTAGGGTTAGGATGGTTAGGGCTAGCACTGTTAGCAGGTAGCATCATAGCCACACATCCTCCTCCTCTGTGTGTGCGCGTTGTTTTCTGGGGAGGAACTGACCCTGTTGTTTGTGGTCAGGCCTCGTGAGATTTTGTTAACGGAACCTTACAGAAAATTCACCAGCTTCCTAGTCTGCCCGTGGGGTTTCAGACTCCAGAGAATGGCAGGTGGTGCTCTGATTTGTTGCTGGTGATGCTGGACCTGTATTATTTTCTGGGGGTCTCATACAGGCCCCCAGGCTCAGCATTCCCCATCTTAACACTCCCACTACTTATGTGCCCAAAAACGGTTCTAGTGGCAGGGCTTCCTGTTGCTGCGTATGTGGAGCTTAACTGGAGGGGGACCAGCCCACCCCCCTCACCGTCACATGGCTCTGCACCCAGCTCTCGCTGTGCTAAGACCCGCGTTTGGATCCCGGTACTGCATCCATCTCCTCTGAGTCCTGAACAGTGAGCTCCTACCTCATCAGGTTGCCTAACTTGTGTGCTATATACAGGGGGGTGGAGAAGACGAGGTCTTAATTTAGGTAGGGCAGAAAGCCTTTGTTCGGTTTTTTGCCTAGATGACTTTGCATGGAACGATATTGATTATTGCCATGGATTCCATTGCCATAGATTCTTGAGCAGAACACAGGTGGCCGCAGGGAGCTTTGTTAGCAAACCTCTGTCATGTGAGCGTACGCAGGGGGCCTTGCTCGCTTCCGTGATCGTGCTCAGGGGGCTTCTCGGGCCAGGCCAGCCCAGTGCTGTGTGTAACCCCCAGTTCAGATGCTCTGATAGGCCACAATCACTTTTATTATCGCTTAAGAGCTGTTCTCTGTAGTCTGAAACTGCAGGCTTCGGTTTGCTTCTGGCCCGGTGGCAGCAGGTAGAGTGACGCGCTGTGAATCGGTGACCCGTGTCTCCGGTAGCTTCGCTGTGTGCAGAGGACACTGCGTCCGGTCCAGGCCCGCACTTCAGACCCTTAATCCATCAGCATCAGGCACCCATGGCAGTGATCAATCCGCGATAAAGGTGTCAGTGAGTGGGGGACGGGCCTCACATGGCCCTGTGATTTATGACCGCTGCTGGGCACGGTTCAGCTCATCTGTTAGTTACGGGGATGATGTTTAGGGTTCTTTGAATTTTCAGTGTTCATGCTGCCTTGAACCATTTCTGCTTAGAGACCGGCCAGTGCTCTCTGTACCCTGTTAAGGTTTAATTCCGCTTATTTGTGAATGAATCGTGCTTCTCCATCTGAATTATGAAATTCATCGCACAGTGCAGAAGTTTCTGAAGGGGACACTACCTCGCTAAAAGCGACGGATCTCGGCGAAGGGGGCTTCATTCCATCTCTCATTTACCATGTCATGAAACATGAATCAAAGCTTGGGCTCGCTGTCTTGGCCGGCATGTGAATTGGGTCACCGCTGCCGCCGCAGTCTTCCGTGTCAGGGGTCCCATTTGGCATGCAGATGAAAGTGCCATTGAGAAGTTGCTTCTCTGTGAAAAACGTACGTAAAATATGGGACTGTCTCCTTATGTTCAGCACGAATAAATAAAAATGGTGGATGTGATATATTCAAGTCCGAATTGTATCAACTGCTCTCTTCCCTTATCCCCTAGTGCAGGGGTCTCCAACTCCGGTCCTCAGGTAAATACCAGGAACAGGTGAGGCTCAGCAGAAGCCAGGTGGAATAGAAAACCTCCTGGACAGTAGCTCTCCAGGACCGGAGTTGGAGACCCCTGCCCTAGTGAGTGTTCTATGTAGTGGACACTATATAGTGAGTGGACATTCTGAACACAGAATATGTGAGTCATCATGCTCAAAATGACTCTAAATAATTCACAAAATCAGGACATTAATCATGAATTCCACTGTGCTATGTGACAGCATTTTCTTTCAAATGTCTTCTTCAACACAAAAAAATCACACGGTGATGCTTGGGCCCGTTAAGCTCAATGTGTGCGCAGACCAGCAGAGGAGGGGGGACAGTCGTGCTTAGGTTTGGTACAAGGCAACTGGGCCAAGTGTGAGTACGCCTTGTCATGTATGCAGTGTCAGATTGTATGCAGTGTCAGATTGTATGCAGTGTCAGACGGAAACTCAGAGCAGTAACCTTGAGATGCAGCCATTCACCAAACATGCTGTGTAATGTGCATTTAATGAATGTGGACCTTTTTGCTTCTCAGTGATCTGTAAATCTGGAAACTGAAAGCTGATGCATGTAAGCCAGATTCCTGCCATTTTCACAGCTCGTCATGGTACAGAACGCAGGGTTCAAAGAAAGCTAAACGAGAAACCGCTGTACATCACAATGCGGCGCCCCTGTCCCGCATCGACACCAGAGAGCATCTAATGCGAGCGAGTTTTACGTAAGCAGAGAACCTTTTGACGTAAGTGTTGACAGTGCAGTTCGGTGACCAGGCAGCTCGTTTGACAGATCAGCCGTCCCCGTGGGCACATGTCTCTGCCACCGGGTGACAGGTCTCTGGGAAATCTGCACTGTCAGTTAGCAGGTGAAGGTGAAAAATGGACTGAGCTGAGAGGAGAATTTACGGCCACAATTAATAGAGAAAAAATTCTGACAGGCCATTGTTGTACAGGTTTGTTGTTTTATTATTATTTAGAGATGACTTGTTCCCTCACTGTCTATGATGGAGGTAAGCAAACATTTAATGATTTTACTACACAGGATATAAACGCAGAATCAGCAAAACTTGGGCCGGCATGGGAAATGCAAAAAACAAAAACCTGCAGTGATTCTTAAATGTCAACTTATTTCATATTTTGTCTGTTCAGCTTAATTTCATTTGTTAATTTACATCCATTCCTGCATTCCTGACCTGCGGAAGGTTGGCACAGTTACGCATTTATCACTTAGTAATGTTGCCATTCCTGCATTTCTGACCTGCGGAAGGTTGGCACAGTTACGCATTTATCACTTAGTAATGTTGCCATTCCTTCTCACAGCAGCTAAAAGTCGTTTTGGCACTGGGGGTACTGAGCGACGATTCCTGCCTCATTTTGTCCCATTCTTCCAGCAAACAGCAGTACCGGGTCGTCATCGTCGCATTTTCCTTTTTAAGATTCTCCTCGTGTTCCCTATTGGGGACGGGTCCGGACTGCAGGCAGGCCAGTCTAGTACTTCTTCTGCAACCAGGCCTTTGGAATGGGTGCAGATTTTGGTTCTGCATTGACTTGGTATAACATGCATGGACATCCCTAGAAAGGACGTCGTCTTAACGGCAGCATATGTTCTAAAAATGTTCTAAAATATGCACTAAAATCTCACTGTACGTTTCTGCATTAATGGTGCAATCACAGAAGTAAAAATTACCTTTGCCAAGGGCACTGACACTAAGCCCATACCGTGACAGACCCTGGCTTTTGGACTTGCTGCTGGTAACAGTCTGGATGGTCCTTCTAGTCGCCATGGTCTGGAGCACATGGCATCCATTTCTTCCAAAAAAAGATCTGGGATACTGGATTGTCAGACCACAGTACATGTTTCCACTGTGTGAAGGTCTATCCCAGATGCCTCCAAGCCCAGAGTCAGCACTGCTTCTGGACATGGTTATCATAAGGCTTCTTTACTGCACAGTAAGGTTTTAAGTGGCATTAGTGAATGTAACTGTGTTGTAGTGTGTGATGAAGGTTTACCAAAGTAATCCCTTGCCCATGTGCTTATATCAGCTATTGATGAATGACACCTCTTGATACAGTACCGTCTGAGGGATTGGAGCCCTTAATGCACTGCATTTCCTCCAGATTCCTTGAAACGTTTAATAACATAATGCACTGCATGTTGAACATTTCAGTGATTTTTCTCACACATTTGTTGACAAACTGGAGATCCACAAAGACTCAGCCTTTCATGGACACAGCCTTTGTACCAAATCATGATTACAATCACCTGTTGGCGTCACATCATTAAATCATGATTACAATCACCTGTTGGCGTCACATTATGAAATATTCGTACCTCATTTCTAGCCCTAAAGTGCCCCTGTCCCAACTTTTGTTCAATGTGTTGCAGACCTGAAATGCAGGAATGGAGATATATCAACAAATGAAATGTCAACCCGAAAAAAAACATGAAATATGTTGGGTTCTTGTTCACCTTCATTAATCCTGAAGGAAACTTGCAATTTTTACGATACCACCACACACATTTACCTAGCGAAAGAACATTTCGACATTAATAGACTGTAACGATAGATAATGAATAATAATCAGTGCCAAGAATGTCACAGAAAGTATCGATGTTGAACGGAAGCACATCAAACGCCCACGAGGGCTTCATCTGCTTGTCAGGTGTCCAGCCTTATTTGCTGCATACAGTGGAACCACTTTGTAGCTTTTGCCAAGCATGCCGACGCGCAATGCTTTGCAGTTTTATTGCTTATAATTGCTGTATATAAGACTTCAGAGGCACAGCGTGCTTTTTCCGTACTGTTCCTGTTCTCTCTGTGCATGGTGCTCCACAAGCCCATGGGCAAGTGACCAGCGCAGAAACCATAAACTGAGATAAGGAGTCTCTGCTAACTAGGGCTGCCACTAACCACTTTTTTTATTCCATAATCTATCGATTTTTTGATCCTTTGGTCGATTTTTAATCTAAACGATTTTCCTCCAGAAATCAAATTAACCATTTTCATTTAAGTTTAAATTTAATTTTGACAGTAACAAGCCGGATGTCATTGCAGGGCCACACCTGCTTTTCGGCAGTATAAGGTACTATACATGTATATGGTACTTATTGCCACAATTGCATAAGCAAATTAGTAGTATGTCTAAAATATTAATTTGATGTGTATCATGATGCCCATAAGTTAGTAATCTGTATAAGTTCAGCGTATTCTTGTGCTTATTAAATTTGTTTAGCCGATAAGCACCGATGTTGCGGTGAAGAACAGCACAGCTCGGCAACCACTGCACCTTTTTAAAAGGGGAGATTAAACAAGGTAAAAAGATGGTGGTGTGGTGATACTTTTTGCAGTTTAAAGTCTAACAAGTTCTTAGTTTTTATTATTATTTCAGTTCATTTTTTGTTTAGGGTCCATTTTCATTTCAGATTTATTTTTCGATAATTACACTTCCTGGTCCCAACAAGCCCAAAGCTCACGAACACACACACACCAGCACCGTCAGTCAACGTAGAAAAACCTAGATTCCAGCCTAAACATTTTCTCAAACACTTATTCAACGGCTTTAAAAATGAGTGTGTTTTGCACCTACGGGAACAAAAGATATGAACAAGCTTTCTGTGCTCGTGGTATTTTAGTAAATATTAATAGCAGCACTTACGGTGCTTTTGCCTGCGGATGGTCCATCATCCAGTATAGCGACTGTGCATCTCTTCCGGTCCTCATGCATAGCGCTAGTGCCACTGTGGTATGAAACTTAGCTTGACGTACAAACCACCTTTCTGTTTTGTGATAATGTGAACTGCTCCCATAATTATGTAGTGATTGTGATTGAAGGAAAACATTTGTTAGAATGAATTGACACATTTTAGAAATCAAAAAGGTAATCTCATTAAAATGATGCATTTTTAGTGTTGAGGTCATGGTTAATCACAGCAGCCCTACTCTTAACAATCAATCTTATCAGAACAGAGGTGGGACAGCAGTAGTGCATTTATTCAAAAAGTGACATTTAGGGGAATGTGTGGGTTTATTTTTTTGATTTAGATTGTGATTAATGTAGACTTGAGGCCTCAGAAAAAAGGTCACACTGGATTGTTTTATTTTTTGCCTTCTGTAGACAAAGTGGATGTGTTTGGGGCTTTCTCAGTAAGCTGATTACCTGGTTATCTAAAGGTAAATGCCCTTTGAAGTGGGTATGCGCTCTGATGGTGCGTCGTTCCTCTGAGCTCTGGGAAAGCTGGAGTGGTGGTGTTTATTCGCATGGGAAGCCTTTTGCCCATGGGGAAGGTGGTACAGAGGAAATCATACATTAAGCCTGTTAATCGGCTAAGCCGTGAAGTCTAAGTTGGGCGACTGTAGCAGGATGATCCAGCCAGGGTTCAGCCCAGAGGCTGGGTAAGGTCCCATTTTTAATAAACCTGTAAAGTGCCCCTTCAGCTCTCCCCAGGGACGCACTGGATCTCAGGATGATCAGCACACAACAACACACAGACTGTCGGTTAGCTGTATACACACTGAGAGAGCGACTCACCCAATTGCTTGCTGTTTAAATAAGAATGATAATCTGCCATTTCAGAAATATGCAGTTAAGTTTTTGAGATGCAGGGAGGCGTGGATCCCCATTGTTACCCAGCCATCAGCAGTAATGTGGACTTTCACTTTGAGGACACCCCCCCACCCCCCGTTCAGGGTAACCCTGCTCATTGGATGTGGGCAATCCCGTCAGTCAGCCACTCCAGGTTAATGGTCTGGAAACTCCAGACGTGGGGGCGGGGGGCATCCCTGCTGGCCTCAGGTGCTGGGGGTGTCCCGGGTAGTCTGGGGTCTGTCTGATGGGGTGGGGGCTTCACATTTCTGTTGCTAGGAGATAAGTCCTGACTTAATTAGATAAATATTTGCTGCATGTCGTGATTGGCTGTTTCTGGAAGGTACTGTATATCGTGCAACCCAATTGGTTTTTCCCATTCGAAAAACGCGCTGCTGTGTTGCCTTTGTCACTGGGGCAGTTTACCTGAGAGCACGGTCTGCCTTTGCATATGAAATTAGCAGCTGCTGACCTAACGTATGCATAATGCATCAGACACGCTAGAGGGATGTGACCCGCAGGGGGGTGCTGTCACGCGGGCAGCACAGTTGACAGCGGGGTCCCTCCTATAGCTGTTACGTTGTCCCTAGCCGTGGGGGTCTCTGGGGTCTGGGTCCACATGCCTGATGCAAATCCTGTCCACAGGAGGGTGCCGTCGCCCCCGGGGGTTTAGACGTGAGCGAGTTTGTCTGCTTCCTTTGGTTCAAGGTTAGTGCAGAGTCAGTACCCACTGGCATAAGTTGCACCCCACCAGCAGCACCCCTACCTCACCCACCCAGTGCATTGTTTTGGATAAATGAATGAGTGAAATCTGTGGCTTCCCCAGCTCAGGGCCAGTTCATTTCAGCACCAGGTTTTCTGCAGAAGTTTTTGGAAAATCAGGGCAGTTGAACATCTGATTTTGGTACAAATACTGCATATTGGGAACTCCAGGGTCTGGATCAGTGCATTGCATTATAGGAGAGGAACAGTCCTGTCTTCAGGATACCACGCGTTGGCCTGTGCTATGGTTTATTATGATGGCTGTGATAGTCTGTCCTGCAGTGACTCTCGTAGTGATGCCCTCGGTCGGGGTAATTCTGGCTTAATACCACACTATGGGCTGTATTATGGTTTGTTATGCTGCTGTGGTACTCTGTCCTGCAGTGACCGTAGTTCCCACCTTTAAGGATGCTGGCATTAGTTGCCATGGCGACTGCCCAGTGTAGAATGTCGACACCTGACTGCTTGCTTTGTTTGCATCCTCGGATTTAAATGGGGTTGAGTGGCAGTGTAAACACCATCCTTCCACACGCACGCCTCTTAAGGGTCAGGTGTGGCCTGCTAATGTACCCGTTGGGGAGGGGAGTTGGACAGCGTGGGATTGGGGAGGGGTTTATTATTATAGAGTGTAACGTTCAGGCTAGAATTGTTCTCTTAAAACTGCCTGACATGAAAATGATTCCTTGTTGATCAGAGGGCCGACCTCATCTGAACCTGTCTGGAAAAACCTGCCCTGACTGACTTGCATTATGGGCAATGTTAATATCAGCATGGCATGTCATGTGCAGTAGTCTGCTGGGTTCAAACCGTCAAAACGTTGCAGTAAAATAATTTTGGTCAGTAGCAGGAGACAAAATTTAGTAAGCTTTGCAATTTTGCCGATGGTGCCCTTTCCGTCGGTAGTTGCGTTTCCATGGGCTCTGCGTGCGCTCTCCAAGACGGTCATAATTGTCCTTGCTGCTGCACCTTCTCATAGACTGTGTGCCGCATTTGTAAGGAGATAAAAGCGAACAGGAACTGGTCACAAAAAAAAAACGTTTGTCTTCCACTGTATGGGATAATTTGGATTCCAAACTGACGGCCTTGAGCGTAAGCAAGTGATCTGCCGGCACTGCTTTGTGTTTGTTGGCACAACCGACAGCAACACTACCAACTATTTCGGCAGACTTTGTTGGTAGATAAGTTCTGTTCGGCTGTATGGTTTTCAGCTCTTAAATATCACAAAAATGTCGAATGCGTTCATCCCTACTCAAAGCACACAATATGTTCACACAAAATTATGAATAGCTTATGGTTAATATGTATTATATTATGTAAGATTATGCAGCTAAGTAACAGGGCAAACGTTAGATTTAGCAGCAATTGCTGTGTCATGAAGGAATCATTGAAAGTCTCCAGAACGTCATAAACCTCCTTAGACCTTCCTTCAGGCTCTCTTGGATCCCATGTTCAGCATGGTTACATTTTCTTCAGGGAGACCTTCCTGTCTTCGTGCTTCATGTTGGCCAGGGCTATTTTCTTGTCTGTGATCAGGATGTCTGGCTCCCCTTCTCTTGCCTGCTGTCCTAATGATTACTCCAGTTTAGTGAGCGTGGCTTCCAACAGGCAGCCAAATGTCCCATGGGATACAGTCCCAGATGACATCTCTAATTCTAGGGGAGGGTGGATCTCTCTAAATCTTGGGGTGGGCGGACCTCTCCGTGGGGGGGGGGGCTGCTGACCTTCTATTCATGCACGCCAAGCCGCAGGCCAGCCCTGTTCCTCCCCATGTGTCTACGCCTGGCATGCTTTGCATATCCATGCACTCTGCATCCATGTCCCTCCTGTTCCCATCATGCTCTTCTGACCTCACTGGGGGCGGGACCCCCTCCTGTCGACACCTATGGGGATTCGCCGTGAAATAAACATGATCAGAGGGGCCATTGTTCTTTGTCCCCTGGGCCGGCTTTTGCATCCCAGTGTTTGTGGACGGCCGAGGCGGATAGGGCCGTAATAAACAGCAGCGTTTCATTGTCACTGCAGCTGTTCCTGCCACTGGCATGAATAAATATGTGAATTACAGAGGATATAAAAAGTGTACATACTCTTGTTAAAATGCCAGCCAGAGGCCAGAGCTCAATCCCGCTGAAAAGGGAGTGCACACTTATGTAACCGGCTTTTTGTACATTTCAATTTTTTTTTTTAGTTTCAATTTGTTTTTCAATTGAATTGTACAGGTTATAGGTCACATTAAAAGTGTTTTGAAATGATTTATCGTGGTCTCATTTTTTTACATTACAAAAATCTGGCATTTTAACAGGGGTGTGTCCACTTTCGATCTCTACTGTGTACTTATTCATATGATCAGACAGTTCAGCTCCTGTGCTGTAAAACTCCCATGCAACAGGATTTCTTGCAGACGCAATGTGTATAATCAAAGCGGGAAACTGACAGCATATCCCATGGCTGTGGGGCGGTAGGGGCCCCATCATGGCCCCATAAAAACGGGTATTGGGGGGGGTAACATCACTGTATGACAGGAGGCAGCTTTGAGAGAAGACGGTTCCCATTGTGACGGATGTGGTGTTTGCTCCTTGTGAGCTCAGTTTGTTTGTGCAAATGCTGAGATGCTTTCTTGCTGTGTGGTGACAGTGCAGTCGTTTGCTGCCAAAATGGAATAAAGTGTTATATATGAAAAGATCTGTCCTGAGATGATAAAAACCTTTTAAGTCACTGTCTGAACAGGAACCAAAAATGCAAATGTCCCAACTGAAAAGAAGGTAAATCAGGCCTGGTTTCTCGGCTCGAGCTGTAGACTCGTCTTGTCTCGTTAGAGCCTCATGAAAGTCAGTAATTGTCAGAGAGCCGGCCCGGCTTGGAGCGGTACCTGGAGGCTTAACAAGTCCTTCCTGCAGATAGTGACTCCACGGCGTCGCCGCTGTGCCTTGCAGAACGGGACGGACTGCGGCTACCTGGTGCGGCAGAATGCAGAGCTGCTGCGTGCCCTGGGCGACCTGGAGAAGACCTGCGCTGTGCTGAAGGAGGAGAACGGCCTGCTGGTGAGCGCACAGAAGCCTGCGAGATGCCCTCAGGCTGGGAATAAGCAGACCGCTCAGTCGTCCCAAATGCTGACTCGCACCTCCCAGCCAGTAACACGTGACCAAAAATAAAAATATAGCTAGGAAATGTATAAAATAAATGAAGGACAAGTCTGGAATAGAAGGTATTTTTCTGATGAAAAATTCTGTTTCATTTTTGGCTTTATTATATCGGTATTTCGTGGTGTCCGTCGTTATTAAAGAGAAAGGCAGGAGTTTGATGGGGGTTTGAACCCTTGCAGCAGACAAAGGTTTGCGTCGGTGTAGTTAGGTACCCCTTAATGGACCTGTGGGGCCCTTCATCTTTAATAATAATAAAAAGCATGATCTTCTTCCATGCAGCGCAAAAGCCGCTCCCCCGAGACCGAGGAGAAGGTGAAGCGGCTGAAACGGAAGAACACGGAGCTGGCGGTGATCGCCAAGCGGCTGGAGGAACGGGCACGCAAGCTGCAAGAGGCCAATCTCCGAGTGGTGAGGGTCTCGCTGCCATCGGGGGATCAGGGCACGGCGGGGGGGTAAATGGGGCAAAATCTCCAGCTTAGACACAGCTTTTCTGGGTATTGCACCTGGCTCCCCTCTCGTCTGGCCTGCAAGGCGCCTGACTGTTCCGTAATCCGCTCTGTGACATGCGGCGAAATGCCTGGCGAGTCGCGGGTAATCAGGAAATGTGCCGGCGTGGGAACGGCCTCTGCGGCTAACGCTGCGCTAATCCCGCCTGAGCACCTGGCCCTGGCATCACCCCCCAGCCGCGGCATCTGGGGAGCCTCGGCACACACCCTCACCCCCCCAGTCGGAGCCGCAGATCCATCAGAGGCGGGCCGCAGCTGACCCAGATTGGACTTTTAACTCGCCTGTGGTCCTCTTCCAACGTCAGCCAGGTGATGGAGGCAGTAGGAAAGGAGTGGGGGGGGGGTTGGAGAATAATGGGGCCCGATCTGCAGACAGGTAGTAATGAGTCGGAGTGAAGTCTTGGAGGACACGGCACCCCCTAACGGCACAGAACTCCATTTTTGCTATGTTTGTTGGTGAGCGGCTTGAAGTCCCCTGATAAATCAGCCACCCTCCCCCACCCCAGGTGAATGTCCCGGCCTCGATGAAGGCTGGCGGTGCTGTGGAGCAGTACAAGCGGGCCTTTGCCCGGCAGCGGGCCCGCGACCTAGCCCAGCATGCCGACACGCTGCTCTGCAAGGACAAGGAAATCGCCGGTCTGCGACGCCAGTGCCATGAGCTGCAGGCGCGCCTTGGCTCCAGCAAGGTGAGCCGACCGCCGCAGCCGTGCCCCGTCGTTTCCACATCCTGCCTATAGGGGGCACTCTGCTGTAGCCACAGTGTGACACAAGCTTCTGACAAGTGTTGCTTGTGTTAACCAGTCCTCAGCACCCTGCAAGTGACTGGTCACACGGGTAAGTGTAACACTAACCGCTAACGGACGCCACACATTGCGTGGCGCAATCCCGTCAGCAGTCACACGCCTGGCAACCGCCCTCGGCCCCCCCGCGCCAGCCTGGTATGGAGCGACACCAGTCAGAGCTGCCAGCTTAATTCCAGGAGACGTGTCTGCCCTCGTTATAACAAACGAGCATTGTGAGTGGCTTTAATGCAGCAGAGCTGATTATCATAAGCCATCTTTTGTCATAACGGGCCCTCTGCTGGGCACGCTGGGATCTGCAATGGGGGCCCGTCTTTCTCCATTAGTGCTGTTGCATTTATGGGGGGGTAAAGGGTGATGTTCCTTCCATACCTGGACCAAGGGGATGTTTAGTGCTGTGAGATGCCATTGTGAGTAGCCAATGTTAACTTCTTTTTTTTTTTTTTTTTTTTACTGGAGGCTTAAATCAGGGGAGTCCACTCTTATCTGCAAAAGGGCCAATGCCTATGCAGGTTTTTGGGATGACCTTTGTCAGCTGTTCAAACCCAGGTATGAGGACACGGACAATCAGTCCTGTAATTAGTAGTCTAAGGTGGGGCCTCCGTCGGAAAACCTGCACACGCAGTGGCCCTTTCTGGATAAGGTTGCCCACCCCAGACCTAAATGTTTGACACTCTTATTACCAGACAGTGCTGACAACTGCTCTTCAGAAGCAGTGTGAATGTTAAATATGACAACAAGGATATTAACAAGGCCTCAAATTCAGCCTGTTGTAGTCATTTGATGTCCACTAGGGGGCAATGATCCCATGCCAGCATTCGTCACTGACGTCACAAAAGGTGAATCGTGTGCTGTGACTCTTAATCATAAGCTGGTGTAATGATCCAGTCACAAAGGCTAAATGAAATGCATAATGCATGATCGCTTGAGGATATACATGAAGCCGTCAAGGTGACCCTCGCTCATTTGTAACGTAATAGCAGATTGATTTGGGAATCTAGCAAGTTCTTGGGTGGGTGACCTTCCCAAAAATGTGTACATCAAACCCCATCTTAAATGCTGCCACAGTATTTCTGTCATTAAGATAACCAGTGGGCACAATATGAACTGAAATGAATTAGCTAGCAGTTTGGGGAGAAGTTGAGGTGTAAGTTCTCTACGAGCATGATGGAGCATTCCACAGGTGTGGGACCAGTGGCATGACTCTAAGAAGGAAGCCCAAGGCTTAAAAAGAAGGACATCCATGAAAAGATGTTAGCCGGTGGGGGGCTACAGAGAATGGCATAGAGAAATTATTGCAGCCACGCCCGTTCTCGGCTTTCGTAGTATGGATGTGCGTTTCCTGTATTTTGTGCGATCTGGCATAGAAGATAGTAGTGCCAGATGTTGATGGTGGGGCAGATGGAGGAGGGAAATAGGATGATTAGGCATCTGAACGGATACCCAACAGCAGTCCAGACAGAGGACTGCTAATCCGGACGAGTGGTCACCCTGTTGACAAAGCTTTCACCTAGCACAGCCGTGCCCCCCCCCAATGCCATGGGGCTCTCCATTAGCACAACGGCTAGCTAGTGGGGCATTACGATGAAAGGGCTTTCTCCTAGCGTGATCAGGCTCTCCGCTAGTGTGACAGGGCATTTCACTAGCATGAGACGGCTTTCTCGTGCGATGGAGGTCTCCGCAGGCTGGACGGGGCTCTCCGCATGCGTGACAGGGCTCTCCGTAGGTGTGACAGGGCTCTCCGCATGCGTGACAGGGCTCTCCGCATGCGTGACAGGGCTCTCCGCATGCGTGACAGGGCTCTCCGCAGGCGTGACAGGGCTCTCCGCAGGCGTTACAGGGCTCTCCGTAGGCGTGACAGGGCTCTCCGCAGGCTGGACAGGGCTCTCCGCAGGTTGGACAAGGCTCTCTGCATGCGTGACGGGGCTCTCCGCATGCGTGACGGGGCTCTCCGCAGGCGTGACGGGGCTCTCCGCATGCGTGACAGGGCTCTCCGTAGGTGTGACAGGGCTTTCCGCATGCGTGACAGGGCTCTCCGCAGGCGTGACAGGGCTCTCCGCAGGCGTGACAGGGCTCTCCGTAGGCGTGACAGGGCTCTCCGTAGGCTGGACGGGGCCATTAGCTCGTGCGATGGGGCTTCCTCTATTGCTACACGGCTCTTCACCAGCACACTGGAGCTCTTCGGTGGCAGTGGCCATGATGGACTGAGTGTCTCTGACCGCTCCCCAATTCCTCTGCACTCTCGCAGGGGAGCCCTGCCTCGGCCCACCTCCCTGAGGTGGAGCGGCTCCTGCGCGAGTCCCAGAAGGAGGTTCTGCGGCTGCAGAGGCAGCTGTCCGTGTCCTCGGCCAAAGATGGCAGCGCAAGCAACCTGGAGAAGGTAAGGAAGGGCCGGCTGGCGTTGGTCTGCGGGATTATGGGATATGAGGGCCTGCTCCACCCGCAGGGCTTGTAGGAGCTCCGGATAAGCCTCCCTTCCCCTGCCCTCTTGCTGATTTCGGAAACGCCGTCATCCTGCACTCTCCCTCACTAACAGCTCACGCTTTGGAGCTGCAGTAGATGGGTCACTTGCAGCCTTGCTGTGGCCTGAGCGTAATCTCACTCCCTGCCCTCCCTGCTGCCTCTGGTGGTCCCTCTGGTGGTGCCTGTCGGCCTGTAGATACGCAGGCTCCTCCTCCAACTTTCAGTAGGTGGCAGCTCGCCAGGGGATGGTCAGCATGGCACCAGGCCTGGTGGGTAAGGCTACGGGGGGTCAGTTGTGAGTAAGGCTACGAGGGGTGGTGGGGTTCTGGAATATTCCACAGATAGGAGGCTGGGTTTGGCATTTCTCTGATTGCTTAAGCGAGTTTCTCCCTCCATCTTGGTGCTTTGGTCCCTTCAGCTCTGACTCAGCAGCTGCACCCATGTCCTGTGTAATCTTCCATTTGTCTGTAGGTTTGGTGTGGGCATGTGGGAGGGAGCACCTCTGTCCCCCCTCGTGGCAGGATGGTATGGTCCAGCACATCCTCTCTGTGCTGCTGTGCCAGTGGTTCTGGCGGGTTAGGGTGCAGCCGCACCAATGGCTTGCCTTGGCCTTCTGATGTGGGGAATCGGGGCTTGGGAGAAAGTGCCTTTGTAGGCGCAGCCACCCAGATACCTGCTCCAGTAGTTTGCCCAGAGCAAATATTGGTTTATTATATGCCACATGGGTGGCAGTCAGCCCTGCCTACTAGGGGTCATGCTGCCCTAAGGAATGATGCGTTTTTAATTATTTGACTTTTAAGATTTCACAAGAATCTTTTTGGGAAGTTTTGAGAAATGTGTTGTTTCAGCAGTTAAATTATCCTGAGTTATCTGAATGTGCTAATTCACAGATCTTGTGACTATCAGGACGGTCTTTCGGTCAGCAGTTACAATGCTCTGACTTGTGTATTACATCTCTACACTTCAGCCGGCTGATATTAAATACGGGCACGGTGCTCTTTACCCGGCTCTTACCCATCTTTGTGTCTAGAGGAGCAGAGATAATTAAGCTTAATGGTGCCTTTGGGTGTTAATAACTGCCAGACGAGGCCTTAATGTAGACATCCCTCCTACAGACTGTGGCCGAGACCCCCGTCCTTGAAGCGAGTAGGACGCCCACCATACCTGATGCCGGCAGTGTGGACAAAGGGGTGGGGCAGGAATGTCACGTGACCCCCGAGCCGGAAGCCGCCGCCCAGAATGAGCACCTGCATTTCCTGGTAGGCACTCCCTGCTTGCCCTCCGTGGGCAGGTACGATAGCAGATGAAGGGGGTCAGAGGGCCGGCTGGGTGTCACAGGAAGTGGCCTTCATTCTTCGGGTTTCTCGTCGCCTGGTCCTTGTAGGAGTACTTAGAAAGGTAGCTGAGCTGTTAAGCTGCGGCCAGCATCGTATTAATTTACATATGGCAGCATAATCCTGAAATCCCTGTGTCCACAGATCATAAACCACGTCACGGATCTGTCAGGCACTTTTGTGGGCAGCCGACAGGGGGTTAGACAGTGCCTCAGCTCCAGGGGGGCGCAACTGTTAAGCAGCCTCAAGTGACTAATCGGCCCCACTGAAATTTCCCTAATCCTTCGTAATTTCTGTTAGTTTAATCAGGCCAAAATAAACAGATTCTACTGTTTATCGGTGTGAGCTTTGAAATAACTAACATACCACATGCCGTACTGGCACCAGGATCGCTTGTGTGGCCCCAAAACTTGGTGCCCGTTTTAATGAGGCTCCAGTGCTGCATGGACGTCCTAGAAGTGTGTAAAAGCCAATGCCGTCACTGAATTATGACCTTTTCAGGAAAGTGAGCTCAGCAAAAAGCGAAAAGAGTGTGAAAGTCTGCAGCATGAGGCGAGAAAAAGACAGAGGAGATGCCTGGATCTGGTAAGGCGCCAAACCGGCCGCTTGTTAGCTCCAGGTTACCGTGGCGATTACCGCTCAGCTCTGTACACCAAATGGGGCGTTTGTCAGCTCCAGGTTACCGTGGCGATTACCGCTCGGCTCTGTACACCAAATGGGGCGTTTGTCAGCTCCAGGTTACCGTGGCGATTTCTGTTCAGCCAGACTGAGCATGTGTCAGCCCCGGATTGCCATGGTGGTTTTCATCCAGCCCAGTACACCCTGGATTACAATTCAGATTCATGGAGGTGTTTTTTTTATTTTTTTTTAAGCAACAAAGAATGAATAGCTACAAATTTTTGTTTTTGCCCCTACTGTTACTTGGCTTGGAAGAACAGCTCTTTGGAAAGTGAATATTGCATTTTGTCTGATGTGTGTGTGAAGCTTTCTGTGAACATTCTGCAAACTCTCACATTCCCGTTCATTCACGGCCAGAGCTGTAACTTCTGGTTCTGCCTCGGTCCTGTTCTGTAACAGGAGAGCCAGCTGGAGGACGAGCGAGGCAAAAACGAACGGCTGGCAGAGGAGCTGGGCCACCTCAGGCAGACCGCACAGCAGCTTGTCCAGGTGAGATGGGACTGCACTACTCAACCCAGGGGTTTGGGGGCCCCTGTTGGCCACAAACAGTCACTACAACAAATATTTCATATTTATTATTTAGGAGATGCTGAAGCAGCATGTTCTGCTAACCAGCTAGCTAGCTAATATCATCCGACTCGCTAGCTACTTGTTAAATTTTTTTGGAACATTTGAGAAGGGTGGGGTGACCCCAAAGTGACTTTTTGATTGGGGCCCCCCAAAACGGTGAACCCAGCCCTGAACCTCTACTCCTCTTCATAAATAACGCTGGAGTCATTTTGAGGTTTATCATCAGGTATCGCTGGTCATGGATGCAGGTGGCCGTACTGCAGTGGCGGCTGACACCTCTGTCGCCCCCTACAGGCACAGGTGGAGAATGCGGAGCTGAGGGAGGACCTCTCTGAACTGACTGCCCAACGCGATACGGTTCTCGAGGAAAATCAGAGACTGCGTGCCAAGCTGGAGAACCTAGAGCAGGTCCTCAAGGTACGTCGCTGACGGTGGAGCAGCACACGGATCTCCCATAATCCCCAGCATTGGTACGAGCCTGTCCGTCTGTCGGTGTCTGCAGCATATGCGCGAGATCGCCGAGCGCCGCCAGCGTCTGGAGCTGGAGCATGAGCAGGCCCTGTCCGTGCTGCGCTTCAAGCAGGACGAGGTCAAGCGGCTGCAGCGGGTACGAGGGGCTGGGCTCTGCTCTCAGGGCTCCCATCACACCACTGCAGGCTAATTCAGAGCCCGCCGTTGGGATGGGCTCTAGGTCCAGCCTCTAGGTCCCGCCTGTACTGGTACCTGCTCTGGACCCACCCTTTACTGGGAGGTAATAAGTCACCAGCTGCCCTCCTGGGATGGGCTCTAGGTCCAGCCTGTACTGGTACCTGCTCTGGACCCGCCCTTTACTGGGAGGTAATAAGTCATCAGCTGCCCTCCTGGGATGGGCTCTAGGTCCCGCCTGTACTGCACTGCTGCTCACAGTTGACGTGTGGATTCCTTCCCCATAGAGGCAGGTATTAATCCGTGTTCCAACAGGCGCAGTTTTTCGCCAAGAGGGAGCATGATGGTGTGGTGCAGCTTTTGGAGGTGAGTGCCCTAAAACGCCCTGTAATATGTGACAGTCACGCGCATAACTTTGGAGGCGTGCGGGCTGGTCACGTTCTGCTGGTAAGACTGGAGTTCTGTTTGGCTCATCCCGGCGTCGGGCACACCCCCCCCCCCCCCCAAGCCTGGTCCATCTGAGTAAATGATCCATGTGTTCCGTTGTAGGAACTGGTCCAGCTAGTGTTGCAGAGAGAGCTGGTATAGTAACGGCCTCCTCCTGTTTTTTAAACTGATTTTTCCTCCCCCCTCTCTCTATCCGTTAAGCTGCATCACCAAATCACCGGCCCCCAAAGGGTCCCGTTGCTCTGAAAATGGGCTTCCAGAGAAGCCAGTGAGGATCAGAACAAAGCGCATCGGGTCTGAATGTCGCTCACGGGCACAATATCATCCAATTATAATTTCCGAGCAGGCCTGTGTGTGGCTCTGTGGGTTACGACACTCTGCTTTTTTTTTTTTTTTGTCATTTTGGATAAAAGCATCTGTTAAATAAATGTATTTTAAATTTTTTTGTTTGAAGTTTGGTCTTTCGGTAGCAGTCTGCTGCAGCTTAAGACCTTTGAGGAGCAGACGGTAGCTTCATGCTTGTGTGCAGTTAGGAGGGAGCTTGCCCCTCACTGCCATTGGCGAGGCCGTGGTGTCGCTCTCCCTGAGGCGGGGGGAGGGGGGGGCATGCAGCGGTGGTGCGGTCAGTAGCACCTCGCCGCTTGGCCGGGCGGTTTGCGGTGTTTTTGTGATGCAGCTTACCGCGTGAGCCTACGAGGCTGGCCTCAGATTGCAGTGTCTAATCTATTAACCCTCTGGTGTGTTCCCCCCCCCTGCTGCATGTGCGCTCTCGCCGTATGTGGAAAAATGCCGTGTGCACTCACCCGTGCCGCTAACCAGACCACACTGGACTGCATGCAGGTATCGCCAGCACCTAGCGTGTCCCGTCTGGACCCGTGCTGCCCCTGTACACTCCCCCTGGCCTGCCCTGTGTGTGCGTGCATGTCAGTGAGTGTGTCAGTGCCTGCGTGTGAAAATACTGCACCCTACATAGGTCTCACGCAAGCGAGCACTGTAGCTGGTGTCTAAGCAGCCATAGCTCTGCGGCACGGTCACACTGGCCCACACTGGCTCACACTGGCCCACACGCCGTCACGCGTGTCACTTCCTGTATTATCTGTATCTGTATTATTTGTGGTCCTTGGTGGTTCTCGGTTACCGTGGGAGGTAATAGATCAGACACCTTGCTCTGTCTGGACTTGGTCTTCCAGGCGCGTACCGGCGCCCCCTGGCTGTAGCGCTGTGTGAAATGTGCCATGAGGGTTTGAGCTGAGGTGCCTCGGCCGTGTGCGCTGAGCAGCAGGACTGTACAGACGCTGACACGTCTGCGGCGAGCCACAACTTCTCAGGCCTAGAAGCCGTGTTGGGAAAGGGGGGAGCTAACATGGCGTGTATGGGGGGGAGAATAGTCCTTCTGGGCTCCTTCATTTGCGCGGCAGGAAGTCAAAGCTCCAGGCTCGTCTCGGGCGACCTCGCACCGTGCTCTGCCCCACGCCATGTGTTTTCATCTGGTGTTGGGCCTGAGGGAGCGCTCCGGGCCCCAGTCTGCGGGCTGCGGCCGTCCTGTAACGCGTACCTGCTCATGCTTATAGCCAACATGCACACAGACCGTCACACGGTGCTGGGCCTTCTGTCTCGGCAATCCCAGGGAGCAGGCTAACCCTCATCACCACGCCTTACATGCCCCCAGAACTTCATTTTTATTCCTTTAGTCATTTATTGCTTAGCAGTGCCATTTTAAACTTTATATTAACATGAAAGCCCTGTAAGTATAGAAACAGTTTTGTATATAGATGTGTAAGAGTCAACATGACATAGATGGACCCACCTCACTGTAAGAAGTGGGTAACCAGTGGGCCCCCGGGGGCCCCGTCTCGGTGTCGGCAGGCTAAGGTACGTGACCTGGAGGAGAAGTGCCGGGTCCAGAGCGAGCAGTTCACCCTGCTGTCCCGGGAGCTGGAACGATTCCGGCTGCGTGCCACTGAGACGGAGATCCTGGCCCCGCTGAGCAGCGAGGACGGAGGTAGGCCACGCTTCCCAAACAGTCTCTCCACTTCCCCTTTCCATCCTTACTTGCTAACTGCTTTTAAGTGCTTTGTTAGTACATATAGGCCTTAAGGATTGTTATGTGGTTTCCATAGTTATGGTGCCTCTAACTCTCACCCACATTTACCTAATAGGATGAAAGCATTAAGGTGAGCACCATAGTATCAGGCTCCACAGGACAGTGCTGCCCTCTTAGTGACATTAACTGGCCCGTCTGCCGGCCCAATAGCCCCCTGTCACGATTAGCTACGCCCCTCTGAGCTGCTCTGCCCAGCCAGCAGAGAATACTCGCCCTGCAGTGTGTCGCTGATCTGACATCTGTGCGGCAGCCAGCCTGCGCCGCCCCAGGCTGGCGCTCCGTGCCACTATTCCCTCTCAGGCCTCTTCATTAACGGGCCGACGTGCTGTTTCTGCTTTTAGATCCCCTTGGCTCGTGGGATATGATCTCCCTGGAGGAGGTTGCCTCCTGGAGTCTGGAGCCTAACGAAGGGCCGCTCTGTGACTCCTCTGTGCAGGGTATAGCCTTCTCAGTGTGCCGCGCTCTCACAAGTGGAGGGGGGCAGGTCCTCTAATGCACCGCATTTGGCACTTTGGAGCTCTTTCCTGGTCTGGGAGGGTTAAAGAGATGACTGTGTCACGCATGGGGGTGTCCTCTGTTCATCATGTCTGTCAGGGCTCCACCTCCCCTCTCCAGACCCTGCCCCTCCCTGTCCAATGCCTGTCCTCCAATGCCCAAAGAGCACAGGCAGTATCAGTGGCCATCCTGAGTGCTGTGCTCTGCGCTGCCGTGATTGGCTGAGCCAGCTGCTCAGCCGGGCATGCAGCGAATACGCCCCCTGCAGCTCTCCCTAGGGGAGGACCGTCCCCTTTGACCGTGATCATCTTCCGGCTCTCTTCCTGCAGATGTGGGCCAGGCCCAGGCGGAGTCCACCCCGGTCACCCAGACCAACGAGCCACCATTGGTCAGTGCCAAATCAGGCTCCGCCTCCAGCACGCCCAAGTCGGAGTCTCGGCAGCTCACCCCGAAGTCTGAGTCCCTCCCACAGAGCCCCCAGAAGTCCTCTGCGACCCATGAGGTAAGATGATGCCCCCTTACTGGCTCATTTTTTCATTGTACATTATTTGTTTTATTTTAATTTTTTACCAGATTTACCTTTCTTTGTGCAATTGTATTACTCACTTTTGAGAAAATGATATATAATTCTGTAATTTCTGTAACCCAGCTGATTTTCAAAAGGGGCTGATCAATGAATCTAAGCCTGTTTGTCTGTTGGTCACCACTTCCTGGAGGTGGACACGGCCAGCGAGGTGGAGGAGCTGGATATTGACGTGTCCCCAATTCCGTACCCTGGCAGTCGGCCAGCTGCCAAGCTGCAGGTCTTCATCGCCCGATACAGGTTTGTGCGCCGCCCTGCTGGTCATAGGAAGTGTAGTCGCCACCTTCCCTTTGCTTCCCATCTTATTTGAATTTTCCCGTTCTTTAGCTACAATCCATACGACGGCCCCAACGACAGCCCAGAAGGAGAGCTCCCCCTCACTGCTGGGGAATACATCTACGTCTATGGAGATATGGATGATGACGGTTTTTATGAAGGTGACCTTAGTACAGAGAGGATTTCGCTCTGTGTGGCGCGAGTTTGGTTCCCTGCACAACCTGACGTGCTTTCTCGCGTGTTCAGGAGAGCTGATGGACGGCCGCAGAGGGCTGGTACCCTCCAACTTTGTGGAGCGGGTCTCCGACGACGATGTGATGAGCCTCCATCCGCCCGAGGCTGGAGAACTCTCCCTTGGCTCTTTCCAGGAGTTCAGCTTCCAGAGCAGCAGTGAGAAGCTCCTTCGCTTCAGCATCACCAGCTCAGAGAAGACGGAGACCCCTGCCCCAGGCGAGCAGGCCCCGGGAAGGAGCCTGGTGCCCCTGACCAACGGCCTGGACCTGGACGTGGAGGACATGGGTGTCGATATAGTGCCTTACCCCCGGAAACTGACTGTTATCAAGCAGCTAGTCAAAAGTGTCATCATCAGCTGGGAGCCTCCCTCGGCGCCTTGTGGCTGGGCCGGCGTCTACAGTTACAACGTGTACGTGGACAACGATTTGTGGGTCAGTGTGCCCCCAGGTTCACAGACCAAGGCTGTGCTGGAGCGACTCGACATTGTGCAGAAGTGCTACCGCATCTCTGTGCAGAGCCTGACGGAGCGGGCTGCCTCGGACCGCCATCGCTGCAGCCTCCTCCTGGGTGGAGACGTGAGCGCGGCTCCCGCTGCGTTGAAGGTGGAGCGTGTTACTGCCACCTCCGCCAGCCTCACCTGGTTGCCTAGTAACAGTAACTATGCGCACGTGGTGTACCTGGGCGACGAGGAGTACGAGCTGGTCCGGGCTGGCTGCTACTCGCTATGCCTGGGAAACCTGAAGCCCAACACAGTGTATCGGGTCAGGGTGGAGGCGCAGCTGCCCCCCAGCACACCCGGGGAACTGCCCCTGGGGGCACCGGAGCACAGGAGCACGCTTGCGTCCTTCTCCACGCTCACAGCAGGTGAGGCTGTGTCACCTTGCCAACATGTGCGTCTTAAAAAGGGGGGCTTTTGAGGGTAGTCACTGGGCTCCCTTAATAGACTGTAACACACCCTCCATCCACAGGAAGTGATGCTTTCTCACATGCCCACTGTCCACAGGGAGTGATGCTTTCTCACATGCCCACTGTCCACAGGAAGTGATGCTTTCTCACATGCCCACTGTCCACAGGGAGTGATGCTTTCTCACATGCCCACTGTCCACAG
>JAODKM010000099.1:29406188-29422509 GCA_026780845.1 Petrocephalus sullivani | reverse complement strand
GTGACTGCACCACAGGCCTCCCCCGCCCCGCCCCAGCCGGCTCCCAGCGCCGCCCCTCCCCAGCCGGCCCCCTCTGAGAGGGACACCTCCCCCACTGCCAAGAAGAAGAAGGGTTTCTTCTCTAAGGGCAAGAAGCTCTTCAGGAAGCTGGGATCCAGCAAGAAGGAGTGAGCAGTGGGGTTGGGGCATTACCGACAAGGCAGGACCCCCCCCGTCCCATCCTGTCCCGAGAAGCACTCACACTCGGTCACACAATAGCAGTCACTGTCTCTCTCACAGAGCTCGCCCGGAGCTCCGCTAGGTAATCACGCAGACGTCTCCCCTGCTCCCTAGAAGCACACGGAAAGACGGCTTCGCTTTCGAGACCGCTTCATTAGCTGGAATGAATATCGAAACCGCTTCATTAGCGAGGCTTGATGCCTGTCAGAAGCTTCACATTTGTCTTACGTCTCAATAGATAGAAGGCCTGAAGGTTAATGAACACCCTGGCAAAACTATTAACCTAATAAGTACCACCGCAAATTTTAACTTCATTTTACATATATACCCACACAAGTGGATCGAGCGTGGGCTTTTTATGATGAGTGTGCAGTAGGCGGTGGGCTGGTGTGCCCTGCTGGCGGCCTGCCTGCCTGATTGGCTAAGGAGGGCTTTTTACAGGAGGGCTTTACTGTTAAGTGCTTTTAACTGGCCTGGAGCTTGTTGCATGTCTTTCCTTCCCTGTAAGCGTCATGTGGGCGTGCCTATCTATTCCGCCGTACTCTCTGCCGGGACGTCCCAGACCAGGAGTCCTTGGGATGGCCGGCAGTATCCCCCTTTTCAAAGGATTAAAAAAAAATAATAATTAAGACTATTTATAATTATTGTTTTTAATTGTATGTTGGTCTGTGCTTTTCTTGCTGACCGGGATGCCGCTGCACCCTGCTGCTGGTGTCCATGTGACCTGAGCACACTGCCTGGCTGATGCTCCCACCCCCCTTACATGGGGTCGCTGCCTGTTTGGTCAGCTCCGTTTTGGGGGTGTGGTCTAATTGTCCCAAGACCCCCCCCCCCCCCGTTTCAAACTCCGCAACTGATCAGTTAATCGATTGTGGATCAGTGATTCTGCCCATGTACTGGTTTTATTGGATTATGTGCAGTAATTCTTTTACAGCAAAATCGTTACCAGAATCCACACCCCCTCTTAAAATGCTTTTATTATTTTTTAAATTTTTCTAGATCTTTCTCGCGCCTTCTTTTTTTTGACTACAGGGCTCTGGATGACCCAGCTTGCAGGGTCACGCCTCCATTTACCCGCCAAATGTTAGGAACTAGGAACGCCCACATCACCCCCCCCACCCGTGAGAAAGAGGCCTGCTTAGGCGGAGAGAGCATGAGCCAGAGTCCTCTGTCTTTGTGTGATTGGTTTTCCCTCCATTTTACTGAAGTCGAAGCCGACAGTCTCATTAAGTATGAAGCTTGATCATATGTACGGGGTAGAAGGAAATGCACTTTGAGACGATGGAAAACGTGATGAGCCCTGATGGTCTGCCAAATGGCAGGCAGCTTAGCGGCTCGCACCTGTTAGGAGCGTAGCTAGCCGACATTCCACATGCCCAGCCTTACCATCTCTGCTAGTCACTGTCACATGCTGTGTACGTGGTCGCATGGATAAGCCGATCATTTGCCTTATTATATTTATGTATTTATAGCAGTATCTGGCGTTTTTTCCGCTGGGTCACTCGCATGTTGTGTTTCTGCCTGCGGAGGAGGCACAGGATTTCATCCATACTCTATACATTCTCTCTAAAACAGTAGGTCTGATTTTTCCTTTTTTATTTGAATATGTATCAAGGTTTTTATAGCCTGTTTTGAAGTCTTACCTGTAAATAAGCCTTTTGTTATTGCATGTTTTCTTCAGTGTCTGTCATGATGGAGTCGGTGCAGAGAGGAGCTTGTGTGTCAGCTGTGGGGAGCTCTGTCACTGATCAGTCACTCTTTTTACAGGAATAAAGTATATTTTCACAAATTATGAGACACCTTTGCTTTTTTGTTGCCATGAGCCATGGCTATGAAATGAAATGGTATTACCTCTGTGGCCCAGTCTGAAGCTCAATGTGTGTTATGTATGGCTGTGAAATGGGAGATGTAGATGTGTGTAAAAGTGTGCGCAATGGCGCGTGCCAGCTGACTGGAGCTGCCGCCCCGTGCGGGTGTGAGCCTGCGCGCGGCTATCTTATCGCGGGGGATATCGTGGTAAAGGCAGCTATGCTATCTCCCCGCCTGCTGCTCGAGCCTCCGCCATTATGGAGATAAGGTGTGCTCTCAGCACTATACTGCACAAAGGACCCCCCCCCCCCCCCCACAAGACAGACACAGAATGTAGTCACTTCAGTTATTTTATTCATCACAGAAGCAGACAGTGTCCTCAGAGGCATCATAGTTAGCATTACCATATAGTGAAGGGCAGGCGAGCACTCGTGCCTTGCTGTGCGTTTGCGGGCCGGTAAGGTCAGCGGCTTTGTTTTGTCCTGCGTAGGCAGCTTATGTGAACCACAGACGGCAACACCATGAGCTGGCTACACGCGTCGAAGACAAAGCGCGCTCCCCCGTCGCCCCCTGGCTTGTGATGGCCGCCGCTGCTGCGTCACCGTAGCCAACAGTACAGTCATCCATAAAGTAGGAAACACTACACTGTGTCGAGGAGTTTAGTAGTGCTTTCTACTTTATGGATGACTGCACTGTACTTCTGAGGATCCTGATTGTCCCGGAGTCTCGGCCATTTTATCCGGAAGCTTCCAGAAGGGTCCGGTCTGACAAGTCTGAGCCACTAATTAAACGGTATCTTTTTTTAAAAAAATAAAAATAGAAATGAATGAAGCGAGTCTGGCTAAAATGCAGCCGATCGGCCCTTGAAAGGAAAATGGCTTCCGGTTAGAAGGTGCGCTCCATTTTAAGGGCAGCTACCAGGAAGGGTGTTACTCAAGGCCCTCTCTGTCACTTACAGCACCGTCTGCGTGGGGAAAGATGGCAGAACGTTCCGGCACTTTCTGTGACGCCCAGCCGCAGTTTCCTTTCGGTTAAGATAAGTGCACAGAAGTTTGCTTCACAAATCACAAAATGCTTCAAAACTATCAATTTTCTGCAAATTATTTTACGCAAAATTTTCCAAATATACCTTCTACATATCTGTTGAACACCCAACCCCCCCACACAAAATGGTCTCAACAATTACATGTTAAAAACAAAAAAAGGTGACAATGGAAAACAAGTCAGCTAAAACTACCGAATAAAATATTTTTCTCCAAAAAGAGGCATATGCTGGTTTGTCGCATAAGTGATTCTGCTCACCAAACTCTGAATGCAGATTAGCGTTGCAGGATGTTGCATTTCGACAAAGCTGTCCTTCTCAGAAGAAGAAGCCATATTGTTCATCATGACCAAGCTTTTTTACATTGCTGCAGAAGGCAGGTGTTTTCTAAACATTTAATTTTTGTGTAATACAAATATTAAAATACTTGTCTTAAAAATGTACTCTAAATATATTTAAAGTGCAACTACATTTACAATAAATTGATGAATTGATCAATTCTTGTCTGAAAGCTAACACAAATTAAACCGAAGTAATTTGTTTCTAAATACATGCAATTAAAGTTTTTTTTTTGTCACATTTATGAAAACAATTGTAATTAGTTTTTTTTTAATTTATACAATTTTAATGCAGTGATATGCTTGGTTATATTTTTTTACGAAAATTATATATGCACGTTAACATTTTTTGTACAAAATAAAATTTCCCATATTACAAGAATAAAACCGATAACAGATGGAAAACAAGAAAACCTGAATATCTATCAATACGGAGCTAAGCGCTGATCTTACCAGGGGCGTCTGCTTCATCCCAAAACGAAATGGGGGCCTGAGGAGGACCTGTCGCTTTTTAACCCTCTCCCAGCCACGTGGTGCAAACCACAGGAAGAGGTTTAACAGTCGCGTACCGTAGGCAGACGTCCTCACGCCCACTGCTGGGCCTCAGCAAAGCCTGAGCGCTCGTCTCCCTTTTATGGGCATGCCATCCATTTAAACGCAACGAAAGGGAGCGCGGGCCGTTCTCACCTGCTATGCTTTTCACGGGAGCCTGTTACTATTGTCCCACTTCTTGGCCATGGCTCACAATAAGCTCTAACCAGCAGAAGACGCATCATTTAAGACGTTTAATTTTTTATTACAAAATATAAGCATTTCATATGTAGCTAATGCATCAGCAAGCAGTTCCATTGTCTTCCGTTGCCATATATCAAAGCGTATTGTATTTATTCATGGTGGAAAATCAGGGGTTTGTAGAGGAAAGGCTTAGCATGAAATGTCCAAAAAAGGAAATAGGAAGTGGTCTTTTTAGTCTAATTGGTGTTAGCTACATATAAATATATATCTTTGCTTTTAATTCTACCTAGATTTTTTGGTGCTGGATATAATGTTGGCTTTAGAGGTAGCAAATCAAAAGTATATTGGCCCATTTTTTTTTTTTTTTACGACTTTTTTTTGCCAGAATATTTTGTGCCCCTTAACCCCAAAGTAGCTGAAAGCATCTGCTGGCCAGGCCGCTGTTTCTAACTGCTGCAAAGCGCATCGCTGCGCATTGCAACATGTGCAGTGGCACATGATCGTTATCGCAGGGATGCGCGCAGATGGTGGTCGGCCGCGCTTGCAGCTCGAGGCGTAAAACACCTAAGATTTCACTGGCGTCATATACCGGCCAGCGAGTCTTTGGCTGCTTCCCTCACATGCATTGGTCTGCTTCGGACACACAAGTTTGTTTCCCAAACATGCAATCTTTTTATTTTAAAATGTTTTCTTTTTGAACCCATTTTTTGAGTCTGAGCTTGATGTTTAACCCTCTCAAAATATGAATTTATCAACAAATAAAGTGGGCTTTAATAAACAGTTAAATTCAGGTAAATTGAATGTTATCGGTACCAGGTTCCTTTGACAGAATTTGGTAAACTTGCAGCAACGGTGAAACCACCTGCAATACAAATAACAGACAACTTATAGTAAAAGATACAACTGGAACATATAGAGAAAAAGAAACAAATTTCATACATGCAGCAAAGAAAAGAGCGTAGCATCAACCAAAACTTACAAATAAGTACTGGTGACAGACAAATAGTGAGAATTTCATATCAGTGCCCTGATATGGAGCAGGGCTAACCTTCTGCTTCAGGACAGCTTCAGTCCAGCTTCAGGAACAATGTCATATATGTCCTGAACTGTGCATCGTGGAATAGTGGATCATTAGAAGAAGATCCTCCAGTTTTTTGATGGGTGAAGGAGGTGGTAATCTACTGCAGAACTTTCCAAAGGGATTCACTGTTGTGCTGATTGGGAGGCCATGAACGGCGCTTGGCTTCACGGTGCCGTCCCATCCATCCATCCATCCATCCATCCATCCATCCATCTATCGCTTATCCTTCCGGGTCACGGGAGCATGTTTTTTGGACCTTGGGAGGAAACCCCACAACGACACAAGGAGAACATACAAACTCCACACACATGGAACCTGGTCGGAGACTCGAACCCTGGTTCCAGGCAACAGTGCTAACCACTGCACTACCACGGTGGCATTCATGAAACCATTATTGCACTTGTTTTGCATGTCTTTAGTAAGCGTCCCGTTCCCTGTAAATCTCTCCCAGCTGCAGAGCCTCAGCTGCTGGATGTTGTCCTCTGTCCATTTGCCACATGCTGATGTCACTTTCTGCACATTCCATAATTTTATGGACTCTTCTGCCTCACATTATAACTCCTATTTCACAGTGCTGATCGTCGGACCTCCCTTTACTGTGACATCCTGATAATTTGACTTTGGCCAAATATGACACGTATTTTATTTTTGTCTAACTGTTTTCGGCCTTAAAATGGTCCGTTTGTCCTGTACTTCTGTAACATTTCAAACACACCTTTTATAAGTAAGCCCACAAGGCACTTGGCCTGAAAAGCTACCAGCTTACATTAGGCCGGCTTTCATGTATATGGTTATTTTACAAGTTGGATACAAGAACTATTTTTACATATTCTGTCACACATTCTATTACATATTTTGCATATAATAATGTTGCACACAAGCCCACAAAGTCTGAACGTCTTGTGTAGAGATATTCTGATGGATACATGTTGTTCAGGAAGTCACTACTGAGAGAACACACACACCATTTCCTGTACGATGCTCGTGTTGGCACTGTAACCAAGATCCGTGCCACTTTTTCTGGGTGGTTAGTGGAACTGAGCACACCCGAAAACACAGCCAGTGGCTATGGAGGATTCACATGGCAACTGAGGCCAGGCTTTTTAAGAACAGGACCATCACGTGCATGTCAGCATCTCGGCTTGGCCAAACGCACTGTCAGCAGCACACACAGGGCCCATAACCAGCCAGGACGCCTTGTGTCCTCGGCACCTGCCTTGTTCTTGAACGTGAGCAAACATGACAATTTGCAGCTTATGTTGGACTGGATTTATATTTGTCAGAATTGAAGTTTACATCTCTCTGTGAATGAGTGTGACACCCTGAGCTTCTCTATACTTTTAGGCTGGCCTGCTTCCCGATTTAGTGCGTTAATGGGTAGGCCTGCTCTTTCATGCAGACATGGAAGGAGAGATCGCATCCGCAGCTATTCATGGGACTTAACTTTTAAAAAGTGTAAAATCTTATCTGAATGGTCGTGCAGGGCAGTGAAGTGACCTGTACCGCCTGCTTTTTGCCACTCTGCCTTGCTGGTTCGCTCGCCAAGCATTCTGCCCGTCTTTTCTCTACACCCTGTTTGCAGCTTCTCTGTAGCTCAAATAACCGGCCTTTTTTCCCTCCTTTTTCCCCTTGACCTCATTTTCACGACGACATGCATCTTCAAACAGCGGATGAGAAAATAGCTTTGCACCGGCCGCAGCTGAAACTGCGCGCCTTGTCTGGGCGAGATGCATGCACGTCTCTAGGCAACGCTAACCTCAGTGTCACACTCAGCGAGACGGGAAGGAAGTGGGGGGATGGGCCGGGCTGGCCGCAGCACGAGAAAACAGGCCTTTGACAATCAAAGGTGCGTGTTTTCATTTTCCAACACCCCGTCTGCCGTCCGATTCTTCGGGGAAGATAATATGAAGACGGGTCTCTGTTGAACTTCGGACTGTTGAACCCCCTCGGTTCATTGCATTTTCGAAGGTTCTCGCATAAATACGCAGATTTCGATTCCCGATCTAGTATAATGTACACGGCCAGGTAAGGCTACCTGGCTACTGTAGTTGAGGCAGCTGAGGCCACGCAGGAAGTGTGCAGGAGGGCAGGGCATCTGCGTTTGCCGCCAGCACAGCGTGTTACGGCATTAGCGCGGGTTAGCGAAGCCGCAGGCCGTCACTGTCACCAAACGAGCGGCGCTACAGAGCCCTCGTCATATCCCGCGTTACATGCCACCACAGACTCGGAGATTACGGCATTCCCCCAGAATTCCGCAAAAGCGGAAATCTGTAGCTAATGTTTGTTTCATTTTTTCCAAAACAAAACCGGTTATGCTGATTCTACGCCCCTTGCTCCCATTTTGTTTGTAGTCACATCTGTCATAGGTTACTAATTCTCTGAGAAATGGTGTACATTTGTTTATGTGATTGCAAAAAAGGGGGTAACTCAGTTTGTGTAATAGGTGTCATCTAAATAAGAAATTAAACTTAATTATAAGAGCTAATAACAATCATTTTTTCAACCAAATCAAGCAATCAAATAAATGAACATTCACAAGTAGTGCATTAAACTCATAAGACTCCTAAGTTTCTACATGCACAATCACTCAACTCAAAAAATCTCCCACTTGAGCCATACAGAAGTGTTAAGATGCTACAGACGACTAAAGAGAGTTCAAAACATAGCTGGGTCCAAACCCCTGGGCTCCCTCAGTTTAACATTGAATGACCTTCTAACTAACTCTCTAACGTGACTTTAACCTTTCAGTTTCTAGCCAGTTATTTCGGTGGCCGTCAACTTCGAACGACGTCAGGACAAAGCTAAGCTAACGACATCGCCGCCTTGTTTGTCTTATGTCAAACCCCAACACTAGAGGGCCCAGAATGTCTTCTACGCAGCAGACCCACATACAGAGGGCAGATACATGTACTGAGGTGAGTGTGGGAGTCATTTTAATGCAGGAAATGATAACTCATTCTAAATAAAAGTTGATCTATTAATATATGTCTATAGTTAATATATATCTATTAAGATATATATTAAAGTGTTGGTTTAATACTAGTGCCGCACAGGCAGGGAGGCCAGCACTATAGATAACACTTACGGTTGCACACTAAGGAAACATGCATTCATGGCAAACGTTACACAATTACGACATTTACTATTAACAGACACTCATATAATCATTTTTTAAGTGTGGCACAAAGCATGCTGGTAACTGCATAGTTAGCCCTCCTGACAAACCCGCGGCGTCATGTTTACGACAACAGCTCATCCACACTACGTAGGATCAGGACAAGTGGAAACCCGGCCTCTGGGGTCCCGGCAGCTGTAATCACTGCAGTGACGCAGCTCGTAGGATGTCCTATTGCCAAAATGACATCACTGCTATCGATTTCATCTAAACTATGCATCTTCATTTCTTCGTCTTCCCTATTCCCTGTTTCTATTATTCTGTCTAAATGATATTGCAATGTAATGTATCAATTGAATTGAACTGAAGTATACAGACACATGCAAGATGAACAGCAGCATCAAGACACAGGGCTGCACCCTGGACGGGATGCCAGTCCATCACAGAGCACAGGGCAGGGGACACCCTGGATGGGGTACCAGTCCATCTCAGGGCACAGGGCAGGGGACACCCTGGATGGGATGCTGCTCCATCACAGGGCACAGGGCAGGGGACACCCTGGATGGGGTGCCAGTCCATCACAGGGCACAGGGCACAGGGCAGGGGACACCCTGGATGGGATGCTGCTCCATCACAGGGCACAGGGCAGGAGACACCCTGGGCGGGATGCCAGTCCATCACAGGGCACAAGATTCCAAGTGGGTGTCTTTAGGTGAACCATCTGGATGTTTAGCAATCTCCTGGAGTTTATCATCTCATTCCATGCAGTATCCTGTCATCAGCCGTGTTGTGAAGATAGCGGAGATGTTGATCTTAGTCATGAGGGCTTGGACCTTAAAAGTCATTGGGATGACAGTATTGTAGGCTCGATTTGGGGTGGCCTGGTTGGGGGGGGTGGGGGTGACTGTGGTGGACCAGGCTCTGGCCCGAGGCAGGACACAATGCTCCCTGAGATAGACTTATCTCAGCAGCCAGCTTCCCCCCCCACACTCCACACACAATTCCTTTCTGGCCCATGCCCCCAACACACCTCTTACATCATTTTATCAGAGAGCCCCTACCCCTTCCAGTGAGGCCATGCAACTCCCAAAGAAGATCTGTTTTCAAGTCATTCATAATAATGAGTTTCTATCATCCAGCATTACTAGGTCTAAATGGGAATTTGAAATAGTACTTGTTTTCCATTGATACTTTTTGAAAATGAAGGGAAGGTTCTACTTCTCATAAAGAGAGAGATGTATAGGTCATAGGTGGACCCTGTATAAGACATGTATGATTATTTACTAACATTACAGAGAACTAGAGATCATATTTTATGGGTGAATCCACTGAACTTGTTGTAAATGTTATACATTTTCAAAACTAAATTTCTTGCACTGGTCAGTCCCTGGTACCTTTATTTAATTTTTTAAGGTTTTTAAGTAGAAGATGGTTGAATCTTTCTATCCTGTTACCAAACCCTCAAGCAGCTGTTTAAAACATTGGAAAATCATATTGACTCAGTTTGTGTTCCTCTCAATAAAGCATGTATTTAAAAGAAATTATTGGTTACATGTTCAAAAAAATATATATTTGTGGTTAAAAAAAATCACTATATATGCAAACCAAGTTTTACTTTTCTCTTTATATACGTGACGGGATTCAAAGTAGCAGGACTGAGTTTTAAAATAAAATTTGCAGATTCAGGAACCACAGCCACATATCGTCAGAGCTAATAACTAATGATAACATTGAGCACATTCAAGTAACTTTTTTTATTAATTAATGAATTAAATCTATGAAACAGTTTGGGTGATGGGACTGAGTTGAGTTTGACTGCCTCAGACATATTCACAATATCATCAGTAACAGGAAAGAATGTGCGGGAACTAACTTTTGGTTTATCCTGTGGTCTTCAGGCAACGGAGATGATGCAAGTTCCAGCTGAACACGGCACTTGTGGAATGAGGCAATTTTTTTAGGGGCAGAAATGTATCAGCGTAACAGGACTGAGTGAAAACCTGGCCGACAACTAAAATTAACTAACATAGTATTGATTTACTATATGGAAGATAGTATTTCCCATTTATGCTTTAAATATATCACACAACAATACAAAAAAATCATTATAATCATATTTCATGGCGTAGCAGTAGAGAGCAGTGAGTTCAGTGTTCTAGGTAGTTTCCATTAATGTGTAACATTATGTATGCTAAATGTGCAATGAGAGCAATGTGGAGACACTCTGCTTGGTAGTAGCATGTATTATAAAGCTACTTGTCATGTATAGTTATACATATAATGTCCTGGGGACAGAATTCTCACAGATTCCATGGAATGGCCCTTACCTATTTAGCAAACTCATTAATCTAAGGTGACGTACAGATGAGGAAAGCTTGGGCTCAGAGTACAGGGTCAGCAAGTGTTGCGACACCCCTGTTGCGGTTGGGGTTAAAGGTCTTGCTCAAGGGGTCCAACGGTGATGTGATCATTCTGCCAACCCTGGGATCTGAAAACACAGCCTTCTGGACACAGATGCAGATCACACTTCCTCACTGAACTACACACCCAATGAAAAAATAACTTAGAAGTCAGTTTCCTTAACTTGTATTCCAACAAGCTACGGGGTCTCGCAACCCCCCGATACTCCCTGTCTGGCTAAAATAGGAGCGTTACGCTGCTGGACTCATGGCAAAGAAGCTCCAGAGTGGCTTCTGACATGAAACTGTAGGGTTTGAGTGGCAGTCAAGCATCCTGCCTGGATCAGACGATGTTCTGTTCATCCTTATGATTTGGATGCTTTGTGCTCTCTGACGTCAGAGATGAGAGGTTCTCTAGAGCAGAAGGGACAGGAAACAATGAGAAAAGGTAATTGCCCCGTGAGACACGTGTCTTTGTGATCACTAGGCTGTTTGGTATCAAACAGCCAGTGGCTTTGCATTGCCTAATATGGTCAGGCAGTTGCTGGAGGCAGCCAATGGAAAGTGAGTGAAAAGCCTGTGGGTTTTAGTGTGATTTTTGCAAAGAAATCTCCGCCATTTCTTTAGGGAAATATGAAGTGTGTACAGAGCTGTGGTTTTTTTGAAATTACCTATTTTCCATTTGTTTCCCACAAAATATTCTTGATGCTTTTACTCATTTAAAACACCTTTTATCTATTATCAGAAACAGAAGTGGCAGGAAATTGCCGTCGACCACGTGGCTCCCCAAGCATCCCTGGGCTGAAAAATGTTACTCACTGGGTGAAAAGCATAATGACAGGCAAAGGCTGTAGACGCCTCTCTCATATGTCCCCACCGGTTACCTTTACAAGGAAATGAAACATATCACTTTGTGATTTGCAGTGGGATATTATAGAATTTGGTTGTATGGGTATTTTTTATAGTTGTATTATTGTATTACTTCTTAATTGTTACGGGTGTAACTCCTTTATAGGCTGACATTAGCTATCATCACTCACAAATACAGAATGCCGATGTGCTAGGTGTTGCTGAGGTAACAAGGTTACACCTGTCACCCACAGTAACTACTCGGGGAAATCAGGCAGTGTTTAGTGCTGGTGTTCCTGCTGTATGCCCCCCGCCCCGGTCTTTTTGCGCCTGTTCTGGAGACCGTGTCCTCCATTTTCACATACGTTTGGTCTGAGTTTCACATGAAGGTGTTTGACCAGTAAACCAAACAACAGTAAGTTATACATGCATAGCTGGCATGTGGCTCAGTGGATTAGGATGCGGTTTCCTTAGCACCCTAATGCTAATGCATGTTTCCTGATCAAAAGGTCACCATTTCAGCAGAGTGATGTCACTGCTGGGCCCCTGAGCAAAGCCCTTAACCCCAGTTGCTCCAGGGACTGGCAGACCCGGCTTTCTTGAAAATATACATTGCTTTGGATAAAAGCATCTGCTAAATAGGCAAAATGTAAATGTTTTACCCAGTGAGCATTAAGGAAAGATTTGGTCTCAGGCCTTCAAATTCTGGTCGTGTAATGATCCGTTCACTGGGTTCCAACCGCCCTTGCGGCCGAGCTACGTGTAGCTACTTTCCAATACAGACGACATTGTCTCAGCACTCTGCTCGTAAATGATCACTTTTCAGTGAAGAATTCATGTTTTTCATTGGCTGGAATGATTTTATTGCTATTTGAAGTTTATTTTAAAGGAGTCTAGCATATATTCTTAAAACTGGATTCTACTGGATGTTTTCTACATGTAGCCTGTTCCACCAGAGGACAGTATGACCAAGACTACAACTTATGTGTAATGATTTCCCGCCTTTTTCAGCGACTCTGAAATCTATTCATGTCTACGCAAATAAGACTTTTTTCCCTCCAGTCGATAACCCTGTGGATGATTCAGGTTTTACACTGATAAGTGGCTTGAATTATCATTACTTATCCACCACAAAGTCACCTCAAGTGCACTGTATATCGTTAAGTTTCAGAGAGGTTAGTTCATGCAAATAGTCATTATACCTCATTTACTGGCTGAGGAATGATTTTGTAGAAAACACATAACGCAAATCCATAGTCATAACCAAAGCATGGGTAAGGCCAAGTTTTAGCTGAGAAACTCTCTGATTAAGGCTTTCCAGAGCTCTGTGGTATAACATGCACACTGGGCAGTTTTCTCAGAATGAAAAACATTACAGGGGTTAGGTGTGTATGAGGATTACAGCCCTCTCTCTCAAACGACTTTCACCAGGTCAGTTAAAGGAACACCCTCTGCCACCTATTAGGAAGATTTTTATATTCCAGGACAGGCCTCTTCAACATAGGTGCATGAAGTGGCTTTTTTAGTTCATAGTCATGAAGCAAGCTCGCCCCATCCTCAGCCTGCCGCCCGTCTTCCTCAAACTGCTGCAGTTTGACTCGGTAACACAGAGGTGAAAAAATGATACGTACTGCAGCTAAAAGGTCCCTCTCCCCTCACGACAGCTGCCTGATGCAACTTCCTGAAAAGGACGCACCATTTCCTCTTTCGATGAGCCCAGTGCAACAATGCCCCCTCGCGTGACACGTGGCTCGTACAAGCGGCTGCACGGCGTTAGGCTTTCTATGGCACTATGCCCCCCGCCCGATTGTCTAACGTGAACTTTGAAATGGCAGTAATTCTGTTTGACATTACCCAGCAGTAATACACGAAGAGGGAAATAAGCATTTCCCCCGAACACCCCCCCCCCTTTCCGCTGATAGCTGTGCCTTGTGAGAGATGACAGAACACATTAAGTATTCCACTACAAACATAACATACAATTAAACCACACTATCACATAAACTAAGATATTACATACAAAATCAACGTTTTGTATCTCCCTTTGAACTGTGTGTCCTGGGATCATCCACTAAAACAGGGATGTCAACTTTAGCCACTCAGACAACTCATCCTTCTGCCAGAATCCTTTAATGTCACTGACTCCCTAAACAGCTCATCCTCTGCATTGTTTGTACCTGTCATTTCCCCTAGTTTCATACAGCAGCCTATAAAATGTCCATCAAGATGTAAACCTGCCAAAACTATGGATGGAAGGAATCTCGGGGAAAGATCTGAGCCAAAATCCAGAGGAGACAGGTTTTAGATACAGTTATACCATAATTTCTGAAATCACTAGGTTTAAAAGAAAAAAAACCTTAATCTAAACCTTAAGGTCATAATGAAATAAGAAATGCAAAAAAAAAAAGTTTATTACACGTCATTTACCTCACAGGCTTGGAGTTTTTACATAAAAAGTAAATAAAAAAAAAAAACAAGAAAATAGCTACTGTGACATTATGAAGGACAAGTATGTCTAGGAAACACCAGATCGCCCTCTTGTGGCAGAAGACGAGTGGTTTTACTGTAATGTACTTTAAAAAAAGCCCAGTACAAACAAGATCATGTGAAGGACCAGATTCCAGCTTAAGTCATGGGGCAGAACATCAGCGTGGTGGGGCGACAGGTCACACTCATGTCTTCACTGCCGTGTCCCTGGACTTGTAGATCACACCTCTGCTCTTCAGCTCTCTGACGACACCTGACAGAGGAAGAGGGAGTGTGAGAAGGAACAGCAAGAGGAGGAAGTGCCGTGTTGCTCACGGCCGCAATGAGGCTCCAGGTGGCGCAAGAAGTGATGACAGTGTAGCGTCATACGGCACGTACCCGGGGGGAGCCGACCGGTCACTGTCACAGCATAAACCCCAGGCTTGAAATTACCTAGTGGGCAGCAAGCCAACAGACACTTGTATTATAGAACAGGATCACCACAGTATTCTTACTTTACCATGTCCTCAAGGTGCATTAACACACTGCAATCATGCCTTATTTGTTACAAGACTCATCAATTTATCCATTTCATAGCTTCTCCCCAAGGACAAAAAATAAATAAATCACTCACTGATTCGCTGCCATTTGGCCACCCAGCTGTCTTCTGGGCTCATCTGGGCTATGACCCTGGATAACAGAAAGTGGTCATCAGACACACAAAAGGAAGATTTCAATTGACATTTCTGGCACCCTAAATGGGAGTGGAGCCATACCCATCAAAGGAAGAGCTTGTGCACTCATATACCATCTCCCGGTTCCCCTTCATCTGCAGGTAGGATTCACAGTTGTCGCAGCCATCATATTCAAACTGATCAATAGTCTGCATAAGGTCAAAAGCAAAACCAAGAAAAGAGCAAGATAAGCAGATAAAAAAAGCAAAATAGCAATGCTTTGGTATTTCTCGGAATGACTACACAGTTCTTACATGTGCACATTAATCTATAGCTAAACAAGAGGCTACGCTACTAATGAAACATTTATAGGAAGGAGGGTTTATATTATGTCACATTTAAGCATTAACTATACAGGAATAAATGCAGGAAACGAAGAGAGGTGAGTGGCATCTTCAAAACTAGCGGTTCCTAACTCCCGCTCCGTGGTCAGCATTTCTCCGGGCCATGGAACTCTGGGTTTATGGGGTCGGTTAACTTCCAGAAATAAATTATATCAGCGTTGCCAACTTTTGTCAGCTGCGTGGAGTGAGATTGTGAATTAGAGCCAAGTCTGCGCACTCATCTACATGTAATAGTTTTATTACATTCTGAAAAATCTGTATGGTTTGCAAACCATCTCAAATCTTTTGATGTAATTTTAGATTTATTATGGAATAATATAGATTTGCCGAAAGATTTCTTGCATGCGAAGTGCCTTAGAGTTGGCAATCTTAATATATTTTCATTATATTCGACCCCTCACGTTCGCACTTTCTGATTGCATCCTTCCAGGTCTGTGAGATTTTCCGTTTGATTCTGACCAGGCCGCAAACATCGAAATGTGGGGAACCCCTATTCCAAGCACAAGCACATTTCACATAGGTAATATGTACCTACTAAATTAGCGAGACAGTATTCAATAAAATTACGACTTACAGTAAGATCCCTATTCGTGTTAAATATTACAATATCTTTAAATGATAAAAACTCTACTCAAAATGAATAACATTTACCTTAACAAGTGAACACAATAGGCAAGCTCGCAAATGACGAAGATCCTTGGGTACCGTCTCCAGCGCCATCCCGGTCTGAAGCTGAACGACGTATTTAATATGATAGATTTTGTGTTTTTAAATGCAAGCTGAATAACATTATTCAGTGCGGAATGAGAGTGACTTCCGGCGCATTGAATACACGTCACACATGCGCGCTGACGATGCAAACGGACCCCAGATATTTATATTCACGCGCTCTCTCTCTCTATGGTGCCTGTGTACTATAGAGTTCATTTTTAAATTCTTATGTTCGTCTTTAAAGCTCTTCATGATCTTGCGCCGCCTTATCTAGTTGAGCTCCTCCATCCTCATACGCCTTGTCGGTCTCTCAGGTCAGCTAGTAACCTGCTCCTGGAGGTACCGAGACCCAGGAGGATTCTCAGAGGGGACAGGGATGTCTCTGTTGTTGCGCCCAAATTCTGGAATGACTTGCCCTTGCACATAAGAGAGGCCCCCTCACTGTCCACTTTTAAAACACGTCTTAAAATGTATTTTTA